>JAAIXJ010000287.1:51223-187638 GCA_013403705.1 Heliconius hermathena | reverse complement strand
ACTCGAGGAGATGAAATATTTACTTAAATTTATATTTCCATTTCTTCGCTCTGGTGTCGAGGTTAAGCGCGGCGTTGAGTTCTGCCACTCAACACGCAATGCCTCCAGAATTTGGCAGAAAGTGGGGAACGGAGTGTCTTAACACTAGGTTCCCTCTGCCTACCCTGCTGTGTGCGGGATACAGCGTGAAGCTAATTTAATTTAATTTTAACATACATATTATATAGTGATAGGTATATTATAGACGCCGATGAGGCCGTCATGGCGCAGGAGCATAGGAGTGTGACTAGAAATGCAACAGGTTGTGAGTTCGATTCCCACTCGAGGAAATAAACTATTTATGTATATTTTTATTTCATCGCTTTGTTACCAAATCAAGAAATAAACGTGGAGTTGAGTTCCGTCACTGAAAACGCAATGTCTTGAATTCGTCGGAAAATAGGATACAGAGTGTCTTACCACTAGGTTCCCTATGTATACTTTGCAATATGCGGTATACAGCGTAAAGCTAAAAAAAAAACAATATCTAAAAGCAATTTCATAGCAGCAATATCAATTCGTCAGACACAAACGTTAGAACAGTTTACTTAAGAAAAGAAAAACAAAATTATTTGTCAGTAAAATATTGAACATTGGAATATTGCTGGTTTATATAATAATCCATCACCAGTCTAAGAGAATATAAATGAAAGCAATTACGCGAGAGGCCGAGGCACTCGGGCCTCTGATCTAAAGATAAATTGTATATATGAGATTTTATCTCTAAAATTATATTAATTTTGGCTTGTAATATTTTTATTCAATATAATTTATCGCAGTTCTTCTTATAGCGATATTAATTTTTTTATAATATTATTATGTTATTTTGTTGTAAAAAAAGACCTATTATGTAGGTATGTAGTATTAAATGCTTTTTATATTTATTTGGAAAAGAAAACTATATAGTTTGAAGGGAATTGACGATACTACTGTTGAGTAAAGAGTCCTTGACTCCTTGAAGTTTTATAGTTTCGATAATTTATTTATCTAGTATGACTTTAGAGGCCGGTCGTGGCGCAGCGGCACGAGGTGTGACTGCAAAACCGACTGGTTGTGGGTTCGATCCCCACTCGAGGAGATGAAATATTTACTTAAATTTATATTTCCATTTCTTCGCTCTGGTGTCGAGGTTAAGCGCGGCGTTGAGTTCTGCCACTCAACACGCAATGCCTCCAGAATTCGGCAGAAAGTGGGGAACGGAGTGTCTTAACACTAGGTTCCCTCTGCCTACCCTGCTGTGTGCGGGATACAGCGTGAAGCTAATTTAATTTTTTGATTTTTTTTTACTTTAGAGGAATCTAGATTTAAATCCGATTCATTATTATTTATCTTAGAGGGTTGAGTGAAGTTGATTGCATCAAATCAATTCAACATTTCACTCTTAAATCAGAAGGACGCTTAATATTCCCACAAATGCAAGACGGCAGTTAGTGTCACGAGCGGGCAATCAAAGAGTGGTTAGCGTCCCGCGATCTCCTAGCAATTTCCTACTACCATCAACCGACTGACACGCGAAAATACACTCTAAAAACAACTATATAAAGATTATTATACTGTAAAACTAACAATTCACGATATAGTCAGGTCTTATCTTGAGAATTATATATTGTATTGCAATATCGCCTCTATTTCTAGAGCAGTAAGGTTGATGTGGTAGCGGTGGGTCCGCAAATGGCCTCCCTGGCGGGTTCGCCTCCGCTTTTTACCCGTGTATAAACGCTTGCACACATCCTGTTCCATTGTTATTGACTAGCCTTTTATATTTGTTTTCTTTGAACAGACAAACATTACTTGGTTGTATTTGAAGTTAAAAATAAAATATAATTGTAAGTTAAATATGTAGTATAATTAGTTATATCGTTTCACAGCTATTAATATATATTTTTTTCAGTTTTTCGCTCTATCGAAGAAATGAAAATATTTCATTTTCTCGAGAATCGAACCCACAACCTATTCAATTGACAATCACACGACACCGCTGCGCCACGACAGGTCTATCTTAAGCTATTAATTATATGAGAATAAAGGCATAAAGTTTATCTATTTTATTGACATAACCAAGCTTAACAAATATAGGCGTTTCTATTAATAACTAAATCTGTTTATAATGATAAGTCTGGTAATATATAGATTAAGAAAATAATTAACTGATAAACTCAAAATAGAAATTTACATGATAATACTTAACACCAAAAAAAAACAAATCATCCCGCACACAGCAGGATAGGCACCTAGTGTTAAGACACTCCGTTTTCCACTAACATGTAAACGACATTATGAATTTACGTAAATAGGTTCGAGTTTAGAAATTATTCAAGGTTACTTTTCGTGTGCTCATCACGTAGCCGCACCAGCTGCCAACAATGACGATTTCATGTCTGAAATACTGAGCGCTGTTCTAGATGTTGCGAGCGATGCATTATTTAAGTACCGACTGCCGAGTAAACCGAATATATATTCAAATGCATAAAACTAGTGCATTATTTCATGAGAATATAGATAGACAGATAGATAGATAAAGTTCTTTAAATAAAATCAGTTTAACGCTGTATCCCGCACTCTACAGGGTAGGCATATGGAACCTAATGTTAAGACACTCAGTTGTCCACTTTCCGCCGAGTTCTGGAGGCATTGCGTGTCAGGTGGCGGAAGTCAGCGCCGCGCTTTGCCTCGACACCAGAGTGAAGAAATGAAAATATAAATATGAATAAATATTTCACTTCCTCGAGTATGGATCGAACCCCATAACCAGTCGATTTTACAGTCACACTTTGTGCCCCTGTGCCATAACTGGCCTCAATAATAATATATAAACTTATATTACGTATTCCAAAATCTAAAATTAAAATATAATCGACATTAATCTAATCATCACTCCTTTATAACATCCATTAAAAACATAATTACAATTTAATACAACGTAAACAAAACAGCTATTCAACGACGTCAAATCGTATTGTAATAGCTAACAATCCATGAATAATATTATCTTAAATAATATTTTAAACAAACTATTCGAGAGAATAATACGTTCAAAATATATTGCGTGCGATAAATCACGATTTGCCGCTGCGTATATTCTATAAATATTAATTTTTATGAATGAATCCTAAGATATTAGAATAATATTGTAAGATTTATAGTCTAGATCACTGGTTCCCAACCAGTGGTCCGCGAACGATTTTAATTTTATATACTAGGGAAGGTGAGGGGAAGCTTCTGTTTGATTATCACAGTTAATTTTTATTATACCTACATGTATAGTGGTCCCTGCTACCAAGAATGATATAAAAGTGGTCCTTGATCAAGAAAAGATTGGTAACCCCTGGTCTAGAAGATAATTCTTTCCCCGGCAGCGTTACTTGAACCCGGCCGGGCTATAATACGGTGTCATTAGAAGTACTCCTACGTGTCGTGTCGAGTTCTTTATATCGTAGAAACAATAAACTGTTGAGGCCAGTCGTGGCGCAGGGGCACAAAGTGCGACTGTAAAACCGACTGGTTGTGGGTTCGATCCCCACTCGAGGAGATGAAATATTTACTTAAATTTATATTTCAATTTCTTCGCTCTGGTGTCGAGGTCAAGGTCAAGCGCGGCGTTGAATTCTGCTACTCAACACGCAATGCCTCCAGAATTCGGCAGAAAGTGGGGAACGGATTGTCTTAACACTAAGTTCCCTCTGCCTACGCTGCACTGTGCGGGATACAGCGTGAAACTAAAAACAAATTGTTGTTGTTCTTTATTTCTGGCGTTCCCAGCGTGTCAGTTCAGCACTAATCACATTGCCAATGTCGCTTCAGTAAAATGTTAGGCAGTAAAATTAGAACGTGACTTTATCTCCGTTGGAATGAATCAATCAGCCATCAACGGGCTACTTTTGGTTTATCGTTTCACATATCTAGGCTGTACGAGTAAATCGTTGGAATTCGATTCGTTTCATTCTTTGTTTTATTATTAAATAACACACTTAATTTTTAATTTTTAAAATATTGTAAGTTTAACAACGAATAGTATATCTCTATTTATTAATTTAACTTTATCTATTTTAGATTTATTCTGTATCCTGCACATAGCAGGGTAGGCAGAGTGACCCTAATGTTAAGACACTCTGTTCCCCATTTTCCGCTGAATTCTGGAGGCGTTGCATGTTGAGTGCGAAACTAAACGCCACGCTTTTCCTCGACATCAGAGCAAAGAAATTAAAATATACATTTAAATAAATAAGTCATTTCCTCAAGTGGGTATCGAACCCACAACCAGTCGCATTTACAATCACATATTATACTCGTGACCCTGCGCCACGACGGGCCTCTCATTAATTAAAGATTTTTTTAATCATTACTATAACGTATTTTAAAATACTATATATTCTGTTAAATACGAGAATATTAGATTATTAAATAAATCAGCTTCACGCTGTATCCCGCACACAGCAGGGTAGGCAAAGGAAACCTAGTGTTAAGACGCTCCGTTCCCCACTTTCTGCTGAATTATTTGATTATTAAAATTATATTTTATTCATAGATGTCGTATACGTAACACATTTACAAATAATATGATTATGTATACAATTGATAGTTAGCTACTTGTAACAAAGTGTTAAGGTCAGTCATTCTAGATAACATTCACTTGTTCATACAAAAATAGCAACCATAAGTGATATTTCACGGAACGACACATAACGACAAGATAACCAAGTATTATACTTGTATTGCAAATACTACGAGTATATACATATAACTTAAAACTCTTTTTTTTTAAGTTACAATTTAAGTTAAATAATATAAAAATTCAATGGAGATTATAATAAATTTACATAATAATTCATACATTTACCAACTTTCCAAAGAAACTGATAGGTTTTAATTTCATCAATAAAAACTTGGCAACCGAAATATAGAAAGTTCAATCCAGTGTATAAATTGTAGAGACGTATCGTATGAAATGAAACGTTCAAACAACCGAAATAAATATCACGTGTAGGTTCCCATAGCAATTTATCAATTCGTATACAATATTTCTTATTGTGTTCTCCATTCGGCACGCAATTCAATACATTTATATTATACTAGCGACACGCTCGCGGCTTCGCCCGCTTGTAATAATAATATAATGATTATTATTTATTTTATCTCTACTTCTATATTGTTCTACTAAATTACATTTATATACCGATATTGTCGCATGCAATTCTTTATATTGACATAACTTTTTGTAATGTATATTCATTCGATGAAAATAAATTAAAATCTAAATGAAGAAAAGTTTATCAAAATACAACAGTTAGAAGCATTAAAATCGGTTAAGCCGTTTCAGAGACCAGCGTGAACAAACGCACAGATAAACCGACAAATACAAAAAAAAACATTGTTTTCTATTCTATTACATTAATAAATGATCCGAAAAATAGTTTTTTTCATATATCATCCATGGACAGACAGACGACTAACAGTTTTATTATAAGTATAGATATTATGTTCTATAGCGTATAATACTGCGGTGTTGCTCTCACGCATCAACGACTCCACGAACAATGGCTTGTTCTCGTTTACGCATTGTAATGCCAACGTATGGAGAGTAGAAAAAAATATTGCATTTAATAGGGACTGTATAAACGTTACCGGTTGTATAATCGATTTAGCCTTTTGGAAATAATATTATTCATAATAGATGTATTTTAGTGAATGTAATCTTTTGTTTTGATTATTTCATGAATACACTCTAACAAATTTTAACGGAATTTGTTAGAGTGTAAATAATTATCATTTAAAATAAAATTTGGCAACATTAGAAAACGAAATGAGGGTAGAAATATAAAAGTTTAAATATAGAATTAGTCGGGTAGATTTCTTTGGGCAAATACTACTAAATGAATGATTAGTTTACGCGATACTGGTCTATACTAACATATCTAAATATATAATAGATAAATAAAAAGAAAAAAAAAACTTTTCCTCAAAAGTACTATTATAAAATAACAGCGTTACATAAAGACAGACATACTTAGCAAAGCTATTATCACCTACAAAGTAACGTTTACCGCATACTATCAACACAAACATGTCGACACTGAGAGGAAAGCGAGCGAAGCGAAACGGTCGCGCTTGACCGCCTAATGCCCGACATTATTGATATAGAGGTCATTAAGGAAAAACTCGGCACTCGACCATAAAACCTGTAATAAAGTTCACACATGTCGCTGCGACCGCAAAGAGAATAAAATTCTCACCCGTTCGCTCGCTTCGGTCTTACCTGCAAAAGATAAAAATATTCTGTTATTGCCTTTGTATATGTACTAAACAAATATTCTTTTTTAATGTGTATTATAAATATAATAACAAATTATAACATTAGATATACTAAAGGTCAGTCACAAGCGTGTGACTGTGAGGTTGTGCGTTCGATTACCACTCGAGGTAGTGAAACATTGAATCCTTTTTTCGCTCTGGTCTCGAGGCAAAGCCCGGCGTTGAGTTCTACCACTCAAACACGCAATGCCACCAGAGTTTAGCTAAAAATGAAGAACGAAGTGTCTTAACACTAGTGTCTTCCTTCCATGCCGTGTGCAGCATATAGAGTGAAGAGAAAAAGAATATAATAAAAAAATATAACATTTGACATACTAAAATAACTTTTTAAATATAATTTTATAGAATAAAACAGACTATTTTTTATTACCTATAAAACGCAACATAAAATACAGCCATTAAAAAAAACAAAGACATTAAACAACAGTTCAGATTAAAAGCAACATTCAATCTATATTTTACAAGTCACGTTATAGGTGGATCAAATAACCGGTGCTTACACGAGCGCGCGACTCAATCGAGATTTATTCGGACATAGTGAATCGAACTGAAAACTGACGTGGCCAAAATCGATTTTGTTGTATTCGATGTGAGCCCCGGCTCTGTGCTCGTGTGCTCTACCGTGAACAATCTAAAATGTAGAGTGCGCTGTGTGCGCCAGATAGGGGCGCCCGTTCGCGTTGCAATATAAAACTTTAGTGATTCGACTTTCTGATTACCCGTCAATTTCGCTTGAAAATCAAACTGCAGTTTAGAAATACCGTGCGCAGTTACAAAATGAGCGCTGGCAGATGTCAGTCGTAACAACTAAAACTATGGCGTGGAATGTTCTTTCCAACAACGTATGAATACGTATCGTATTTCGGAGAAAAGCCCTTTACGACTGCTGTAACGTGTTTATTAGTAATTGGAATACATTTTATTTAATCTAAATATCTCGGAGTCGTAGCGATAACGTGTTATATTAAAAATGTAAATATAATTTGGTATAAAACTGGTATAATCAATTAATATCTTCAATATATTATATTACAGAAATATTGATGTTTGCATTTAAAATCAGTTTTATTTTACATTTATTTATTATTAAGTAATCAATTAAGATAAATATTGTTAATTTGGTTTAAATAATGAGTTATGTCATAATAAAATTTTGCGCAAAATTTTTGGAAATATAAATCAAAAAATAAAACTGAACAATATAAAATAAACTGTTCATTCAGACAACAAGAGAGCGAGCTATGTTTCCGTGAAATAGGCAATCTCTCAAACTGTCAATGCTGCTCCTATATTAATTCGATCTTTACCTAATTCGGAAATTCACTGGCCACCGAATGTTAGCAAAAAACATTACGCTCACAGCTTTCGTTCCATTGCATAATTAACCTATTCACATCGGGGGTTACTTCTCTCGATATGAAAGAGACTAAAAATAAACCTTAATTCGGAATCCCGTCACGAAAGGTTCCCGGATAATACGGGCTAAAGCTCTGGAAATAAAGCTTTCGCCGACAAATGGACCATCGTTTGTGCTCTCCTTTTGTCACCACCCCCCATCCACAACCACTCGCGAACGCTTTATGAGTGCCAATAATTCACGCTATAGAACAATTCAAAGGAGAACAAAGTTTTATAAAACACTCAAACGCTAAGGTTACTGCTTCTTCGTCTGAACATTAATTTATAATAGACGTCAAGTTACCGGCCATTCACTCGGTGTTTTCTTTTATACTTTTATTTCTGTCAGCATTTACTCGATGGTTTTATTAACTAATAGTTCTTATCCTCTCTCTTTCAGCCACATTCAGTTTAAATATGTGATAAATTAAAATATTATATATTTCATGTCTTTGATAATTTTCGTCCAGAAATATTATTTTCAATAAAATATTATAGTAATTTTATATTTTATTTCAAGACAAGCAATAGCTCCACCTGGACCTGGACCTGGACTATGGCTAGCTGTAATTGGATTAATAAAGCTAATTGAAAACAGATTGTAATTAACAATTGCTGTACACATACGTGGAAGCAAATTCTACCGTAATGTTAGCAGTTCGTAACTATCTTGCAATTGGCATTCTTTATTAATTAACTTAGAACACCAACAAACTAATTAATTAAAAAAATATCATTTCTTTTTTACATTTATGAGTTAAGTTGTCAAGTCAAATGTCAAGATGGCGACAGATGGAGAAGTTTCCAATTTAGAAGACAATTCGTGACTTCGACTTTTACAGGAGTTTATAAAAAAGAAGAACAAGAGTTAACCGTCGTCTCTTTTAGCTATCAATATTAGAGACCGAAAGTATATTTATTTAAATATATAATACATATATATANACTTCCAAGCACCACAAGTAAAATCAGATTATTCTATTAGACGTAATATGAATCAAAATAAATAAAAAATGTAAGTTATAATAAAAATAAATAATTTCTCGGAACAGTGCATTCGAAACAATTGCCAGAGCACCGAACGGACGAGCAAGACCGTCGATTGATTCACTGTTTTATTTTAGTGGCTTTCTAATTTTACTCGCCAAATTTTCCGTAAGACATTTTTATTTTAAATTATCTCGTACAAATTATGACAGCTTGTTAAAATCAACATGTTTTTGTTGTTCAGTTTTCTTCGCAAATATGTATACTAAAAATAAAACTGCTCTCAAATAAACGAAATATTTTATGAAATGTTATTTCGAGCATATATTTTAGTATGTATGTGATTTTTTTATTTAAAGTAAAACAATATTCAATGTCACAAAATATATATTTTATTCAGAATGCAGACGAACATGACGTTTAAATAAAAAAGTCGCGGGAAATTTGTTCACGTTTTTTTTTCGACAAAAAACGAAAGCCGTGCAAGTTAGTCCTAGCCAAAAAATATTGCCGTTTTTTTCCACTTTCCAACTCGAGCGTTTTAAAAAAAATGTAGCGGTCGGTTTGTTTTTTTTATGTGATGCAATGGTTTTAGCAATCGACTGTGTTTTTGTGTAATTTTCTCGTTTATTTTTTCAACTAAACAACGGTTTTTAAATTAAGCAATATTTTGTAAGTAGTCTAATTGATAGTTTGTGGCGTTTAGTTACGTCACTCGACAAATGTCTCCAGAATTCGGCATAAAGTTGGGAACTGAAGTGTCTTAATGTGAACGGAGTGTCTTAGCACTAGGTTCCCAGGTTCCTTCTGGTTAAAGTAAACAGCGTTAAACTATAAAAAATATAACAAATGAAAAATTATTTTTTACCCAATGGCTTTTATGTTATTTACAAAATAAATATATATAAATAGATATATTAATAGCCATTAGCCACTTATATTATAATAACGTATTTCCCTAACGACATATTGGATGGAGAAAGATTCGCTTAGTCACAACTAGAAATGAAGCAATCCATCCATCTACAAGTCGGTTTCGAAACCGCGGTACCAGGGTAGCATCAATAGAGAGGCAATCGAGTGAGACCGGCGGGCGGCGGTCGGCCAGCCAATTACTGCGGCGCGTCAACAATGATTTACGATATAATGGCCAGCTCGCCTACATTGCTTAAATGCTTCGCGACGGATGAAATCTGTTCGATTCAACGAGCGCATTGGAAATATCGATTTTAAATGACATATCGATTTTTTTTATTGTCGGTCTAGAGTGTAAGCTTGCTAAATTTGTTTTTTTTTTGTTTTTTATACCATACGAAAGTGTCAAAACATACAAAATTGACATTCATTTTATTTAGTAAGAATAGAAATCTATTTTCGTAATCGTGAAATCTTTTTGATAATATTTATATTTTTTTATCTTATCTTTTTATATTTATATAATACTTATATTTATTACTTACACTTTTTATATAATATTACTTATATTTTTATATATATTTTCTTATCTTATATTTTTTAAGACTTGTCCTTCCTAATATCTAACAGCCTATGAAAAAATCACAAAATAATAATTAAATTTAGCAACTACATTCTAGATATTATTATATAATATTGTGCATTTTTATTTAGATATTTTATAAAACTTTATATTTTCACAGTCCATTAGCTACGGCTACAATAATAATAATAAAAAACCCTCGAAGCTTACGTCATTGTTATAGTTATAGCTCACAAAAAAAACCATCTATATTTTTTACCAGAAACGTAATCGTACAATTTTTTACCGAAACAGCTGTTGTATTTTTTAGTCATCGCGATCACCGTATTCACTCATCTGTCACGACGCTCTATAATCGCCGGAGCGACGGCCATGTTGGTTCCCCCCTGCTCACGGGGTCATGGCGGCGTGCATCATGTAATCTATCTTGGTATTTGCATGATAATAGCTATTAAATAACCTGTTTGTATTCCACACGTTTTGATCTGTTAATTATTTTACGCTCAGTATCGAATTGCGAAACTGATAGTGTTGTGAAATGTGTTTTATTTTGGTACGAAAATTAAATTATATATCTAGATATTTATAAGCTTATTGAAGTAAAAAAATTGTGACCGATTAAAAAAGGTACAACATTCCAGTTAATGATCAACATCAACATCATTAACAACAGTTGTCCACTTGTCATTTGTCAAATTATTTATCGCAAGAAGAAAAATAATTGACCATCACTTTTCATTTGCGTCGCGCCGAATAATTATTATTAACATTTATCACGAACAACTCTATTAATACTCTGTGTATTTATATAATAAAAAAATATAATATTTTTTTAAAATTTATTAACTTACTTTTATTCAAATATAGATATAACTAATGTTAGTGATAAAAGTAAATGGCACGCTAGTGAAATATTGTGATATTTAAAATAAATCAATTTTTTATTAAAGTTTGTAAAAAAATATATTATTAATATAATAATAAATATTATCAGAATATATAATAGTACCTTGGGTTCTGTACAATAATGTTGACTTTTGAAATAAACGATGTGTTATTATATTAAAAAAACGAATAAAATAAAATCAGTTTCACGCTGCCGCACACAACAATGTAGGCAGGAGGGACCTAGTGATAAGACACTGCTCCCTAATTCTGGAGGCATTGCGTGTTGAGTGGCAGAACTCAACGCCGCGCTTTGCCTCGAGACCAGAGCGAAAATATGATAATAAGAATGGAGGAGAGAACGGAGTTAATAAAAAAAAACTTAAATGTAAATATGAATTACCAGAACGATACGATGTCAGAAACTCTATTCTAGTTACTTACACCAGGTGTCAACAGCACGCCATATTTAATGGCTATTACTTTTTATCCTTAATAGGTACTCCGCCTTTTTGCGCGGAGGTAAATAATTTATTTTTTGTCCGCTGGCTTTACAAACAATGCATTTTAATTAACTCCGTTTCATTTTTTATTCAATCTTTTATTTTATATTCTTACATTAGTAATGAGACAACGGTATTCGGAGTTTTTTTGCGCCAAGTAGAATAAAAATAAGAATGAAATTGACATTTTATTGGACAACATAAACATATTCACGGTGATACTCGAATTTTTTAATGTTTTATGTCGAAAGTTTATTTAAAAATTGCTAATAAATAAATTCTTGAATTAACTTTTAACATAAACATACGGGGAAAGAGATAAAAACAACGAACATAAACAGCATAAACGTTTCGTTTGTAATAACAAATAAAATATTTTTTTTATACAAATAAAGGATTTTTTTTTTGTTTTTTAGCTGCACCTGTACTCTGCACGTAGCAGGCTAGGCAGATGGAATCTGGGAATCTAGTGTTAAGACATATCGTTCCCATTAAGATACTTCCGTTCCTCACTTTCCGCCGAATTCCGGAGACAGATCTCAACGCCGCGCTATGCCTCATAACCAAATAAAAATATAAAATATTTCAGTTCATCGAGTGCGTATTGAACTCACAACCTATCGCGTATACTTGTACCCCTGCGCCACGACTTGCCTCAAGAATATATAAAATTTTATATATACATACATTTGCAAAAATATCAAGCACATTATTACTCGGAAACGTACGTCGTAACAAAGGCTGAGTGAAACCTTAAGTAAGCCATTATTATAATAAGTACTCGAGCTCTATAGCCATGTTAACAAGACAAACAAGATCAACACACTTGACCGCGATTCCGCCACTGAGCCGTACGTGGCCGTAGCTCTTCAACTCTTCAATTTACTACTAGATTGTATGTTCTTTATAATAGAGGCTATATTATAAATTATTATTCGTAACAAATTAAATTAGTTATTTTTGTCCCACAAAATTGGTATTGTAAATTAAATTTGTATACTCATCCACTTGGATATGTATTTGTATATTTTATTATTCAATTGATAGTATAATTCATATTTCATTTTATTTATCGCTGATAATAAAAGCGATAGAAATATTTATTACTATAATATTTATTCTGGTTTAATATTCTGTTGCATAAATTGTATTTGTTTCTATATAAACTATTGGCCAATGTGTCAGTGTCAGTGTCACAAAGAAAATAAAAAAAACTGCTTTATTAGTTAACTGAAAATGAAACCATTTTCATTGATATAAATGATGACATTGTATCAATTCCTTATCATTAACGTTCAATATATTATGACAATTATATAAAGTGACAAAAAATAAAAAAAAAGATAAAAATATAAATAATACAATGTTAACAACAATCAATTAAACACCTCTACTTACAAGGTATAAACAATCTGAACTATAAAGTTGTATATTTTATACAGTATTGTTTTATTTTATCATAATGGCGTCAAGACCTCGAGTAATTTATCAATCTCGTTCCGTAGGTACGTACTGTCAATAAAAACTACAAAACCAATCGAGAGCGGGTTCGCCAATGCCAACTTGTACAGAGCTCGCTCCAAGCATGCACTCGGTATTTTCATTAAAGAAGCCGTCTCATTATAGACGTGCTCGGTGTTCATGGTGCCCTGGTGGCAATTATCGCGGCGCGAAACTTTATTCAATTCGTTGTCGCCCGTCGGCTGCGCCCGAAGGAAATTGTTCCCGCCGCAGGTTCCGCTTCATTTGCAATCGGTCCGCTCCACGCTTTCCTGTTCGCCTGGTGCTTCTGCGTTAGTTTGTGGAACTTCGATTACATCCAGGAAAATGTGTATTAGCTTCTTGAAATTATGGACTTCATTTCGATTCGGTTTTAGAGTTCCGTGATACAAAAAGGAAAACTAAACCCTTATAGGATCACTTTGTTGTATATTTGTCTGTCTGTCTGTCTGTCCTGTCAAGACCATTTATCTTGAGATCGCGTATAGGTATCAATTCAAAATCCAATAATCTGGTCTATGGTCCCTTAAAGCATAGAAAAAAATGTAGCTTCTAAATCAACGCAATCAAATGATACGAGAATTTATGCATCGATTTTGCTTTATTTTGTATGAATTTCGTCGCGTAATTAAAGTTTATAGGATACTTCCCGTGAAGTGAGAATGAACTTACAATATAAATAAAGGGGAAAATTCGAAAAACATTATAAGCTTATAATCGTAGTAAATTTCATACAAAATTGTACTTCCCGTTTACTTACAATCCTGAAATAGATACGGAACCCTCACTGGCCGAATCCGACTCGCACTTAATCGATTTCTTTATTCAAACTCGAAGCTTCAGCATAAATTTCTAAGCAAGATAAGCCTTGACTACGTACAATAAAACTTGTTCCCTATATTTCACTATAAAAAAAATTAAAAAATAAAAAAAATCAGCTTCACGCTGTATCCCGTGTTAAGACACTCCGTTCCCCACTTTTTGCCGAATTCTGGAGGCGTTGCATGTTGAGTGGCAGAACTCAACGCTGCGCTCTTCCTTGACACCAGAGCGAAGAAATGGAAATATAAATTTAAATAAATATTTCATCTCCTCGAGTGGGGATTGAACCCACAACCAGTCGGTTTTACAGTCACACTTTGTGCCGCTGCGCCACGACTGGCCTCACTATAATTATATATACAAGATGTTCAAACAGAGGAATTCCAGCATAAACCATACGGGGTATAACAATAACAATAAAATATAAGTTGCAGTCGAGTGTTAACCACACGGAAACTACAAAGTAAATAGAACGCAGAGAAGAATTTGAAATAATATGTTGCATTCCGACACGAGTCATACAAAATGAAAGAGTTTTGGGGGGAAAATAAACTCGCATTTTACGTTGGAAAATGCAACCGGCTATGTTCTTTTGTTACTCGACGCTGCACGCTTCTCTTTGTTATTTTATATTTTAACTGCATGTGTGCTTGGATTCATCTGTTTCATTCTTTCAAAATCAACACACTCTTTTATTTCATCCTTTGTTTCGACGTGACTTTAGAAAAAGTTGAAAGATTTTCTGCCATAGATAGATAGATGTATTTAACAATTCTATAAGAACAGTATCGTGGATTCCTGAGCTCAAATCACGCTGTAATCAAGAAGGCATGTCACAAATCTAAAGTATCTAGAGTGACATCTGCAGATTTAATTATACATTTAAATCGTACGTTATATTGTTGTGTCGATATATATATAAATAAATAATTAAGTCGATCTGCCGGGACATGCACAGCGAGGCGTTTTATTATAAACATTTATCAGATAACCCGTCACATTCGCACTGCACGCTGATAAAAATAAATGAGTGTATCCACTCACGAAATGGAGACGCGCTGCAAGATGGCGGAGGCGTTCAGAAAACGACCTATTACTTGATGTAACCTAGATGCCAGCGTACTAATTACTTTGCTTTTTTTCATATACATATATATTAAGTATAATTTTTCCCGCACACAGCAGGGTAGACAGACGGAACCTAGTGTTAAGACACTCTGTTCCCTAATTTCTGCCGAATTCTGGAGGCATTGCGTGTTGAGTGGCAGAACTCAACGCCGCAAGTATAATTTTAATACTTCTTAAAATAAATATAACGAGCGAATCATTGTTTAAATATATTACTAACGTTAATATTTTTTTTAATGATTAGGCCTTACGTCAAATCCTTTCAAAGTACTATATGAAGACAGATTATAAAAAAAAACAAAATGAGTCAGCTCTGTGGCCGGCAATACAGATTAAATAATAATTAGTAGGTGCTTATGGCCGTTGGCATCGTTTCAGATGAATGGTTTCAGCCGCACATTACACTACGCAATTCATCACAAGACACCAAATTGGTTTCGAGGCTCGCACCGCTCATAAATATGCCGCTGACGTAACCGTTCTATTAAAGATTTCATAGTCTCTTGTATATTTGAATAATATTTAACATTAATCAATATTTTGTTATTTGATATATATGATTTATGTTATGGAATTTCATATAAATATTTTAAGTTGAAGCATTGATTTTACATTCTAATATACGAAATTAAAATGGGGAAACGAAGTATCTTAAAGAGAACGGAGTGTCATAACACTAGGTTTCTATGATACCTTGCACGTAGCAAGGTAGGGATACATACCGTGATATATAGCATGAACGCAAAAAAAAGTAACGCGCAAAAATTGAGAAACAGAGCAGTCGTAATTTGTTTACTTCGTCTGAAACATTAAAAGTATTCAAAAACACTAGAACCAACTAAAACGATATAGGTATAATATAAGATACTAAAAGATCTCAGTCATTCCAGAATACATAGATTCGACGAACATAAACACGTTAAACAACTTTGTTCAACATCTTTATTACAATCATGAGAAAGATATAATAATTTTCAGTACATTTTGTATGTCTACAAACAAAATAAGCATTTTTTATTTCTGTATTCTTTCATTCAAGAATATGCCAGGAATATTTACGTATAAGCGTGTCAACGATATAAGTGGCAGTATAAAAGTACACGTTATATTCTATAAATTAAATCAGCTTCACGCTATATCCCGCAAACGGCAGTGTAGGCAAGGGAAACCTAGTGTTAAAATACTGTTCCCCACTTTCCGCCGAATTCTGGAAGCATTGCGTGTTGATTGGCAGAACTCAACGCCACGCTGTGCCTCGACACCAGAGCGAAGAAATTGAAATATAAATTTAAATAAATATTTCATTTCCTCGAGTGGGGATCGAACCCAGAACCAGTCGCGTTTACACACTCGTGCCCCATGCGCCACGACTCATACATATGTACTCTATAGCAGTAAACACAAAACGGTACCGGGTTCCCGATCGTAACGTTCGAACCATTACTTACTAAAATAGACATGGACGGTTACGTAGGCGAAGCATCAAAATATTACGGTAAACACGCCGAATTAGAGGCAGATTAACGGCTTTTCAGCGAAATAATGTTCCTGATAAATGTTGGCTTCGGTTTATTTATTACAAGCATTTATCATGGAAGTAACATTATATCTGCTGGTTTGTAATTAGTTTTAATATAATTGTATGTTTATTTTATGATAGTAAAATCTAAATTTAATAAAATAGATGAGAATAAAATATTTTTTACACATAAAGGTTTAATATAAGACAATACAGCTTAAATTATCAGCTTCACGCTGTATTCCGCACACAGCAGGGTAGGCAGAGACCTAGTGTTAAGACACTCCGTTCCCAACCTTCTGCCGAATACTGGAGGCATTGCATGTTGAGTGGCAGAACTCAACGTCGCGCTTTGCCTGGAGACCAGAGCGTAGAAATGGAAATATAAATTTAAGCAAATATTCATCTCCTCGAATGGGGATTGAACCCACAACCAGTCGGTTTTACAGTCACACTTGGTGCCCCTGCCGCGACTGGCCTCTAGCTAGCTTAAATTATGCTTTTTATAAACGTGACGCATAATATAAAACAACAAAACTTATCAATGTGGACTAATCTCTACAATGTAATAAAAAAACTTGATGACAATAATGACGGATCGGTCCACAGATTGCCATCTAATCTCGGGGCTACGGCGCGACTTGTATATGCAGATATAGAGACGAAACGTATATTATGTGTGGTCTCATCGACTTAGTGATATGGTGAAATCACAACAGATTAGAGAAAAATACACAAAGTACACACAAACTTTAAACCAAAATTGAAGCCAGTCGTGGCGCAACGGCACAAGGTGTGACTGTACACGCATCACTCTAGTGTTGTGGATTCGATCCTCACTCGGAGAAATGAAATATTTATTTAAATTTATATTTCCATTCTTTCGCTCTGGTGTCACAGCAAAGCGCGGCGTTGAGTTCCGCCGCGCAGAACGCAATGTCTCCAGAATTCGGCGGAAAGTGGGAAATGGAGTGTCTAACCACTAGGTTCCCTCTACCTACCCTGCTGTGTGCGGAATACAGCATGAAGCTGATTTATTTATTTTTTATCTTTAAATCCACTGCAATGTGTCTCGGAAATACGTCGCTGTGTTCAAACATTTACACACGTTCGCGTACACAGTAAAATATCAAATAAATCCGGCCATTTTCCGTTCGTGGGGTTGATAAGTAATACGTACGCCGCCTCACACAGATAAAACTCATAAAACTTTTTATAAGATATCATTACGTGTCTGGAATGCAATTATTGAAATCAAAATGGAATTTGCATTACAAAAGCAAGTAGGCAAGTTCATGAATAATTCATATGGCGATACGATTTTTAATGTTTGCCGTAGAATATTGCTATGGTTTTTTATTGGTCTGATATTTTATAGATATTAATAATAAAAGTTCTTTCAGGTTTTAATAGAAAATAACCAGCTTCACGCCGCACACATCAGAGTAGGCAGAGGGAACCTAGTGTTAAGACACTCCGTTCCCCACTTTCCGCTGAGTTTTAATGGAAAATAATTCGAATAATCTGTGGAATCAATTGAAGATAAGTTAATCGATTCGTTCCATCGATTAGTACCTACTTACTACAGTTGCAAAACTGGTACTTAACTAAGTCGATCTAACCCTATTCCGTGTCAGTTGGCGTATCAAGTTTATATATATATAAGTGGCGAGCTAGTTTTGCGGCATACCGAGAATCTGTGTTCTGTCGTACCAGGGGAGCATAGTACCGCCGAAAGTGGCCGTAATATGAACAGCATACATACGCTGTGGCGCAGCCGCTCACAATCGATAAGGGGGCGGCCACCCCGAGCACCCCCCAGCACCCCCCGAGCGAGGGGATGAATTTAAATTATTCACAGCGGGTATAACTGCGTGCCGCCGTCTTTAACAAACAAATTACGTATGCGCGCCTAATAACGCGATACACCCGGCTTTGGACCCGAGATGCCAGCTTTCAATTATAAGTTAGGGATAAGTGACGTAGGTCCGACTGGTTCTGATCTCCGCTGATGTTGTATCATATATGTGTTTGTCCTAATTCTGTTAATTACGAGAGAACATCAGCTTAACGTTTTGTTAATAAATGATGATTAAAAATTTTATTTGTTTCACGCTGTATCCCGCACGCAACACAGTAGGCGGAAGGAACAATGTAGCGCTAAGACACTCCGTTGCCCTTTTCCGAGGCGTTGCATATTGAGTGGCGGAACTCAACACCAGTATTTTGCCTTGCTGCTAGAACAAAGAAATGAAAATATTAATAAATAATAATTCATTCCTTCTAGTCGGGATGGAACCCACAACGGTCGCGTTACATTTACACCCCTTGTGGCCACGAGCCACGACGGCTTATCTAATGAATAATTATTATTACCTACATATCAATTTTCATACATTATTCCACTTCCTAATTATGTGCTTACACAATGGAAACATAAAATCTATTATTCTAAAATCGACGATCTAGTGATTTCAAATAAAAGTTTACAGCCATGTTATATTTTTATTTGTGTTTAAATCAAAGCCAAAACAAAAAACATATTTTTACTACAATTTGTTTGTATTATCTACACAAAAAAATACAACGATGTAAATAACACAAAGTAATAAACTCTACAAAAGGTATAATAAAAAAAAATAATACCATTTTTTACTTTACTAAAAAGATAAAATATACATAGATATAAAAGAAAAATTGAAACGAAAGTGACACATCGATAGACTTAAGCGGCGCTGCTCCTTTCAACTGCACTACAACGCCGACACAAGGTAAGAAAAGTAGGGAGAGCACAACGTCAAAGAGATTGAATATTGATTGTCGAGTCGACAGCAATCTGAGCACATGGAGGGGGGCACGGGCCTCCTCCCGGGGCCCTCCGGCCGGCCGTGACAATTTATGTTATTGCCACGGAGCTGGCCGTCGCCGATACGGGACCCTCTCGTGTAATTGTTAGTTGGACCGCAGGATATTGGGGAATTAAACGAGAGTGGTGATTGATTAAACGATGATAACGATTATGGTCGTGGGTATTGCCAGCGATGAAAAATTGGTGGGGTGATAGCACTACCACTGTGTAATTAAATGGAGTAATAAAGATTTATAAACAATCACATTGGTGTTAACGGGAGTGTATAAAAAAAAATGCGGTAATCCCCCGCCTCGAACCGAAATAAAAACACGATGCGAACGGGATGGGATGCGAGCGCTCGTATGCCAACAGATTAAGCCGAAAGATCAACAAATAAATTTTAATCCGACCGAACAGCATTCTCGCATTTCCGGCGACAAAAACTAGTGCAACACATGGGCGAGAAAAAAACTTAAATTATTATCTTAAGTCGAACCCAACAGAACCCATTAAAACAACGCGGGCACAAAAGAGGGCAAAATGGCGCTTCATAAAAAAAACGGTAACGAAAAACCAGCTTTTGAACCCCGGCTCCCCTGCACTTCATTTGTGAAGGTTTTATTAGTTTGTAGTCTAGTCGACAAAATGCTCAATTATTTTGTTAAAATTAAATTAAATTAGCTTTACGCTGTATCCCGCACACAGCAGGGTAGGCAGAGGGAACCTAGTGTTAAGACACTCCGTTCCACACTTTCTGCCGAATTCTGGAGGCATTGCGTGTTGAGTGGCAGAACTCAACGCCGCGCTTAACCTCGACAATTTTTAATTATTTTGTTTATTCCATTATTACTTTAGTAAGCATAAAAATAGTCTACTAAGTGAAGTGAATGATTCATTAATTACATTCTTGGCACCAATTTCGACCTTTTTTTAATACTTTCAATTTGAACATCATGCTCGTTAAAGTATATAAATACCAATTTAAATATATATTCATGTAGTAATCATGTACTAAAATTTTAATCTCTTCGCTCTGGCACCATGGCAAAAGCCCGGCGTTGAGTTTCGCCACTCAAAACGCAATACCTGGGAAAAAATCGACGGATAGTAAGGAACGGGGTGTCTTAACACTATGTTACTCAGGGTAGGCATACCCTGCTATGTGCGGAATACAGCGGAGACCCTTAGAAAAAATGTAATAATCGCTCTTTAAAACTCATATTTTAAAACATTCATTAGTCCCGACTTCAACAAACTAAATTGCTCATTTGAAACAAAACCGAGCCAAACTTCCAAAAGTGTTAACCAGTAACAGTAACAATAACAGTAACATTCGTATTTATATATTTGGTGAACGTTTAACAACAAATCCTGCTCCTGGCAAAACTTTCCACTCGAACAAAGAGACGGCCAGGTACAAGCCGGCTGCGGATTATAGCTCCCACCAACATAACCACGGACCAGTCGCTCAACTCGGTTGACCGTTTGTAAGCTGGCTCGACATGTATGCCGACGCAGTCGACGGATCCGTACATCGTGCTATTTTAATGGGTTTATGACGGTTGAGACTTCAGAATTTATCGTCGGGTGCATAATAAAACGTGCTAGACGATAGCAGTCTTTAAAAGTATAATTTTAAATGACATTTAGATTATTAAGTAGTCAGCTTTAAAGTAACATCGGGTTTAAAAAAACATCAATTTACCTCGACCAGTTGAGGCTAGTCGTGATGTAGAGGCAGAAGCGTGTCACTCCAAACGTGACAGGTTGTGGGTTCGATTCCCATTCTAGAAAACGAAATATTGAATATTTTCATTTGCTCGCTTTGGTGTCGCGGCATTGAGTACCGCCACTCAACACGCAATGCCTTTAGAATTCGAAAAAACAACTGTAATTCGATTTACCAATATCGAAGAAGTAACTTATGCAAGAGGCCAGTCGTGGCGCAATGGCACGAGGTGTGACTGTAAAACCGACTGGTTGTGGGTTCGATCCCCACTCGAATAGATGAAATGTTTACTTAAATTTATATTTCAATTTCTTCGCTCTGGTGTCGAGGCTAAGCGCGGCGTTGAGTTCTGCCACTCAACCCGCAATGCCTCCAGAATTCGGCAGATAGTGGGGAACGGAGTGTCTTAAGACTAGATTCCCTCTGCCTACCCTGCTATGTACGGGATACAGCGTGAAGCTGGTTTCTTTTTTAACTTATCCAACAACCAACACAACAAATTTCAAATCAATTTACCACATAGTATTTGTATTGAATATATTATAATTTAAATAGTCCATAGCATAATGAATGAACACCTAACAACCGTAGTAGAATACGAAGCGGAAATAATAACGCTGTTTGTTGGAGCGCGGTCTGTCGGCGCCGCGGGCCTCCGGCCTTACATCCTAATTAACCCAATAATAATTGCCCGCACAGTAGTCGAGTCGACAGCTGCTGACTCCTTACGACTTCTGTTGTCCTGATAATGTTAACTGCGCTCTTGAAAGCTTACTAATATCCTACTAATAAATGATATTTATTAATGTGAGTGAAGATGGATGTTTGTTTCACTTTTATGCAAAAACTACTAAACGGATTTAGCTAGGACTTTATAGTAATATAGCTTATACATCAGAATAACACATAGGCTACAATTTATATATTTTTTGTATGATATAACAATAAGTTTAAGCGGGCGAAGCCGCGTGTGGGGTACTAGTTGATTTGTAAATAAGAAGGGATTTCTTTATTGACATTAAAGAAAGAAATTAATTAAATGGACACGGATGAGCTAATCAATCATCAATTTCCATAAATTAATAATTGATATTTAAATAATTTACATACCTAATATAATAGGATGGATAAAGGTTAACATCGGTTAGATATAATAAACAGTGTTATGAAAAACAAAATACTATATTTATTTTAGAAAACGTATAAATATTTTTGGGTAGCGGAATTTAAAACCGCACCTCTTGGAAACCGTTCTTCTCAAGTCCTCAAGAGGCCCGGATTCAAATCTGGCTCAAAATACCGCTCGCGAAATTTCGCGTTCACATTTTTATACGGTTTTTAAAATATTATAGGTTTTTTTAAAGTAAAAATAACACTTTAAAATGTTAAAAATACAAAACAATACATCCAACTAAACCTTCCATTTAGAGACAAATGAAACAACAAGCACAATATCGAGAATTATTAACCGTAATAAGTACCGATTCGTACCGCAATCTCTATACGCGGGGCCGTAACCTGTCCCGCGGTGCGATTTATTTTATCACATCAATCAATTACATTGAGAAATCGATATTAAAAATTTAATTCGCTGGTCCTCGGTCGGGGCTGTGGCGTTTTTGCGATATGAACGATGGCACGCCCGAGGCAGGTAACGCGATACGTCCGCTTTGGGATATAAATAAAGTTGTTGAAGCGAAAAATTCATCAGAATTTATCATTGGCGTCGGTGTTTGTTCTCGCAAATTATATTTCACGTGGACAACACGGTTTAATAATATATATAGGTATATTAAAATGCATAATGTATAGTGAATCAATGTCCGATCGCAATCGAGAATCGAGTAAATATTATAGACGATTCTATAACAACTGCTTGAGCGTGAAGTTTAATTGACCGAGTAAAATATTTTTTTTATGAAATTACGTAAGAAATATGGCAAACGCCTATAACTGTAAACGCGACAGGTTGTGGATTCGATTCCTATTCAAGGAATTAATGAAATATTTAATATTTTCATTTCTGGTGTCGAAACGCGACGTCTTAACACGCAGTGCCTCGAAAATTCAGCAAAAAGTGGGAAACAGAGTGTCTTAACACTAGGTTCCCAGTCTACCCTGTATGCAGCACACTACAATATCCAAGGAACCTACTCAAATATACTAATTCAAATCACACAAGTCACAAACAGTGATCTAGTGGTAATCAGTATGTAAATTTATTCAAAGCGATTAGTATAGTCGAGCAAGGCAGTGATATTAACCTCATTTGAGTCTATGCCTCTCTAGTCATTCTGATGGTATCTTATTAATTCGTGATATATAAACATTGAAGCATCGGTCTCAATTAACTGTGATATATAAACGAAATTATATCGATTATTTATCGACAACATCTCTATTGGGCTTTGATAAATCGTTATTCACACAATGTAGTTATCGATATATAGTTCTTTTACAGTCGAATACAAATCTTTAAAAAAATAAACTTTTAAAATACCCCCGGCCCATAAATATCACTACCCCATCTTGGAAAAGTCCTTCTAGTTCCTTAACTTCCTTAACTTGAGGCCGGTCGTGGCGCAGCGGCACGAGGTGTGACTGCAAAACCGACTGGTTGTGGGTTCGATCCCCACTCGAGGAGATGAAATATTTACTTAAATTTATATTTCCATTTCTTCGCTCTGGTGTCGAGGTTAAGCGCGGCGTTGAGTTCTGCCACTCAACACGCAATGCCTCCAGAATTCGGCAGAAAGTGGGGAACGGAGTGTCTTAACACTAGGTTCCCTCTGCCTACCCTGCTGTGTGCGGGATACAGCGTGAAGCTAATTTAATTTTAATTTTTATTCAGCTAAAAACCTCCAAATCGAAATTGCCACAGACAGACACACATACACGTCAAACGTATAACACCCCTCCTTTAATGTCGGGGGTTAAAAAGATAAATTTATTGAATAGCGACTGCAAAGCGCGGTTGAGAAAACTTTAAAGTTGACCGCAGCGAAGGTCTAACCCGCAATAAAAGCGTTCTCGACGATTAAATTTGTGAAATGTTCTAGCGTGTAGAAACGCTATCTTAATATAAACATTATGAATTTAATTGCCGTGTCCATGTGCTAAAAATCGTAAAAGCTGAACCTTCCGTGTAATATCTTCTATATTTTTGATTATTTAATTAGATTACATTTTTTGTTTTGTGGAGGCAAAAGCAAAAGTTTAGTAGGCAGAGGAAGCCTAGTGTTAAGACACTCCGCTCGGCGGAGGCGGAACTCAACACCGCGCTCCTCCTTACCATTCCATTTCATCGAGTGGGAATCGAACCCAAAACTTGTGGCATTTACAGTCACATGTTTGTGTCCCTGCACCACCACTGGCCAAAGTTGAAAACGGTTCCTCAAAATAGAGTTACTAACAAAAAGCATTAAAGACGGGACAAGGGTGTCACCCTCTCGCGTCACCTCTTTTGTTCGCACTCGTAATAATTGTGTTAAGCATGCGTCAGAAAAGACTTATATTTTAAACATAGATAAAAAACAAATGTTTTTTAAACAACATTAAATTGTTTTTATTTTATTTTATTAGCATTGCGTGTTGAGTGGCAGAACTCAACGCCGCGCTTACCTTCGACACCAGAGCGAAGAAAGGGAAATATAAATTTAAGTAAATATTTCATCTCCTCGAGTGGGGATCGAACCCACAACCAATCGATTTTACAGTCACACTTCGTGCCGTTGCGCCACGACTGGCCTCAAATTGTTATAGAAGAGTGATAAAACAACTTCATCAGCACAGCTACTGCTGTTGACAGTTAATACGATCACAAAAAGACATTGACACAAATAGATATTAGAACAAGTGAAACACAATGTCAGAGTCAAAGGCCGTTTAGACAAATGGAATACCAAATTGATATCGTCTTCACTCTTTAATTATCACACTTCCCAGTTTCCAAGACAGAGGGGAACGTTAAATTGATTCCGCAAGCACTTTAGAAATTTTTAGAACCCTCGACAGTGATTAATGAAAGGAATTTTGGGAGACTGCGACGTGCTCGCTCTGGTTCCCCTCGCGAATTATGCCAAGAAAAGCAAAGGGACGCTCCCTTTCCCCGGCTTTTAAAGATAGGTATGTATATATAATAGAAATGAAGCAATTTAGTTATGTCATAAAATATGGCGGTTGCAATAATAACTGATTGCCCAAGAGGCTGTTGATTTTGTCGTGTAATTTGCTGTGGTTGAGCGTGATGAAGCTGGAAGCTGGGTCGCAGGAGTGGTGCAACAGCAGCGCGTCACGTTTTGATTAATGATGTACCTATATTCATTACAAGATGCTTCTGTTAGCAGGTGCATGTTATAACATAATAACATTACCTACCGCAATTTAATTAACTGTATCGATTAAATAATACAAATTTCTTTCAATTTTCTTTAATAATTTTAATTTTAAAATTCTAAAACCCTTTTAGGATGATTACACATTTCTACTTCCAAACTTGGACATCTTCGTAAATTTTAATGTCAGGATGGAGTGTAATATTACGAGTCAAATCTGACGTTGTAGTGTTTCAGATTAGCAAATAAGCAGCGCAGGCCACAATCGCATTAATTTGTAAAGAGAGGTAGGCGACGGGAGGGAGGGGTGGTAGGAGTGATTTAATGAACCGCTGCGGTGGGCGACAGTGAGGATTACACCCCGCCGTTTGCACTCAATCAACCTCGCAAACACCCCGAGCCCGCCAATTAAATACGCTCCGAAACAATCAGATACATGGCCGATAAGAGCAATTGGACAATTAGCGATTATTGTAATTGATAAATGACTGATCTGATGACATGAGGTGCGTCACGTCACGTCAGTCACGAGTCGGCAGCCATCTTCGGTTGTATAACAAGAATGTACAACGATATGTTTCCACCTAAAGATTTATGTGTTACATATAGAGATTAAATAATTTCTTATCTCAGGAGTTTAATATAATCAGTTTCGAAATATCACCAATCTGCCTAGTTCTTCGAATTGTAACCAAATATTTATTTACTGATTTAGCCACACCCAGGAAAACTAAGCCTAAATACTATTGACACACTAAAAGTTGGTTACGACGCCTTGATAACGAGTAAGCTTGCGTAATTTATGGTATGGACATTTTTTCTAACACTAATATTATGGGTTATGATTTAGATGTTTTTGCTTTTAATCTTTGTTTTATTTCGAAATATGTACCTAATATTGGATACGTAATACCGGCGGGTGTAGTTATTACAAAAACACTTACCTTAGAGTCTGTTTTTTGTTTTTTGGCCGGGGGTTGGGAGTTAGGTTCCTGCCGCGAGTCGTCCGGCTCGGGCTTCGCCGGCTGGGGGGTGGCGGGCGCGGGCGCGGGCGCAGGCGCGGGAGCGGGCACGGCGGGCGCCGGCGGCGGCGCGGCTGNGGCGCGGGCGCGGGCGGGCCGGGCGCGTTGGGCGGCGGCGGCACGCGCGGCGCGCCGTTGACGTCGTGCGGCGCGTGCGCGTGCGGGTGGTGGTGCTTGTCGCGCGCCTTGTCGCGCCGGTGGCCGCCGGAGCCCCGCTTGGCGGCGGCGGGCGGCGCGGGCGCCGCGGAGGGCGGCTTGGGCTCGCCGTTCATTTCGTTGGACTTGACGATCTCGTGCTTGGCCTCGGAGCTCTTGGTGCCGGGCTTGGTGCGCTTGATCTTCATCTTGAGCGCGGTGCGCTGCGCGTCGGGTTCGGCGCGCGCCGCCATGCCGCCCGCCTCGTCGCTCTTCTCTATGTCGGCATCGAGGTCTATGATGAGGTCGCCGATGCCGATGTCCCACTCGTTGTCATCGTACTCGAAGTTGGCGGGGTGCGCGTGGGGCGCGGGGCGAGCTCCGCCGGCCGGCGCGCCCTCCCTCATTGGCGCCGCCATGCGCGCCGGCTGCCCGCGCCCGCCCCCCGCAGCCCCGCACACGCACACACCATTGTAGCCCTGTTCAAAAAACCGACTATTATTACAGATATCTAATTATTTTCAAAACTTAATTAATGTATCATGGCTAGTTTATTATTATTTTATCAACATTTACATATTTAACGAGCACAGAAGTTAAACGGTAAAATGTTCGTTCGAAAAGCATCATCACTTCATGAGAAATTTGTAATAAACGTAAAAGCAACACCATTTAATTTAAATGAATATGTCAAATAAAATTTATACATTTCTTTATAAAATGTTCATATCTTACGAAGTTATAACCAATTCAAAGTGGCAATAATCGTAAAATAGTCATAAAACCTCACAGATAAGCCCGCTTTAACTCATGGCGAATAAACCATACTAGGACCTAACGCGCACTAAGCAAAGCCGTATATTTATTGTAAGCAGTAATATGCTGGTCTAAGTACAATTTATCGATTATAAATATACTTATGTTTAATATTTTAATCTTACTAAATTTGCTAGTTTCCTTAATTTCTAAATAATTCTTGACACTCTCGAAGAACTATAAACAGAAAACTGAAGTAAATAACGTTATACTAAACAATACGAAGCGGTCAGTAACTAACAGATAGATATATACAAAATATGATAATTCCCAAACATTCCAAACAAACGACAAATTAATAAAAAAGCTCGAAAAGTTTTAAAAGGCAAAATAAATAATAGAGCACCAGTAGTGAAGTAGAAAAGAAATTTAAAAGCTTAGTAGCCAGCGGAGTAACAGTGCAACAGGGAGTTAAGATTACTTGGAGAATAGTTTATAGCGTCGCCAGAGCCGGCCTTACTGCGCCCTTTTGATAACTCCTCGTAACTTTTTTATTACTAGCGCGCCTTGTCTGTTTGGTATCCTCATAGACTTATCCTATCTATATTTCTTATGTTTATTTATTATAGTATGAGATAGAAGATTTGAAGCAAAGTATGTTTTAATTGAAGTTAAAATATATATATAAAAAAATGATTTTTTTTATGTGTCACTTTGGATATTATATAGGGCTAAAATGATAGTAGATAATCTAGCTTACAGAAATACTTGGTGTAGTAGTAAATTGCATAATATAATTAAATATTAAATATAAATAATTAAATATATGAAATATTAATGAAATGTCAGTTAAAAATTGTTTTTTTCCTAAGTACATATTTTAGTACTGCCGATTTAATGACATTATTTAAGTTTATAATAAAATTCATCCTGTTAAATTTTATATCAATGTGGGTCTGAGTAAATATAATAACAAATCAACAACAGTAATTTAAGCTGCGCACACAGGTGAAATTCACTTAAAAGTTGGTCAATATTATAATTATGTTTAAATATTGCTTTTATTGATCGGAAATATTATTTTTCATGAGTGTATTCTATTTTAATGCGTAAAGAATAAAGATTTATTTTATTACCATATCCATACAAAAAAATTATATAATTTTAAATCTGCTTCAATATTTATGTATTCAATATATAATCTTGAGGATAAGACTTTACTTGTTTTTGAAGTAGTCGAGTTCCGTGGTCATTATATTCATCCATCAGTAAAAATTTTCCAATTTTCTTCGGATAATTGGTATGCTACTAGTATAATAGGAAGCGTCTGAAAATGATTATTCATATTTTTATAATTTCATTTTGTACAGTTGTCGCAAGTAGACGCAGCCAAATTTAGTACCATATAGAAGGTACTGGAATTTACTATTAAAATAATAAAAAAATACGGGTAAAGCGCGATAAAGTATAAACATTTTTATTATAGGTATAAAAATATCGCCTTATCTTTAAAACGACGTATCTTTGCAATCCCAATGAATGTTAACTATTTTATTGTATTTTTGTAAAGACGTTTACCTGAAGGTATAGAATCCATAATAGTTACGTTCTAATGTCAACTAAATAAATATCAAACGTGATTTAAAAATAATGCAATATATTACTAAATGATTCCTTCAAGCAATGACTCTATTGTTGATCTATGTAAGTAATAAAATAAAAAGTGTCAAGCTTTTTACTAACAACCAATAGATAGACAAAGAAATCTTGTAGGTAATTTAGGTTACTATTTTTTAATTAGAGAAATTTTATTTTTTGAATTTTGGCCATCAATCGTGTAAATTTCACCTGTGTGCTGCGTCGCGAAAAATTAAAAAAAAATCATACAACTATGTTAATTATGTTATAATTATCTGTTTGTGTTATAAACTTAAAAAAAAACATATATTTTTACCGTAACGTATAACCTTCCAAATATTACTTTTTGTGAATTTTAAATTAATAGCATTAATTTGGATAATGGATTTATTAATACTGATCTGTATGTTGTGTAACGACAGATAATTTGCGGCAAAAGTTTGAGCAACATGCTCTTGTAGTAGTCAGCTTCACGCTGTATCCCGCACACAGCACGGTAGGCAGAGGGAACCTAGTGTTAAGATAGTCCGTACCCCTCTTTCTGCCGAATTCTGGAGGTATTGCGTGTTGAGTGGCAGCCAAAGCGCGTTGTTGAGTTCCGCCACTCAACACGCAAGGCCTCCAGAATTCGGCCGAAAGTGGAGAACAGAGTGTCTTAACACTAGCACACAACAACAGGGTATTCCTACCCTGCTGTGTGCGGGATTTATTCATTTATTTTATTAATAAATAATAATTCATTCTCTTGAGTGGGGATCGAATTCACAACCATCGCGTTACAATCACACACTTGTGCCCATGCGCCACGAAACGTAGATGAAGGCCTCAATCCATTGTATCTATAAACTAGATGATTGAAAAAAAGTCCTCCCACAGATTAACTACGGCGTTTCTTTCAAGTTTAAGCAATTAAGTAATTAATCGAGACGGAACGTGAGCATACATACTAACAACCAACAACAAGCAGCCGACACAAACATGGATTTCTTAGAACACGTCTCTCATTAAACACGCTGTAATAAGTACGTAATGGCGTCCACATGTAAAACCGATTGAGATTATAAAATCAGTTAAGATACTAATGGCCCCATAATGTAACAAGATTAAGATATTATAATAAGTTATATAAGAATAATTGATCGTTTTAGTTTTAAATTGTTGCGATAATTATAATTACTTATTGTAAAAAAAGGAAATTTAGTGCTAAGACACTCCGTTTTTTATTTCCCGCCGAATTTTGGCTTTGCGTGTTATGTGGCGGAACTCTACGCCGCACTTTGCCTAGAAATTAGAGCGAAGAAATGAAAATATGAGAATAAGTAAATATATTTAAATTAAGGTTAGTTTTTAGATGGAATCATTTTAATTTATAAGATTTATAGAAAACTTTTATAACCGCCTGAAACCTTTAAAATTAAATCCTATAATATAACTAAATAAATTTTATCTGTTATTCTTCTATATCTAAATAAATAAATGTTTAAGTATGTCAATATTAAACATAATAATACTAATTATGACCATACATATTGTATAAAGATATAACGTAAGTACCTACTATATTTATCTTTATTTACTTGAAAGTAAGACCGATTAAAATAAAGCACTTTAAAATCATATTATAAATATAAAATAACATCACAAGCAGGTATTTCTCAAGTTATTTTAAATTGTAAACAGCTTAGTCTAACTCAAGTATCATTAAGTCGAAGAAATACGATAATTGTTTGCATATATGTAGGTATAATGTTGTATATTTTGCATCATTCGTTTTTTTAGCGTCACGCTGTATCCCGCTCACAGCAGGTTAGGCAATGGGAACCTAGTATTAGGACACTGCGATTCCCATTTTCCAATTCTGAAGGCATAGCGTATTGAGTGGCAGAATGACACGCTTTGTCTCGAAACAGAGCGAAAAATAAAAATATAAATTTAAATAAATATTTCATTTCCTCAAGTGGTAAACGAACCCACAACCTATCGCTTTTAAAGTCACACACTTTGTGCCCCTGCGTCATTGGCCTCTGAATAATTATACAAGTTGAATATAATCCAATAAAAATAAATAAATAACGACTGTATAAAAGATGAAGGCTGTCACAAGTGGGCACGCTAATGATATCTATAAATCAAGCATTAGAGAATTCTTAAGCTGTCACCTTCGCTAAGTGACCTCATCTATAAAATTAAAAAAAAAAACTTTACAATGCTGCCAACACAAGAAAAAAAAAAAATATTTTGACACAACATTCTTATAATATTTGTTTTTTCTACGATTGAAGATATTCGATATCATTTGTTATGTTTGTTGGTGGTTAATTTCCTAAATTAAATTCACTGATATAAAAGTCTGAGGCCAGTCGTGGCGCAGCGGCACGAAGTGCGACTATAAAACCGACTGGTTGTGGGTTCGATTCCCACTCGAGGAGATGAAATATTTACTTAAATTTATATTTCCATTTCTTCGCTTTGGTGTCGAGGCTAAGCGCGGCGTTAAGTTCTGCCACTCAACACGCAATGCATCCAGAATTCGGCAGAAAGTGGGGAACGGAATGTCTTAACATTAGGTTCCCTCTGCCTACCCTGCTGTGTGCGGGATACAGCGTGAAGCTGATGTAAAAGTTTTCATCTATCATCGTTAGTCGACGTTTCCTACAATGTTAATTACAAACAAAAGAAAGACATCTAAATGCCCAACTATTTGTATTTCTTAGTTTATTTAATAAACCAGATAATATAGAATATTTACCTAATAGTCATGTTATAAATTAAATAAATATCAATATAATTTATAACGTAAAATTATATTTGCCACAAAACAATATGTTCATCGCCGTTATTCTTTTTTTTTTTTTGCAGGCATTACGCGTTGAACCACGTTGAACCACCAGATCGAAGAAATAAAAATATTCAATATTTAATTTCCTCGAGTGGCAATAAAACCTACAACCTTTTACATTTACAATCACAGGACTGGCCTCAACCTCGTCATTATTTTATTTTAATACTCCAAAATGGCGTATAAAGCCGAACGAATATTTAACCATTATTCACCACTGACAAAGCTCAAATAATGCTAGATTGAATGCAAAATCCGAAGAAAGAAAGCCTGGAATAAATCTTGGAGAACAGCATTATTCTCCAGCCGTATGTTTGTCAATAGGCCGCTTGATTGGGGGCTCCTCGACGCGCTGCGAGCCTGGTACCGGTGATTTACGGGCGAGCCGCGCCACTTGGCGCGATGCCCGAGCATCGAACCCTGCCCGCCACTTTATATGAGAAGAATTGCTTGTGACGCGGAAACGTAATGCTTACGCAGGGTTTCTGAGATATTGCTTTGGATGTATGAATAAAAAATGTTTGTTGCGTACTATTTATCATATCTTTTGTATGAAATTGGTGTAGATTTTTTTGTTTTATATTTTTTTATTTATATGGCTCGCGGCTTCGTCCGCTTGGACTACATAATTATTAATTTACTAATATAATAATAGTATCATTTTAAGAACAATAGACCTATATTAAATAGTTAAGTCAGCCAATTCAATGAAACAGTTATTTATGACAAATTTGTTATACAACATTCTTTAAATTGGTGTATTTTTTTTAATTATAAGCCGATTTAAACAAAATAAACACTAAATGTTAAGAGAAGCGTACCAAAATACAATAGAGAAAACTGCAATTAAATCAGCTAAACCGTTTCTGAGATTACCGTCAACAAACGTACAGACAAATAGACAAAAAAATGAAGTCATTGTTTATGGGTTCTATTACGTTTTTAAATGCACCCAAAACCATTTTTTTAACCGACTTCTGTAAGAAAAGGAGGTTATCAATTCGATTGTATTTTTCAAGATATCTTCCATGTACAGACACCGACCCATTACGATTTTATTATAAGTATATATAGATGAGAAATAATAATTCGATATAATTTAAATAGGTTAACAAGCTAATATTAATAGTCAAACAAGTTCTAGCATACTTAAAAAAACGTAAAACTTGTCACATCATTTTTCCAAAACAACATTTAAAACCACGATTATATTTTTTTTATAGTTTAGTATTAATTACATAGATTTGTGATAAGGTCTCGATTTAATAATTATAATATAATCAAAAGACATAAACATATTTTATATTATAGTTTGCAAATTATTAGTTGTGGTTGATTGACATTTATCTAATATTTATGAGGCCGTCGCATCGTTGATAAACCTTTTTTGAGGCCGTAGTGGCGCAGTGGTGTAAGCGACGGTTGCGGGTTCAATTCCCACTCGGGGAAATAAACTATTTTTTATAAATATTTTCATTTCGCGGCGGAAACTGGAGAACAGAGTATCTTAATACTAGATTCCCTTTGTCTACCCTGCTGTATGCGGGATACAGCGGGAATTGATTTATTTATTTTTTAATTTTTTAATTTCTTCGCTCTGCTAATAACGGAAACTGCGGCGTTGAGTTTCTTCACCCAACACGCAATGCCTCGAAAATTCAGCGAGAAGTGGGGAACGGAATCTTAACACTAGGTTCCCCCTGCCTACCCTGTTATATGTATAAAGGATAAAAAATAATTAATAAACCTTTAAAAAGCCATCAAGTATATTCCATCTAAAAAATTAATCTACACTAGCTAATCTAAGATGTGAACGATAATGGATGTCGGTTGATTATCTCACGTTCTTATAATGTTGTTACTAGTTACTGTCGACTAGGAATGTATATAGGTAATGATCTGTTCTACGAGCCATTTATACACAGACAGATGTTTAATAATGTTTAATGTAAAACTTTATTAAATATCGGTCATAGTATAAAGAAACCTTGTATCGTTTTTAATTATAAATTATTCTATTATTAATATATTTTTCGAAATATAAATAAAAATACATATATTTTATTGTAGCACAAGTCAATTGAATATTATAATTAATTTCTAATAATATAACAATATAATCGTGTCTTCAAACTATAATTTACTTACGCATAATTAAAAAATAATAATAAGAGAGAGAAGAGATTATATTATACTATTCAAATATTTGTTTTAATGTTCATTACCTTCACACTGTATCTCGCAAACAGCAGGGTAAGCAAAGGGAACTTGGAATCTAGTGTTAAGACACTCCGTTACCATTATTACTCGCAATAAGTCAAAACATTAGGCTAGTCGTGACGCAGACGCACAAAGTGTGTCTGTAAGCCGGCTGATTGTGGGTTCAATCCCTACTCGAGAAAGTAGGGAATGGAGTGTCTTAACACTAGGTTCCCTCTGCGTCCCCTCTTCACGCTGTACAGTAAAGTTCAAAAAAAAGTCAAAACATATACTAAAATCCTTCAAAATCGGGCAAAATTAAGCCACATGTTATAAAATGTGACAATGATGAGGCAGCATAATGACGTCACATCATTATCACATTAAATACGCGGCCACCTATCGTATTAAACCTTTCAATATATCCTGCAAATTGATTTATAATTAAAGATTCAATATGGAAGTTCTTGTGGCGCAGCGGCACAAACTTGCGACAGTAAACGCGACGATTGTGAGTTCGATTCTCACTTGTGGTAATGAAAAATGTTATATTTTAATTTCTCCGCTCTGGTAACGTGGCAAAGCGCGGTATTAAGTTCCGTTTGTCAATACGCAATGCCTTCAGAATTCGGCGGAAAGTGCGATCCGTTCTCAATGGGAACGGAGTGCCTTAACACTAAGTTCCCAGGTTCCTTCTGCCTACCTTGCTATGTGCGGAATACAGCGTGAAGCTAAAAAAAACTATTATTTATAATTAAACGATTCACTCACAAACTGCATTCGAAAGGAAACAAATTCGTGTGAAATTTAAAACCAGCAATTAACACCGGCAGAATTGATTTAAATGCATTTATTTCAATATTATCGGCAATTCAATTTCAATAAAGAAATATGAATGTGATATTGTTTAATCATTTGTGTGATATATTATCATAATAACAGAGCTTTATGTTTTGATTTTTTTTTAAATCAAATCCAATTAGTGTACAAAATAAATCAGCTTCACGCTGTATCCCGCAGACAGCAGGGTAGGCAGAGGGAACCTAGTGTAAGACACTCCGTTCTCCACTTTTTGCTGAATTCTGCATTGCGTGTTAAGTGTTAAGTTTAGTGTACAACAAGAAGTACAAATACAGAAAAGCGTTTCAAACGGGAATAGATATTAATATCATTGTATTGTGATATTCCATAGAGAAAAATAAAAAAGAATGCACATTATGTACCAACTTCTTCCAAATAACAAAAATATATTTTTTGTGCTTCACGCAGTATCCTGCACATAACAGAAGGAACCACAAAACGTTCCTTAAATTTTAAACCTTAAAAAATCCACTTAATTTCAAAATTGAAGATTGTTTTTTTTTTAAACAATATGGAAGGAAACCTTTAGAAAACTAACAACGTTTCACAATATTAACAAGTACACACCGGGACGGGGTGCCAAGTGGTACAAATGAATGACGTGACGACTTTGCACTATTGAAATCTGAATGCCGATCGGTATTTGAATATTTGGCAGCATTCGAGACAGCAGTCCCAATATCGCATAGCCTCATAGCTCCACAGAAAGAGATATTATACAGATGAGATAACTGCCAAAGGTCTCTTTACTAAATTTAACATATAATGTAACAAAATTTAATATTACAATTGTGAATAACTTTTCAAATTCTACAAAATTTTTATTGTCAAAACGTCACTTTTGTAGATTATATAAAAATATGAACATGTTTTTAATATGAGTACGTTTTTTTTTTATTTAATTTTACGTGTTATTTGTAATATAATATCAAAAAGAAAGTATCTGATTACATATTTAAATAACTGCCTTATACGGAAATAACTGCCTTATACGGAATCTTAACACTAGGTTCCCTCTGCCTATTCCGTATAAGGCAGTTATTAGATAATTTTTTTTAGAATTATCAACATAACATATCGATAAAATATAGATAAAAAAATATATTTCATAATTAAAAGTAAACTTAAAATTTAAAATCTATTCGAAAAAATAAGTGATATTTAAACAATATAAATCACACGAACATAATCCTTTTAAGGCTACGAGCCTAAGATCACAAGCGTGGCGTGGGATGTAAACGGTAATGGACGTTTATCTTTGGAGATAGACAAAATTACGAAGCATCCAATCTAAAAAATATCATGAATATTCAATAAAATTCTATTTTACCTAAACTAGCTTTTAAGTTGAATTGTTTTATACATATCGATAAAATATATGTAGTGTGGGGAACGGAGTGTTTTAACATTACGTTTACTCTGTCTACCCTACTACATGCGAGATACAGTGAATCCGAAAGACATAATAATAATATTAGCCGCAGTAATATACAAAAATATTACACGTAGGCACGTCTCAGATAATGCGCAATAAGCAAATACCGTAGCTAGTCGCAAATCACACTGTTATCGTTAATCTAAATCATGGATTTTACGTCGTAGGAATAGACATCCAGGCCCGTATTTTTAAACAGCTCTCAAGTCTGAGATCGATCTTGAGATGCTGTTTTCATTCATCGATATGTCTATGAGTCGCACTTTGTCTAACAAGAGCGGGTAATCATAACTAATTAATAAAATATTGTGATTAAAACGTTAATATGTGAAAACAAAATAAAATAGCAGGTTCACTTTTTATGCCGTATTAGGATAAAGAAAACTTAGTTCCACCCCGATTACCCGTTCGAGTCCGAATTCGCGACATTGCGTTTTAGTGGCGGAGCTCAACACCGCGCTTTGTTTTACTTAATTCATACCCCCGAGTGAGAATTGAACATACAACCATCGCGTTTCAACTAACCATCATGAATCAGAAGCTGTCCTTTTGTGCCACAGTGGCCTCAACGAAACAATATTTTTTTTTAGCTTCACGCTGTATCCCGCACACAGCAGGGTAGGCAGAGGGAACCTAGTGTTAAGACACTCGGTTCCCTACTTTCTGCCGAATTCTGGAGGTATCACGTGTTGAGTGCAGAACTCAACGCCGCACTTAACCACGACACCAGAGATTGGAAGAAAATGGAAATATAAATTTAAGTAAATATTTCATCTCCTCGAGTGGGGATCGAACCCACAACCAGTCGGTTTTACAGTCACATCTCGTGCCGCTGCGCCACGACTGGCCTCAAATGAAATAATATATTTTTTTTTATTAAAAGACGAAACAATATATTTTTAAATAAATCCTACATCAGTGAGATCATCATAAATATATAAAAACCTATAGTTAATGGTATGTAAAACACGTGGAAAATATTCAAAGTGTAACCTTTAGGGAGGCAATTGTAAAGTACGTATATTGTAATAATAATATATACTTGTTTGTAATAGTAAAATTACTTTAACTATATAATGAACATTTGTTTGTTTCTTCGAAAGTTGAAACTATACGAAACAATAATAATAAAATATTATAACAATTTTTTTTTAGCGTCACGGTGTATGCCGCGCACAGGAAGGTAGGCAAAGGGAACCTAGTATTAAGAGACTCCGTTGGCCATTTTCCGCCGAATTCTGGAGGCATTGCGTGTTGAGTGGCAGAACTCAACTGCCGCGCTTTGCCTCGACACCAAGAAATGGAAATATACATTTTTTTAGTAAATATTTCATCTCCTCGAGTGGGGATCGAACCCACAACCAGTCGGTTTTACAGTCACACTTTGTGCCGCTGCGCCACGACTGGCCTCAAAGTTGTAGTTACTTATTACTATTTATATTAAAATAATAATATTTGATTGTCGTTGTTACTCGCGACCACATTATACGTCAATTTTACACGCAATTCGATTCAATTGTTCACAATACAACATTATTATATTAATATTTTTGTTTTAGTTATATTTAAGTTAATGTCCTTTAGTTATATTAACATTTAGCTAAAATGCAGTTTTAAAACAAAAATAATACATTATAAGTTACAATCAATCAAAGCGGTGTTGTTGATGCAGCGTCTCAGTGTAGATGGTTGTAGGTTTCATTTCCACTCGGGCAATTTACTATTATTAATCCTTCTCTGGTGGACTGGGATTGGCGTTGAATTCCGCCACCTAAATACGTTATGTTTTACAAAGAGAGAGCTCTCTCTCTATTCTACTCTAGTACAAATATGTGGGAAAAAGCGTTAAGCTAAAAAAATATAGTGAAAGAAGAAAATCATACGCCACATGCTTTTGACTAAATGTAATATTTTAAAGTAAGCCTTGGTTTTTGTTGTGTTAAGTTCGAATTTATTTAGGTGTTGTTGTTAGTAGTTAGTTTTTATCTTGAGATACCTTCGATACTATGGCATATTGTATGTATGTTTTACTACAAATCAGATACTTTACGCCTTAGGTCCAATACAAAAAAGAAACATAAATTTTTGTGTACTTTTTTAAATATCAATTAGTGTAAACAAATCCCTTTAATCTCAGATAAGCTTAGATAAGGTCAGATCAAAATAATACTATATTATTTAGATATTAGATATACAGATCTAAGAACTGAAATAAAGTAAACTAATATTTCTAAGAAATTCTCCAAGGATTTCCACATCGGTACAAAGTTTTTGTCCCGTAATTTCGTCCAATAAACTAAAGGTTGCCTCTTTACAAAACCGTAATGGATTCTGACCCTCTTGATGTTTCAAAATAAACAAAGGATGCTCGAAGCTTTGTTAACAAAAAGATCCTTTTAGTATATCGTTAGCTGAACAAATAAAATAAGCCAATAAATAAATTTGTTAGAATTTGTTGGCAAAAAATATTAGAAATAGGAACGTTATATATTTATTTTATTTCTTTTCAAGTTCACGCTGTATCCCACATTTAGCAGGCACAGGGAACCTAGTGTTAAAAGACACTCAGTTTCCTACTTTCCACTGAGCTTTCGAGGTATTGCGTGTTGAGTGGCGGAACTCAACTTGGTACCAAATAATAAATAATAATTCGTTTCCTCGAGTGGGAATCGAACCTACAATCGCCGCATTAGAGTCACACGCTTGTGCCCTTCCGCTACGACGGCCTCTCTTATATATTATTATTTATTTATTATTTTTCCTTTTTCGAAAGATCAGTATAATGGCGGCCGTAATAACCTCGACAACGTCATTGGACTCGGGGAGGCCGAGTTATGACAGGTTCGACCTTGGCTTGGCTTTCCTTCAACGGAAGAACGAAATCCACAATGTTTCAAGTGCGTATTCTGTGATACTCGCCCGGATTTGAACAGCGACCTTTGAATTACAACCGATACCGACTGCACTCCATCGCTCTATAAACTGAGCTATCGAAGTTATAAAGGAACCAGCGCCTCTGGGAAGCCGAGCAAGCGCTCTGACCACTAAGCCATATGTTCTCTGTGATACTCAGCTACGGCTTGCGTACACTGTTTGTAGAGGGGACTTTGCTTTGCTCGGTCAGACCTAATATTTACTTATTCAATAGTTCTTAAGAATATTAAATCCATTTCAAATCAAATCAAATCAAATCAGCTTAACGCTGTATCCCGCACACAGCAAGGTAGGCAGAGAGTACTTAGTGTTACGACACTCCGTTCCCCACTTATTCTGTACAATTAATAATTTTCATTATGCTCTAATATAACGAAAATTATTAATTAATTTGGTTATTAATAAGGTTCTGTATATATAAGTACAGTTAATAAAAATAACATGTTACATGAGCACGACAACAATTGTGGGAAACGTTTTTTGAACATTAAATATAACAGCTACCATTAACCTATTTACAGTACAATAGCAATAACTTAGAGCAGGAAAATGTAAATTTTGTTTTTATATATATTTAGAAACGTTATATTGTTAGAAATATTAACTCAAGTCCTCGTAGTTTAGTAATTATCTTTCATTTTAGTTTAATTTGTAAGGTGTTCAAACTTATCACCAGATTCGTCGAAGTATGACTAATTCTTAGTGAAAATATAATAATTTAAACTAGTACAGTATGTAAATTGAAAGTTATTTTTACGCATTAAATTTACTCGTTAATAAAGATTAGCTTTCTTTTTTTTTTGTGGTTTCACGCTGTAACCCGCATATAGTAATGTAGGCAGAGGGAACATAGTTTAAAAAATATAAATAAATAATAATTAATTCCTCCGAGTGAATCGAACCCACAACCGTCACATTAGTCACACGTTTGTGCCCCTGAGCCACGGCGGTCTCACAATAGCTTTCTTTTAATTAAAATTTTTATTGTTGTAAATTACAAGGCTGTATGTTGCGTGGCACTTAAATGGTATTGTGGCCGTGTATAGCACATCTTGTTTTCGCCGTTCGACGTGTTGAAATGTAAATTACAATTTTAAATATATTTTTTTCATTTTTGTATCCCGCTACGTAACAGGGCAAGCAGAGGGATTAGGATTGCGTGTTAAATGGCGAAACTCAACGTGGGAATCGAACCTACAACTTGTCGCCTTTACTGTCACACGCTTGTACCCCTGCGCCACGACTTGCCTTAGTGTTAAATTTTAAATTTAAATACTTGGAAATAAAATACGAAAAAACGTACAACGGGCATTTGGTCTTCATAATGTAAGTGAATATTTCATAAATAATTTTACCGTTTCATATTTTATTATTTAATGAATAGTATATTATAATGTTTAAGGCCGTCGTAGCGCAGAGGTACAGCGTCTAGCTGTGAATATGATGGGTGTGGGTTTCAGTTAGAGAAATTTGGAGTAAATAATTATTGTAATTTATTCCCTTGGTTACTCAAAAACCACAGTCTCAATAATTGGACGGAAAGAGGGGAATAGAGTGTCTCAACTAAATTCCTCCTGCCTACCCTGCTACATGCGGAGTACTGTGTAAAGCTGTAAAAAAAATATAATTTCTATTAATAATAAAAGCATGTTGAAAAAAATATTAATTTTACAAAAAAACAAACAACCATGAACTGACTGCGCCTTAACATATTTAGCTTTTTTTCTCCCCTTCTCACGTACCAATACGTTTTTATTGCTTTTCCCTATAGTCCCTACACTGTAATAGTGAGGGCCGTGCTCGTAATATGGAAATAACAGATCAGTGTTTTTTATAAACTAACAACAACTTTATACTATTTTTTCATTATTGTGTATGAAAAGCATAGCATAAAGCATGAACTAAGTATTCCTAATTCGTTTAAGTAATTGTCTAGAATAAAAAAATACCTATGATTAATTTAATATATGAATTTGTAAAATTACAAACCAATTTATTTATAGAAATATATAACTTTAAATATATCAACGTTCGAATATAAGTTGGTGTTTATATAAGTTGGTATTATAAAGTATTTTAAAAAATATTTTAACTCTAAAAAGAATGTAATATATTAGAAGTCACTGTGTGTGGTCCTCAAAATATTCGAATCGGTAGGTACTACAAAACAAATATAAATCATGTCACGCAAACGTTATCTTGATATTGAAATATTATAAATCCTATCATAAAAATTGAGATTATGTTAACGATATTACTCATATTTCGAATTTTTGTGATAAGGCACGTCTACACATTTAATAGAACAAACATCAAGCGCAAGTACTCAAAGAGCGAATGTTAAATAAAAAGCAAAGCCACTATCAAACAATTCAGACATTACATATTTACATAAACTAAAATAAGATAAAATATGATATAGTAAATATTATAATAAGCTAAAACCTCACCGTTCCCAACTGGATCTATCGATGACTGGCGATGGCAATCCCAAACAGACACAATCCATACAGCACTTAATAGCACTTAGTTAACACTATCACTGCGGGAGTGGCACCATCAATGCACCAACACTTGAACACCATGCAACGAATCCCGCACCAGACAGCACGGCTCACACCTACGGAGAGACAGAGAGAGAGATGAGCACTCCGGGGCACACAGTTATTTGACACTGGCGTACTGGCACTGGCCTCACGAGGAACGATAAGCGCGCGTCACGAGTGCACGCTGCTCGAATACTGAGCGCTGAGCGGCGGAGCGCGAGCGTGGCAGCGCCGAGCGGAGCGGAGCGGGCCAGCGCCGCCCGGGGCCGGTCCCCGGGGCAACGAGCGGTTCACGCTTCACTAAGTGGACGAGCAAAGTGTTAAGTTACACGCAAATAATGTCCAACTAGTTTTCCTCTCATAAATGACGGTTCTTTTACTTCAATATGATTGTATCGACCGCCGCGAGCTCGCAAAGTGCCAACTAATTATCTTATAGATATATGTACAACGATGTAGGAAAATATTTGCGTGTAAGAATAGTATGTATTAACGTAAAATAAGCTGCCGGGTGTGCCGCTGTTTATACAACTTAAACTAGAGAGAGAGGTCCGATTTCGCGTGAAGCGTGTGCAACGTGGCGAGGAGGCGCGGGCAAAGAGGCGAGGGGGGCAAGGGGACTCGGGAACATGGCTTCCAAAATTATTACACAAACATTTATGCATGAAGGGATAACAAAATATTACTGCTGTTATACCGTTCTGATTGAAGCGCATTTATTCATGGCGTAATATTATACGGGACGCGCTCGATTGATAATTATAAAATGTTCGTGTAATTGGGCTCGGGAGCGCAGACCACATGCCTGCTCAGAGCGCGCGGTAGGCGGCGATAACTTTTTTATTTGTGTGTGTGTGCGTGCGTCCAAGAAAACATGTGAGATAATAAAAAGTTATGTTTAAACGTTCGACTCGTAAAGTTTATTTGTATAATACATTCTTAAAACAAACGTATAATTACAATGCGCTTTATAGACGGTTACAACGATGTTTGAGAAAGAATAAATTATGGGAATGATTTTATTTATAGTTTCTTGGAGGAATTTCTAGTTTTGCTAATAAAGCGGGAACGGTTGTTGTTAAACATATATGTGTTATGCATTATTGCAATAAAACTGTATAAATATCATCAATAATTTATTATTTATGAAGAGGAAGGAGGCTGATAAGTAAACTATATATGTACCGACGAAAAAGTAGAGTTTCGATATGCTAAAAATATTTAATATATTTATAAAAAAAAATTAAATAAATCAGCTTCACGCTGTATCCCGCACACAGCAGGGTAAGCAGAGGGAACCTAGTGTTAAGACACTCCGTTCCCCACTTTTATATTTAATATTATAGAATATATTTATAATTAAACTTAACTAACATTACCAGCAAAGAAACATAATAATAGACAAAAGATAAGACAATGACGTTGGTAAATGAGCTAAGTAGCCATGTTAAATCATAATAAGCATTTGTTATTGACGTTACAAAATAATTAATTAATATAATTGATGGCACAATAACAGTATTTATGCTACAATGTAAGATTTATATTATTTTAATATGACAAGTGAATGTAAATTGCAATGAAATATGATTTAAGTTTTTTTATTTTTCCTCATCGTTACTAGTTGATAGATAATATTTAACTATGAGGTGATAGTTGCCGTAGATGGAAAACACGTATGGCATAACTTGAAACTCTCTTTTCTCTATTTTATGTTCACTTTAGAGTCATCACTTATTTTATAACGTTTAACGCTAAGACGTATTTTATATAACTAGAAAAATGCAAAAAAAAATCCTAAAAACACATTAAATAAAGTCGTGGGTACAGTCACTACATCTTTAATGTACCACATTGTCGTCATTATTCAAATAACTATGTAAATATTCCTATAATTTTATGGTACGCACAAGGGAACTAATATTGCTAGAATGTTTAACTTAATTTATAATAATTATTCAAACACCTCAACGTGCTTTGATTTTCTATCTATACATTGCTGCACGTCACATTAGATACGATAAAGAAAAATAAAGTTACGCTCTCGTATAAAGCAATTTATATTGTACGCTGAAGCTATTTGCCATTCTTTTGATAAAATATGAGAAGAGATTTTAACTATGTACTCAGATATTTGAAGAGCAAAGAATATTTTCCGATACATCCAAACTCGCGATCCGAATCGTATTGCGGGGGCGATATTTCTTATATTCTTTTGTTACGATCACTGCGGTCGGGTCTTTGTTATATGAGCTATACCAAGACTGCGAATAAGAAAAACTAAAACATTATTCTTGAAACGAAAGCCGAGAAGTCACGGTATAATTTGAGAAGGATAAATATATGTTAGATATCTGTTTTATCAATAGTTCAATTGCATTTACAAAATGTTATAAAAAAATAGTCAAGATATAGGCCAGGTCTCAACTAGAAAATTATTTAATATATGTATACAAAAAAAACATATTTTGTAGCATCCATATTTATAGTTTACCGTTGCCTTTTATTTTACAGATAATGATACAACATTGTTTGCAGCGAGTGCATTGTGCGAGGATTTATACCGCCTTTATTCATTGAATCGTGAGATAGCTTGGCTGTTGAGTCGAGACTGTGCACACACAGACTGGCTTAATATGCCAAAGAATAGATGACATTTGGCATTTTTACAGCAAGTTTTGAACAGTTGATCACTGAGGCGACAGCAATTTGTAGGCAATGACCACAACTGCAACGCGACACTATAAACTCAATCGGCCCACTCGCTTTAAAGTGATTGATGGCGTGGTGTCAATTTCGCGTTATCGCTGACACCCTGATCCCACGGCTGCTCGATGAGATTGTTGCATAAATTTACACGTTGGATAAGGTTACGGCTTCAGTTTAATACCTTGTGCAAATGTAACGTTGTCAAGCCTCGAAATTTAGTGGCCGTTGTTTCTTTAATGTTCTTTTGTTCTCCGAGAAACCTACTTTGCTTAAAGAGTTTCTACATTTACTTTTAATAGCCTCAATAATAATAACTACTCGACTCTTGTCTTATATTATTATTTTTTCTTGAAATATTCACTAAAAGCCAAATATTTAAGCCGGCTTATCTTTATTAAGATAATGAAAATTTTACCTGTATTTACTTATGATAAGATAGATCAGAGTAAATACCACGTGAAACGAGCCAATATGCGTGGGATAATAAATCCATTAACGAACAAGTGCTTTGTATTAAAAACATCTTATTTATTTTAATTATTTAAGGTTAGATTTGTTGTCAATGTAAGCCTATAAAGAAATATATCGTAATGACATTTCTAAAGTAATAGTTAATATCAAGTGAGGCGTGTGACGAATTATTAACGCCTCAAACAAATTCGACAATACAACGAGCAGCTTTCTGCGACCCCTTGATCTCTCTTTGCTCAGGCCGTTACACATAAACGTTGGCTCCATTTTAGTTTGTTACGCTTAAGCATTTATAATGGGCTTAGTAAGAAGTCAAATAATAATAGTTGTACACTTTTATTATAATATATAAGTATTATTTATTTTAGTAATGTTAATAGAGTTCAGATGTGATGAAGATGAATAATAATAATAATGAAAATTATAATAATCAGGAAGTCGTCGTGGCGCAGGGGCACAAGAGTGCGAAATGCAACGCGGTTGTAGGTTCGATACCGACTCTGAGGAGTGAAATATAAAAAAAATAATTTCCTCACTCTGGTAACGAGGCAAAGGGCGGTGTTGAGTTCCGCCACACAACACATAATGCATCAAAAATTCAACGGAAAGTGGGGAACGGAAGTGTTTTAAAGGGGAATGGAGAGTCTTAACACTAGATCCGAAGGTTCCCTCTACCCTGCCATATGCGGAACACAGTGTGAAGCTAAAAAAGATGTAATGATAATATATTATAATTAATTTTAATTGGGTTATTAATTAAATATTAAATGTTAATCATATAAATTAACACATAATTTAAATAGAATACATTAACGTGCAACTTTACATTTGTATTATACATTAATTACAAACAAAGGAATAAAAGTTAATAGTGGTTTGTTGTCCAAATCATTTAAAAAGCTTTAAAAACAACTGCTCGAGTACCAGAGCAAAAAAATAATTACATGTAATTATGAAGTGTCACCTGCTGTATGTTTATGTTACCCCATTCTCCCCTCCCTTGCAAGTTACGGTATTTTGCTAACGGTGTGTGTGTCTGTACCTTACATATGCCACTTCTCCATAACCGCTGTTTAATGCGTATTAAATATCCCCCATTCGTATGCTTTCTACTATGTTGAGAGCTGAGAAATTGATAATAGCGTTTTTAAATCTACAAAAGAATGCTTTTAGTTAAGAAAAATATATAATTTCAGTCTCGAGATGTTAATCATCATGTTACTTGAAACGTCTGAAGAGTAAATTGTCATAACAGTTACTGTATACAGGAAAGGACCGTTGTACGACAATCGTTAACAATTTTACAACTACTATAAAACCGTAGAAGTAAATAATTCTATAGTACAATATATAATAATATATTTAAGTACCTGAAAGTTACTTCAACAGGCGCGTTGTTACCTCAGCATGATTTCCATTATGAAAAAAAAATCAAAATCACCTTCACGGTGTATCCCGCACACAGCAGGGTAGGCGGAGGGAACTTAGTGTAAGACACTCCGTTCCCCACTTCCTGCCGAATTCTGGAGGCATTGCGTTTTAAGTGGGAGAACTCAACGCCGCACTTAGCCTCGACACCAGAGCGAAGAAATGGAAATATAAATTTAAGTAAATATTTCATCTCCTCGAGTGGGGATCGAACCCACAACCAGTCGGTTTTACAGTCACACATCGTGCCGCTGCGCCACGACTGGCCTCAAATAGTAGTACAATATATAATAATATATTTAAGTACCTGAGAGTTACTTCAACAGGCGCGCTGTTACCTCAGCACGATTTCCATTATGGAGAACGTAATAACCAAATTTCATATTCGTGTTACATTACAATATTTCCTGTTCCCAGCATCAAAACATTTTGTAAACTCCGTAAAAATTCACTACACCCAAAACCTTTCTCGATCTTGTTTGAAATATTTACTTCTGATCTTTCTTTTGATATTACACGTATATTTGTTGCCGCTGAAGCGAAATTGGAAACGTAATAAAATAAGGCTTTGATGCCATGTGAGGTGTTTTCATGGTAATATTATATTGAAATATTTTCGGAATTCTTATACGTATTTATAAATATTGATGTCGCTTAGTGTTTGTAAGTTTGTTGCACCAGGTTTTTGAATTTGACACAGCTTCACGCTATCACGCGGGTATTGCTGCGGGTAGGCAGAGGGAGGCTAGTGTTAGTGCACCCCTCTACCCTCCTCTCCACTTTCCGCCGAATCTGAAGGCATTGCGTGTTGAGGGGCGGAACTGAACGCCGCGCTTTGCCTCGACATCAGGCCGAAGAGTATTGTACTAACACGGGCATGTTGATCAATATCATATTATTTCTCATAAGGGTTTTAATAATATGCCTAATGCATATGCTAAGTACTTATACGAGAAAATAGCTGATAATATTGAAACATTTTACTAATACGTAACTAGTAACATAGCGTATATAATGTGAAAAATTCTTCGCGAATACCAAAGAAAATTTCATCAATTATTTACGTTTATGTATACGTCAGAAAGATAAGAAATAATAGATTTAATTAGCATCTACAGTCGAAGCTGTCTTCGTCAGGTCAAAGTTGTCATTACGATTACACAGTGTAAAAATAGAAATATATGACATGTGATTCTAAAACAATATTATTTTATATTCAAAATAAATATTTCATTTTCCGCTCGAGAAGATTAAATATTTTTATTTCTTCAGAATTCCGCGGAAAGTGGTAAGCGGAGTGTCTTAACACTAGCCTCCCTCGGCCTACCCTGCTACATGCGGGATACAGAGTGACGTTAAAAAAATATATATAATATACCTAACTTATTATAGCTGGTAGGTACTCGAAGTTATGTTGTGAGAAAGTCAAGTGAATGCACTCAACCTCACGGCCATTAGTAGTTGGTCTTTTCGACTTTTGAATACAAAACAACCGTTTATAACACAGTATTGCCCCGAGCACTCGGATACCGTTCCGTATATCGTATATTATCGTTTTTTTTTATATTTTCGTTATCTGTTATGTCATGAAATTTTACAATATATATTTTTTGTTATTTTTTTATTATTATTATTTTAGTAGGCAGAGAGGACCTAGTGTTAAGACACTCCGCTTCCCCTTTCCATCGAATTCTAGATGAATTGCGTGTTGAATGGCGGAAACTCAACGTTGCGCCATGTCTCGACACCTAAGCGAAGAAATTAAAAATATTTCTTGTTTAATTTAATAACAAAACAATAAAGTAATTTATTTCAAACACCACAGACTATAAATACCTGACATAGATACTTAACAAAACGAACTTCACTAGTTCAACAAACCCCTAACAGATCGTTCGTTTCCTTCATACATTAACAACAAACTTATCACACCAACAACATACGAACAACAATCGAAGGCGTTGTTTCGTTTTAATTTGCAATAAATAAACAAATTTGTTGAACAAAAACAATATATTGTGAACACGCTAACAAAGTAATCATGATGTCATTCATACAAACGCATACATAAAATGAATTGAGAAACGAGAATTTGATTTACAATAACAGAGCTAAAATCAATTTAGAGAGCGCACGTCCGATCGCTCTTTGAAGATTATTTTATAAACAAGTTTACAACGTTAAGCGCACCCACGCGTAACAAAACACCGCCACGAACGGCATCTTTCCGATTCGGGCGAATCACTCGCTTTATTTTTATGCTAGCCTGGTATCGGGCTAATAGGTGCGATGGCGGCGTGCAGATACCTCCACTCGTTCGCACAGCGCGACATAAATAAAATGTCTTTTTTTCACGGTCGAGATACTTAAATAAGAAGCACTCGTGTTTGATATATGATTATTTATATACAAGTTTGCATCTGTATTCTGGAGGCCAGTCGTGGCGTAGGGGTACAAGTGTGAGACTGTTAACGTGACTGGTTGTGGGTTCGATCCCCACTCGAGGAAATTAAATATTTATCTCTGGTGTCTAGGCAAAGCACGGCGTTGAGTTCCGCCACTCAACACACAATGTATCCAGAATTCGGCGGAAATTGAGAAACTGGATGTCTTAACACTAGGTTTCCTTCTGCCTACCCTGTTGTGTGCGGGATACAGCGTGAAGCTGATGTATTTATTTATCTGTATTTAGTACTATATGTATGTACATACAGAAATTAGACTTAAGGTTTCCAAAGCTCGTGTTATTTTATCTGATATCCAGGACAGGAGCCCGAACCGACGGGAGATTAATCATAAAACGCGTATAATAATGTATGGCGCGTTTCACCGTAAATTGCTTGTTTATTCAATCCTCGATTACATTCAATAGATTTATGATGTTTGTCAGATCGAATTAAGTATTTTGTGAATTGTGGCTAACGAGGTACTAACTAAGATGTGAATAAATAATATATTATATAATAATATAAATATAATTTCACCGACAAAATATAACTATAATATAATATAACAGCCACGTCTCGAAGTACGTTAGTTCGAGGCTAATAAATATAACATTAGTACGGCGGAGGCGAACGCTTCGTAATTATCTAAGCCGAGTCTATTGTGAGTCCATCACACGTCAACCGCAATAAGAAGGAAATAATTGCATCGGCTCCTATCACAGCACGTTCGATGTTCGAACAAAAGCAATTTGTGTCCGCACGGAGTGGCTTTGTACGTGCGTAGCGTCGTAGGTGTTTATTAGCGGCTGTGTGGGGACGGGCCGGCGTCCCACCGGACAGCCTCGACCCTTTGAGGTCACTCGATATCACCTCGCTAATCTCCAACTCCTCGCTAGCTCCACGTGTCGCTTGATCCGCCGACGACTGATAATTAATTAGTTAACATAACATAGAGGCCAGTCGTGGCGCAGTGGCACAAAGTGTGACTGTAAAGCCGATTGGTTGTGAGTTCGATCCCCACTCGAGGAGATGAAATATTTACTTAAATTTATATTTCCATTTCTCCGCTCTGGTGTCGAGGCAAAGTGTGGCGTTGAGTCCTGCCACTCAACACGCAATGCCTCCAGAATTCGGCAGAAAGTGGGGAACGGAGCGTCTTAACACTAGGTTCCCTTTGCCTACCCTGCTGAATGCTGGATACAGCGTGAAGCTGATTTATTTTGATTTAACATAAACAATCTATCTAATTATCCATCCATCTATCTATATATCTATCTATTAAGACGTGCGATTTTCAACAAATCTATAAACACGAGAGAAATGTACATTGGTAAGATACATACCCGAGAAATTGGAAACAAAGTTACTTTTGGCGGATATCCAACGTCACTTACATTGTGGTTTAGTACGCTTGCATGACCAAATTAAGTCGTTCCGAGATTTATACTCGCTAAATTCGAGGATCAAGTTCTCAGTTACGAGTAGTATATAATGTCGTTTAAATCTAAGGAAAACATGACGTTCTTGAATTACTTCGTAATAAATATGTTGTTTCAAGCTTATTGTGGATGTGTTCACACAAAGCTGGCGACGATCCAGAAATATACTCATCACAATCACACAACACGCAAACATCATTTAGCGGCAAATTTGCCGTAAAAGAGGAAATACCTATCATTTATCAATAGTGAATTTTATATCAAATAGATATTACATTGTGATTTTATAATATTGTAGCATTTCGCGCAAAAAATATAAAACAATTCCACATTATATACACATTATTTTATTACTGTTCAGTGGATAATTTAGGAAAGCTCGCAAACAGAATGAGTTAACGAGAAACTCCGGCAGTTTTGATAAATATCCTTTCGACGCTTTTCCATTATTCGACGAAAGACAAATGTCCCGTCGGTGGCTCCGGTCGGGCACCATCACGGCATTCCCTCATTAAAATACCCCCGAGCGGCTGCCGTCCCCTCGTGAACGTTTCGATACGGATGATACGATAATCGATTTTATTACCAATCGCTATAAAATAAACGATAGCTGAACTGCCTTTGTTTTACTCATGTCGTACGTGTCACCTTATATATCAATCACTGTATGTAGTATTTCAATACTAGCTAATAAATGAATAATGTATCTAATTTGTAGGCGTCATAAACATTGTAAAGACCGTAGTAGATTTTAACATCGGTATTTGGGTTTTAGAATATATATAATATATTTAATGATAATGGAAACACGTATTATTTATCATATTATTTATTAAACTTAATATTCTATGAAAATTAAGTTTAATAAATAATACGTGTATATACATTATAATTATCTAGGTATATAGGCGGACGAGAGCTTATTATGAAATTTACAAATTTTGTCAATTATAAAATACATTATTTCTATTTTTTTTTTTTGTTATAGATGTTCATTTTTTTAATATAAGAAAAAATTATGAAGTGGATGGGAGTGCTAGGTGAGAAGGTATCTTTTGTTCGAACAAGACCTTATGTTCCTTACAGTTTGAGCGCTCTACTTAAATGTACTCTACATAATAATGCAGCAGTAGAAGCCAGCCGTGTCCCGAGCAAATTTGCTTTAAATCTGCCGCGTCGCGCCCGTTTATGATAAAAATATGCGCCATCAGTGCTTAGGGAAGCTCGAATCCAGGAAATTGATCTCTAAAATAATTTTGTATATTAAAATGAGTTATTTCAACGTTTTCTTTGAGGTTTTTATTTGAAGATATATTTAGTTTCAATGTTTGCTGTTTACGTTATACAGTTCTAATTATTCACAGCAAATATTGACCATTTTTTTTATTCAATTCAACGACATAGATAACTACAAACGGACATACTCGTATAAAATTAGAATTAATATAACGCTACTTCGTACATATAACATACGAAACATAGTTTACAACGACCCGAATCGCTTGATTTAATTTAAATCGACCATAATTAGCCTGTAATGCAATAGAGGCGAGTGTGTAAACGTCGAACTCATCGCGGCCGACACCGTTACATATGCCTAACTAATTTGCAAACAAGCTATTATAGGGATGCAGTCAAAAGCGGCGATAGAATTAAAATACTATTACGCCAATACAATGTTGATTGAGTCGACGAGGGGTGCGCGGTCGAACTCGCTGTGTGTCGGCAGCCGCCGGCTCTCGCTTCGCTCGTGTAATTTGATTTGGAGTGGCGCGGGGAGGGCCCGGATCGATAGAGCGCGGGGGGACCGGGGGACCGGGGCAGGGCAGGGGAGGGGAGGCAACCACCAGGCGCGTGTTGTTATGGCAACCGTAGCTACCCTCGCCTCCAGATTTCGTCCCAGTAAATTAAACAAAGGATATCGTTTCAGCTCCGACTTTGCGGTTCCCGTTCGGGTGACAATTGTTATCGGGGAATCTGATAAAGTGATAACTCGGTATAAGTTAGATTACTTCACGCAAATCTGGACTCGTTCATTGTGTTTTGCTTCGTGTCAATCACACGGTGGGACTAGCGGAGTTGCCAGATTTTCTTTTGGTGATAAACACCATTTTTTCTTAATTTTAAGTAAAAAAGTGGGACTAAATTAAATAATGAGGATTTAATTTATTATTTATCCATTTATTTCAGTTTTAAATAAAGCTTTCAATGGTGATAGATATCTATATATAATATTTATAATGGAAAAACGTCACTATACTTTAACGATGTTGTTTCAGTTTACCATATTTAAGTCAGTTAAATCTTAAGAATACGTAACTTACGAATACGAACTTATTTGTATTTCTATGAAAGGATTAGTGACTTTTTTATTTCTATGAAAGAATGAGATGAAATGAAAGTAATACAAGAAGATTTCTCACAACATGTTGAAAAATAAAAAAAAACGGGACTAACAACCGGGACCTTTAATTTTTGGGCTAAAAATCGAGACATCTGGCAATACTGGACTATAGAATCAACGCAAGAATGAAGTAAAGAAGGCTAGAACGTAATATTAATGGAACATCCCTATTAAATTTCGACACAAAGGCCTACGCTCCTTTGGCGGTGTGGTTCAGTGAGCAGAGGTGCTCGCATTAAACCTATCTATTCAATATTAAGCAACTGATTAGACACTGCCTTTATACATGCATAATATAAGTTAGCCACGTCTTTAAAAATAAAGTTTTAAATATTTATAAACCAACATATTTGAGGCCAGTCGTGGCGCAGGGACACAAAGAGCGACTGTAAATGCGACTGGTTGTGGGTTCGGTTCCCATTTCTTCGATCTGGTGTCGAATCAAAGCGCGGCGTTGAGTTCCGCCACGCAATGCCTCCAGACATCAGCGGAATGTTAGTTACGGAGTTTCTTAACACTAGGTTCCCTCTACCCTGCTATGTGCGAGATACGGTGTGAAGCTGATAAAAAAAAAATCTCCAACAGTACACAGATAAATTCTAAGTATGTCGAAAATAAAACGGAAATACATTTTATTATACCATAAAATTATTTATAAGACGTAGCTGGCTGATGACTTAAATTATTCAGCCGAAAGCCGTTAAACTAATTTAATAGCGATAAGGATTGTGTCATAAACACACTTGTTTTGCCGATGGCTGTACATAGTCACTATACTAGTCAAACATTATTAATAAATAAAATAAATAAATTAGCGTCACGCTGTATCCCGCACACAGCAGGGTAGGCAGAGAGGATCTAGTGTTAAGACACTCCGTTCCCCACTTTCTGCCGAATTCTGGAGGCATTGCGTGTTGAGTGGCAGAACTCAACGCCGCACTTAACCTCGAAACCAGAGCGAAGAAATGAAAATACAAATTTAAGTAAATATTTCATCTCGAGTGGGGATCGAACCCACAACCAGTCGGTTTTACAGTCACACCTCGTGCCGCTGCGACACGAATGGCCTCATTAATTATTATTAATACGATAATTAATAAGATAAAATATTAATCGTTGACCTTTCCGCTGGAGTTAACGCATTAAATTAATTATAAAGTTACATGGAGTACGAAATAAACAAACATTTATAATAGTTTTGACAAGAACCAGTTAAATATTTAGGCTTGAAATATATATTAATAATTACTTTTAACTTATTTTTTTTTAACTTATAAGCCTTAATGTTTTTATTAGATCGACCTTTTGAATAATAAATTTATCCACGTTATTACGTTACCATTCACAACGATATCTGCCCGCAGGCGCTACTTATGCCTATTCAAAGTGTATTTAAATATTAATTGTTCATTTGTTCTTTTATGATGTTTGCATAATTTAAAATTCTTTATCAATTAGTCAGAGTATGAGTGATTGTAAATGCAACAGGTTGTCGGTTCGATTCCCACAAGACGAAATGAAATATTTATTATTTTAATTTTCTTGCACTGGTGTCGAGGTAAAAGTGAGTTTCGTTACTTAAAACACAATTCTCTAGAATTCGGCGGAAAATGAACAGCGGAGTGTCTTAACACTAGGGTCCCTTTATTTGCCGTACTACATGCGTATTACGGCGCGAAATAAAAAAACGTGATTTTACGGCTTAAAAAAAAAACAGTGTCCAAATATTAATTACATACAATCAAGAAAAACAGCTTATTCTAAGGCCAAACTGACAACCTATCATTGAACGAAATCTGATGACCAAATAAAAGATACAGAAACGTGGCCGGTGCAATCTATTCGGCCACTAGCCACTGGCTTCAATCAATAAGTATAGAGACAACAGTCGGTTTATGTCACGGAAACCGTTATTATCTTGTTAAGCGATACGTGAAATACCGTACGCGGTACGTCACTAGCTACATGTTGATTTGTCAAAATGGATTCGTCTTGCAAATAGCTAGTTTCGTCTTTAGACTTCGTTTGTGTTGCTTAAATGATTTTGTGTTAGGTCTTTTAGTTACGTTAAAAGTTGAATAACGTGTGACACGACTTTTAAGGGGTCCTCGAGGTATTATTCTAAAGCTAAACTGACAACCTATTAATGAAAGAGATCTAATGACAAAATAATAGGTGTAGGAACGTGGCCGGTGCAATCTATTCGGCCACTAGTCACTGGCTTCAATGAATAAGTGTAGAGACAACAGTCGGTTTATGTCACAGAAACCGTTATTATCTTGTTAAGCGATACGTGAAATACCGTACGTGGTACGTCACTCGCTACATGTTGATTTGTCAAAATGGATTCCTCTTTCAATTGGCAATATTTTTTTCTTAAGTGTGGAATAAAACTTTAAAAATTTTAAATTATAATAATAACCGCAGGGAAGGCAGAGGGAACCTAGTATTAAGACTCTCCGTTCCCCGTTTTCCGTCGAATTCTGAAGGCACTGCGTGTTGAATGGCAGAACTCAACGCCGCGCTTTACCTTGACACCAGAAGAAATGGAAATATAAATTTAATTAAATAGAGTGGCAATCGAACCCACAAGTAGTCGCGTTTACAGTCACACTTTGTGCCACTGAGCCACGACTAGTCTCTTAATATGATTTAATTTTAATAATAAAAATATTTTTTCTATCTTCAGAACATGTACAGCGAATATAGAAAGATATTTTAATATTCTATATACGTAACCAGCTGGTAATACCTAACACAGACTTCCTTTGTTCGAGCATACAAATTGAAGTTCCTCTAAACTCTAAAGGAAGCCCAAAATGAAATTAAAGATTTGTAATTCTGTAGAATTCAAGCAATATCATTATAATAATATATATACAAGACGAAGTATGTGAGAAATTTCCGCTTAGCCGTTGTTATGTTAATAAGATAGTATCATTAATAATACTTAGATAATTCCACTTTAGACGGGCAGGCGGCGTTACAAGTTTTTTTTTTTTCAATTCTATTTTATTTATTTATAACTCGGCTTGAACTCTATAATAAAAAATATCTATAATCTCTATAATACAATTGTAGAGAATATATCCAAATTTGAACAGTAAGTAACAGTCACAATCTAAATATTTTAGTTAATATTCAAAATTCTTAAGACAATAGTTTTGGTTTCCTATCATTCTGAACAATACACATCTAAATGGTTCTTAAACATCTGCTATATACAAAGTATATAGCCCACAACCTATAACCGTACTAAATATAAATAAGAAAACAAAAAAAAACCTAAATAAATCCAAATCTAAATCCTAAATAAATCCAACAGTCTGTGGCACAATTGAATAGGCCCCATTTAAATGGCCTAGACCAGACCCAAGATAAGTAGACATGAAAGGGTAGGCGATGATGCTAATGCAGTGAACTTAACCTGGCCGACGGCACCTTGCGTCCCGCCAAACTGGTTCCACCGACCTTCGCACCGTCTCGCTCCTACGCACTCATGCCACCCTGGTCCTTCTGATCGCGGCGATTGATTTCTATGCGATTGGAATGCATGTTCCGATCGGGCCAATTGACTCGTATATGTTGGATGGAAATGGTAACCTTTTTTTTTATTGCAGTTTTAGAATGTTGGTCAATGATTGCAATTTTTGTTGATTTTATACTTGGAAAGTATCTAATATAAATATTGATTAATTTGTCTTTTATAATATAAGAAAAAAAATTAAAAAAAAACCATTTGGAAGCATTCGAGTCTTAATAAAATATCTTTGAAAGAAATAACTATTTCCGTCATATTTGCCATATATGTACAGCACACACATTTAAAGACACCGTATATCACAATATACTCAATCCCTTGGATAACTTTTTCACAAAACATTGTGAAAGTACTACACGACGCTTCAACACGGACAAAAGTGTTGACGAGTCGGAGTCACGACACAAAGCTCTAAAACGAATCACAAATTACGGCATACGTTTAAAGTACGAAACTTTCTTTTAAAGTCTGTTAATATCATAGCCATTGGAGAATATAGAATTCTCCTCTTTGTTCAAACAAAACATTTCTCCACCTTCTTTTAAGTGTTCATAATGTTTACAATTTATGTATCGATATCAGTATCGCATCGTACGATTTATATCCGCATTGTATACGATAAGTGGGCGTATTATCGGTACGATCTAGCCCTAAGCCCTTGTCGTGCCAGTTCTGAAATCCACTCTGATACATAACTTATATTACACGCAAAATATTTGTTAGTAATACGAATATTTTTAGTATTGGTGAACATTTGCTGGATTATTGTCCATCCATTCCAGTCGATTGTGCCAGATTTTGTCACGGGACTAAGTGAAATCTTTAATTAGTAGTCATTAATAAAATTTATCTCAAAGTGCGTGGAATAATTTACGAAAAGCTGGGAAAAAGGGCTATGTCTTCAGGGCATTTAAGGCTTTAGGCTAGAAATGGGGACGTCCTACCAAAATCGTGACATCTACCAACACTAGTAGGGGTATACATACCTGTTTAAAATGAAAGGGAAGGAAGTTTAATGAGACCAATTTCCTTAATGCAACTAGAAATAACTATTATCATTTGCGTTGATGGATTATACTTAGTTAATCCACATAATTATGGTTTATTACCGCTGGTCCTACTATTAAAAGTAAAAACGTAAACATATATTATATGTATAATATGTAAATTTTGCAATGAATGTTAAAATTCTCATCATTATAAGTCTTAATATAGAAATATTTCAATACAATTATTTAATGTTACATCATTTAAGATCCAAAGATAGACCGATTATATACAACAATCACGTTGGACCATAAAACACAGCCGGCTCTTAACAAAAAGACAATTTTACAGTATAAAGACATAAAACAAAAAAGAGCACATGAAAGGAAAAAATATATACATAAAAACAAGAATATTCTTTGGTTCTACGTTACAATTGTAAAATTTGTAACAGCAAAGCACTAAAAGTAAAGGAGAACCACAATTCTCATGGTAATGAAACAGGGCTCCGTTTAAATGGAAGGGTTGTTCGAGAATGGCGACGGTAATAGCGTGAACGCCGTAATTGGCCCTAATCAAGCGAGATGGCGTGCGGCCCGGGGCTCCGGCGCTTCTATTGAAACTATTAGTAATCTTTATTGCTTGAATAATTCCATCGTGAATCCACTGGAATCTGAATAGACATAATCAGATTTAAATCAAATTGCTATTGTTTATTCAATCAACTACGAAACTGGTACATGTTTCTGAGTATTTACTTTGTTTATCAGTTCGGCCAATTTATATCGGCGTATATATATTTACAGACAGATAAAATGCGATAAGTTCTTAATAATACTTTTTTTAGATTCACGTTTTATCTAGTAGGGTAGGCAGAGGAAGCTCAGTGCTTAGACAGTGCTTCTCACTTTTCACCGAATTCTGGAGGTGAAACTCAACGCCGCGTTTTGCCTAGAAACCACATTGAAGTAATGAAAATATCAAATATTTCATTTACTCGAGGGGGAAGCGAACCTACAGCCTTTTAAGTTTACATTCACACGCATTCACTCGTGCGCTACAACTGGCCTCATTAATTATTTAAAAAAAAAAAATCAGCTTCACGCTGTATCCCGCACACAGCAGGGTAGGCAGAGGGAACCTAGTGTTAAGACACTCCGTTCCCCACTTTCTGCCGAATTCTGGAGGTATTGCGTGTTGTGGGGCAGAACTCAACGCCGCATTAATTATTTTAATTTTTCAATTTATACGTTGTCAATTAGTTGTAAATATGTATAATGCTATTAGCAGTGTTCTTATGTAACGGTGAATGTTCACATCTCTTTAAAAGTTCACAAGCTTGTACTAAACCAAGTCTAATACTCCCATGTAAGGTTTCCATGTTCTACTCACTAATTAACTACAGCTACCTCAATAACATGTTTATTGCTAAAGTCAAAGGCGAGAAAAGCACCGAAGTTTGGTTTTACGGCCCTCGTTCAAATGGCTTTAGCGTGCTCATTTGAAAATTTCTAAAAGTACGAATTCGTGTACACAGGTTAAGAATTCCGACAATAAAAAATAATAAAAGTAAAATACGGTTCATTTCTTCGAAAACCAGGATTATCAATCTAACGCTCATGAGCTTTTGATAAAAAAACAAAAGGCTCCCTTGACGACTTGTGCAGATGATAAAATTTCGTTGGAAACCTTGTAAAAATGTTACGATTCATAGAAACATACGACCGCGTTACATCACAAAACTAATGCGTCTGAGAAAGTTAAAGAGAGATAGGACAACAAATGAGAGAGCTCTTATCTACGCATTACCGCGAACGGTGATTTACGAGGCGGCTACCAACTCCACACATGCTCACCACAGCCACAGCCACAGCCAGATACCGGTTTCGTGAAGCGAAAAGACAAACCTGCTTGTGAGATCGACGTGAATTAAGTGTTAAACACGAGAGTTGAGACGTCGCATAAATACTCCAACAAATAAGATTCGACTGATGGACGTCTAAAGTACCGATCGTGATCGCAAAACTCGAATGTTATATTAGGTACAAGAGATAAATTGCTTTTGACAAATAGTATACAAACTGGAACATTATCTGGACTTATTTACATAACTTATCGTACTAAAGCATTTACCAGTATGCAAAATACGTGGACGCGAAATTGTTACTAATAATAAAGTGTTAGTAGTACTCGTGTCATAGTAATTTGGACCTTCCGAGAATTTATGTTGGGACCTCGTCAGGTATATCGAATGGAGGAACAAAACAATATAGATAGACAACCTCTCTGACTTATTGGTGATTCGCAATTTCGACGAATAACATCGAGATTCATAAATATATGCACAAATTCAATCTATATTTATTTATATACATATTTGAAGGTTAAATTGTTAAATCTATTACTGTAAAAAACTAAGAAAAATATGACTTTTTTTATTATGTGGAATATATAATAACGAAATGAAGAAATCTCATTGAATATTTCAAATCCTTTTCGCCCCGACCTTTTGAATACTTAATGATGAACGTTTAAAATATGTTGGCTTGACTTTAAAATTGTTTTAAAATTATCTTGCCAGGGTCGATTTAATAATAAATATTCATTGAATTATATTTTATAATGAGATCTAGGTATTTGAAGAAATCCCCGACAGTTTAATACCTCGACCGTGGATGTCTTATTGAAAATGTTGTAGTAACCCGTGGGCCGTGATTAAATAGACGTCCATAACATTAGCATAGCGAGCGTTTAGTTGGAGAACACGTCCTGGAGTCGGGCATTGAATACGAGCGCCGTTGGCAGTGGGCGGCGGCGGCGTGAACCCGCGACCCCTCCGGTAAATACTACATCCATAGCGCACATACCTTCCCGCACCGTCGAGGAACTTAATAAACAGCGCAAAGCTACAAGCAAAATAAAGAAACCTCCCGCTTTGAATCATAATTAAAATTAATCCATCCAGAAAACAGAAGGAAAACTCCACAAAAGAGACAAAAAATTCAAAGAATAAATCGGACGAGATGAAAAAAAGAACAAAAGAGAAACGCTCGTGGAGCGTTCTCGCCCGACGCGGCGCGGCGGCCGCGGGAGTACCGAGAGTACCAGGCGCGCATACCGCCGGTGGAGTATGCAATTAAACCGCGCCGAGATCTAATCAAGTGTGATTTTAATAGAGTGCTGCTGATCAAGCAGCCTCGGCGACTGTCAGTGGAGACGTGAAGAATTAACTAATTTCGTAATGCCGCGATCATATCTGACAAGTCCGTTACAGAGATGATAAAGAAATAAAATGAAGCTGTTCAAAGTCGACATTTTCGTTAATTATATTAGATGACGAAAGTCAAATTCATTTTAAGAAGCAATCGTGATTCAAATGAAGCTCAGACCCACTCAGTCAACCACAAATGACAGATCGTCGAATCGTATATAGACATGACAAGTATTATAAGATGGCCGTCAGCGCGGGGCGACGTCAATAACCGATTTCATGCAGGGAATAGCAATGGCTGGCCGCTCGCAGACTTAGCGAGTGTATCGGTTTCGCGACCGCCCGCGGCGCCCCGCAGCGCCCGGGCGCCCCCCACGGCGCCCAAAAACTAACAAATGCGGCACCACAGCTACGTGTCGTCGACACGGTGTTATAACTTGTCTCTTGCGCTCGCCTAACCATTGTGTTCTTAATCAATTATTCAATTCATTTCATTACTAATGTTACATTCGTATTTGTTTAAGTTGAAACATAATAAAGACATTATATGTGTTAAATAATTTTAATATATAACTCTATAAATATCTCTAGATATATCAGTCGTAATAAAAACGTAATACTAATACGATAGTACAGCAAATTTCATTTATCAGCAAAAAATCGTACGCAAATAGTTCAGATAATAAAATATAAAACCGTTCTGTTTTTATATTTTATCTATACTCACATAGATAATATATATACAATGTCAATAGTTTTTAATCTGTGCAATATTGTAGCTAATGCTATATATTTGTCAAGTATTACAAATTGAGTTGTCACATTGCTCGTTAACTGCTCGGCACGCTGGTTTCTTTTAATGTATACTAAGAACTAAATAATGCTTTGAAAAACATCTAGAAAGTCTAAGTGGTGCCCGAGGCGGCTGTAGTACAGTCTAGCCTATCTAGGCGTAGCAACACTTAATCAATTTCATAGTTTAAATGCAGGCGAGCGCCTCGAGTGATTGCTATCATAATCAGACATTAGGCACGGCTAAGGCTTACTGTCCAGACCGACATTAGCAAATAAACTATATCGTAAGTTTATAACTTTAGAGATAAATTATATTATATTATATACAGATTATTAAACATGAATTTGAAATAATATCTTCAAAGAAGTAAATGTTTAATTAAATGATGACAATTTTATTATACATTCACCACATTTCGTCATATTCATAAAAAATATTTTATTTATATTAGAATATTTAAGCTCCAATACAAGTTTTATAATATGTTATATAAAATCTGTCGCTACCAATTTTAAGACCAATTATGGCGCAGTTAGATAGTTGCGTGAACTTAAAAGAATACATATTATTACAAAATGAAGTTCTAACACAATATTTTTATTATCTATTGTGATATAAATATTAATTACCATATAGATATCAATATCAACATAAATTAAATTAGTCATAAGTTTAAGTTTCCCTGAATGGAAGTAGTATATAATATGTAAAATTAAACTGTAAACAAATGTCTGCCTCTACCGTTTAAGATGTATAAGATAAGGCTGTATAAGATATGGCTTTAGGTAATGTTATTTTTTAAACTCATTACATTAAATAAGTAAACTCATTACATAAAAAAAAATATATAGAAACTGAGAAATGGCATATTCACTTTGTTTGTTCTAATTAAAATGTGCGAAAAGTAAGCACTTATTAGATTAGCAGCGACTTTCCGCGCAATTTTCGAGACCTTGCGTATTGAGTGTTGGAACTCAACATCGGACTTAAAATCGTACTAAAACAAAATACAGTGAAATCTGGTTAATCAGGATCTCAGGGAACTACGGATGATTACCACTTAAAGAGGGTTTTCATTTATCCAGTATCCAATTGCTAATTAGACAGGTTTAAAATTATAGCTGTCTCATTTACAAACGCCTCCGTTTACACATAAATTTGTTTGTAAATAAATGTATTAAAACCTGTCCCAAAAAATAAATGTCTCACTTTTACAGGACATTAGGCTACTGAGTCCCAATTATAGAAGTAAACATCAATATTCTAGTATTTCTAATTTTACTATAAATGCCATTGGAATGCTTCAGTTTCTCCTTTGTCCACGTCGCACTTAGCTAGGTTTTACTGATTTTTTCCAACTGATAAAATCAAATAAATCAATCAGCTTCACGCTGTATCCCGCACACAGCAGGGTAGGCAGAGGGAACCTAGTGTTAAGACACTCCGTTCCCCACTTTCTGCCGAATTCTGGAGGCATTGCGTGTTGAGGGGCAGAACTCAACGCCGCGCTTAACCTCGACACCAGAGCGAAGAAATGGAAATATAAATTTAAGTAAATATTTCATCTCCTCGAGTGGGGATCGAACCCACAACCAGTCGGTTATATAGTCACAGTTCGTGCCACTGCGCCACGACTGGCCTCAATCAAATCTTGTAATCTATAAGTGAGTGCAGCAGTGGACCGTCGGCTCAATTAGAATCGATTTGGTGTACTTGTATAATTAATATATGGCTATATATGTGGACAAAAAACCGGTTTTAAACTCGTTTTACCTTTACACTAACAAATTTAATATTAACGATTTGTCAAATTAACATTATACTATATTAAGATAATTTTTTTGCAGATTATGCAACATATATGATTGCTAACAAGTATTTGGGGTGTCAATAAATTATAATTTTTTATGGACATAGCATTTGAAATATAAATTTGCTGACAACTATTCATGACTATATAAAATAATTAAAAAAAATGACATTTATTTATATATATGCATAAATTTGGGTACGACGTAAAATATTACCAGTCGTGGCGCAAGGCCACAAGCGTGTCTATTAGACGTGATAAGTTGTGGGTTCGATTTCTACTCGAGAAAATGGAATATAGAATATTTCCGCCACTCAACATGCAACGCCTCCATAATTCGGCGACTCCAAAAGTGGAGAGCGGAGTGTCTTATCCCTAAGATAATACTGCCTACACTGCTACGTGTGAGATACAGCGTGAAGCTGAAAAAAAAATCGTTTTCTAATTATCCTTTATAGTACAACAAAGCAAATAAAACAAAATAAGTAAACCGTAAGCCAACAAAGCACTGAGTTAACAAAAGTCTAGTCTCAAGTACTAAAACCCCGTCCGCGGCCGTAAAAAACTGATCTGAATCTTTTAAAGAGAGGTGAGGAAAGTTTAAACGTCGCATTTCACCTCAAGCGAGTGTTCGCAGCGATTTTCTTTACATTCGACGAAATTACTTTCCTGCTTTGCTCGGGTTTCAATTCTTTACAATATTGCTGGAGCCAAATAAGAAAAGTAAGGTCTAATTGCGAAATATTATATTCATAATACTTTTATAGATTTATAATTTATAAAAATTATATATTATTATTATTATATGTGGCCAGTCGTGGCGCAGGAGCACAAGCGTGTGACTGTGTGTTCCATTCCCACTCGAGAAAATGAAATATTATAGATAGAGTAGAGGCAAAACGCGGCGGCGTTGAGTTCTGCCATTCAACACGTAACGCTTCCAGAATTCGGCGGAAAATGGAGAACGGATTGTCTTAACAGTAGGTTCCCAATGCCTACTTTGTTGTGTGCGGGAAGCTAAAAATAATAATATTATATTATAGATTTTCTAATTACATAAATAAATATAAATAATTATTTTCTGATAAATAACGGCGTTAAGATCCGTCACAGCTGTTTCAAATTATAGCGGAAGCTAGTCTGCTAAATGCGACATAAATCGTGAAATGAAAAATTAAATATAAATAATGTATTATATAATATACCTTAGGTATTATAATATTATTATAAGACTTATTGGAGCTCTAAATTTGACTGTAATACTATGTTAATAAATACGATATGAAAGTAAAACGAAGTTTCATTTATCATAAACTTTGATTTAAATTTTTAATCCATTTATTGATATATTTCAAGCTTTTGTGAAATAAATAATTAGAAGTTTTAGTATTCGCATGTAAAAAGAACCGGAAATAACTATAAAAAGTGCTTGTAACGGTACGATAAATCTTGTATTGAAAGCTCGTTTTATTAGGGTTCAGTACTTCAAAAGTTAAAAACGGAACGCTTATAGGACCACTTTGTTCCCCGTCTGTCAGACTGTCAACACCATTTAACTCGGGATCGCGTGGAGGTCTCAAGCTGAAATTAATATCAAATATTCTGGTCCACGGTCCCTTAGTCAATGCAATCAAGAGATGATTCATTTATGCATCGATTTCGCTGCATTTTTGTATGAAATTTGCAACGTAAAACCGACAAAATCTATACTTCCAGTGGACTTACAGTTATGAAATTTGTCACTAAATGAACCGAACAGCGATCTATTACAATATGTTTAAAATAAAAAAATCAGCTTCACGCTCACAGCAGGGTAGGCAGAGGGAACCTAGTGTTAAGACACTCCATTCCCCACTTTCTGCTGAATTCTGGAGGCATTGGGTGCTGAGTGGCAGAACTCAACGCCGCACATAGCCTCGACACCAGAGTGAAGAAATGGAAATATAAATTTAAGTAAATATTTCATCTCCTCGAGTGGGGATCGAACCCACAACCAGTCGGTATGTTTAAATTAATTTCAATTTTATCTCATACGGAAAAATGTTCAAACTTCACAGAATCTTTTGAAGTATTTATACGTTTTGCTAAATATATCTACGTACGTAGATATTTCAAGCAATCTTATCAATTACAAGTGCCATCGAGATCGACAGGCATGTTTAAGATCCTCGACACTCTCAAATAAATCCTTTTTCAAACGACGCTTTAATGTTTTATTAAGATATTTTATGTCGAGGGCTCTTTTATGCGATGGAAATCTTAAAGTATTACTTTTAACTCACTCGTAAAACAATTAGCCTTGTGATATATAACATTATTTAATTTATTATGGAGACCGTCGTGGCGCAAGGGCAGAAGGGTGTGCGTATAAAATGACGGTGTAGGGTTCGATTCCCAGACGTGGGAATGCACGAATTTACATGCGAATACTAAATCTTCTTCATTTTGGCACCAAGGCAAAAGCCCGGCGTCGAGTTCCGCTACTCAACACATTGTTTTCATTTGTCACACGCAATGCCTCGAAACATTCGGCGGAAAGTGGAAAACGGAGTGTCTTAACATTATATTCTCTATATCTATCCTACTATATCGGATACAGATATTCGGGATACAGCGTGAAACTGATAAAAAAGAAACATTTATTATACTTTTTAACGATCTCTGAAGGTTTTCGAGCTGCATAACTCATTAAGTTTAATCGAATTTGTATCATTAATCACTAGTTCCAAGTATTAATTAAAAATATGATTAAATAAAGCAATAAATAATTATATATATCGTTCGCATTGAAAGTTTGTCAGCCAATTAAAAATGTATTGATAACAGTATACCTTCACGGGTATTGTAAATAACATTGCAATCGGCGAGATTATTCTCATATTTTGGTGAATGTACTTATTTTTTTATTTTCGTTTTTCACGCTGTATCCCGAACACGGCAGGGTAGGCAGAGGGAACCTAGTGTTAAGACACTCCGTTCCCCACTTTCTGCCGAATTCTGGAGGCATTGCGTGTTGGGTGGCAGAACTCAACACCGCGCTTAGCCTCGACACCAGAGCGAAGAAATGGAATTATAAATTAATATTAGTTTTAGTTTTTATCCGGCTGCAAAGGAAGAGTTGTGTTTTTCGCAAATATTTTGTATGTATGTAATATTCTTTATTATTTCATATCTCCAGAACCGCTGAATGGGTTTACATAATGTATCGTTAGATTTATTATATTTTTATTAGAAGCTCCAATGTTGTTAGGTGGGTGCCGTGTCATTGTACTTAGTGAAAAAAAAATTTTTTTTCAATACTATAATAGACATGGAAATCGTAATATTAATAGAATAAAAAAATCAAAACCAAAACTTGAACTGCATACTCTAAAAAAAACAAACCCAATAGTTTGTTAAGATTATTATATAATTTATATTATATATTTTTTTTCATACAGTACTAAAGCTTATGTATTTTTCACAAAGTGATTAGTAATATATTTCCATGGTACATAAAGCCGTTTGCTTGTGTCACACACTCCTTAAGCTTGTACGACTTCCTAGTAGTCTACGGCTTCACTTGAAATGTTAACCGCTGTCTTTGTGTAATTGGTTGAAATGGAGACATCTAATCTCATGGAATTGTGAAATTAAAAAGTTCATTTAATTTTTGTTTGTCAATTTCACGCTCTATCCCGCATGTAGCAGGGTAGGTAGAGGGAGCCTAGTGATAAGACACTCCACTCTCCACTTTTCGCAATATTTTGAAGGTATTGTACCAGTGTTTCAATCTCCTGCTAAGACCAACCGTTCTCCGCTCGAATTCGAGACATTGCTTATTGAGTGGCGGAACCCATTGCCTGGACTTTGTCTTAAAATTGAAATAAATATAATTCGTTACCACGAATAGGGATCCAACCCACAATCAACACATTGACAGTCAGACACAAGCCTACTATTCCATGGAAGCCTCAGCCAACATATAATATTAACTATTATCTATAATAAAAAAATTGACGTGCTTATATTAGACTCACTCAGGAGAACGGTCACCTGAACCTTAATATGTCCTCCTGTCGTTGTTATGAAATCAAAGAATGAGGTTATGTACATTACGCTATATCTTTCATATCTTCGTTGCCTTTTCCACAAAATGGCTATAATAAAAAAAAATCTTGCCAAAGTTAACCAATTTTCTGTATAAACCACTACTTTATCGCAACTGTCACTAACCAAATTAATAGGTAACATTGATATAAGGAATGTTGATCAACGTACAATATTTTAAAATATTATTAACTCTAGAATTTGGCGGAAAATGGAGGACGGAGTGTCATAACACTAGGTTCCCTTTGCCTACCCTACTGTGTGTGGGATACGGCCTGAAGGTGACTATTAACTATAGAATATATGAACTATATACAGGTAGGCAGAGGGAACCTAGTATTAAGACACTTCTTTCCCCACTTTTCGCCGAATTACGAAGGCATTGGAACTCAATGCCGCGCTTTGCCTCGACACCAGAGCGAAGAAATTAAATTAAATATTTTAGTTCCTCGAGTAGGAATCGAATCCACAACCAGTCGTGTTTACAGTCACACTGTGCCCCTGTACCATGACTGGCCTCACATATTATTAAAAAGGAAAATCTTTAAGTAGTCTTGCCATCTGCAATTTATCAATACTTATAGTAAGATTATTATAAAGTTCTGCGAACCAGCTTTATCTAATTTTAGTCGCGTATTTTTTTGTCTCCATTGTCATATATTTTTTAAATATTATATAAAACAGATGACCAACCAGCTGTGTCTATATTATCTTTAAATGTGTTCTTCATTCTAATAAAGAAATATAATGTAAACAAAATTAAACAGCAAAATATTATATCGACCTACTCCGACGATATACTTGCATGCTATAGGAGTCGTTTTATGAGAAGCAACTCCTCAATATCATGTAACATCGTCAGCGTTCTCGATATTTTGAACGCTAAGCTTTTTTTAATACAGCATTTTTTTTAACTTTATGTATTGGTTTATTTGAGGCGAGTGGCAGTGTTGTGGGTTCGATTCCCACTCGAGGAAATGAATTATTTATTTAAATTTATATTTTATTTCTTCGCGCTCAAAATGGGGAACGGAGTTTATTAACACTAGGTTCCTTCTGCCTACCCTGCAGAGCGCGGGATACAGCGTGAAGCTGATTTTATTATTTTCTGGTTTAATGATCATTAAAGTTAAAAAGAAATATATTATTTTGGTATAACGTATTTAAAACATATCAACTCCCCAAAAGGTTTCAGTGTGAGCTGAAAGTTTCTATTTATCAGCAAGTCCTATCGGACCGCACCGGATGCAGGAGCAGGAGCAGGATATATTCCCAAAATTTAGAAATCCAGCCTGTCCTTTGATTGTCCCTAAATCACTCTAACCGATGGAGGCAAAAAACCAGGTAAAATAGTAATAAAGAATGAAGAACACATTTAAAGATAATATAAACAGCTGGTTAGTCATCTGTTTTATATTTAAAAAAAAACATTACAATGGAGACAAAAAAATACGCGACTAAAATTAGATAAAGCTGGTTCGCAGAACTTTATATAATAGTCTTACTATAAAAATTGATAAATTGCAGATGGCAAAACTATGTATGGCGTCCGTTACTTAAAGATTTTCCTTGTTAATAATATGTGAGGCCAGTCATGGCACAGTGGCACAGTGTGACTGTAAACACGACAAGTTGTGGATTCGATTCCTACTCGAGGAACGAAAATATTTAATTTAATTTCTTCGCTCTGGTGTCGACGCAAAGCGTGGCATTGAGTTCCAATGCCTCCGTAATTCGTCGAATAATGGGGAACGGAGTGTCTTAAGACTAGGTTCCCTTTGCCTACCTTGCTATATGTGGGATACAGCGTGACGCTTTAAAATAATAAAAACAATATGTGTTTAGTATAGTAAAGAGGGCAGCACGGCCACGACGGTCTGTGACCATGCACGAAGGCGGCAATATGAACTTAATGATTATTCAAATTGGATCGTAAAATTAATAAGGTATCCATTACAGCCAACGTAGAGTATTAAATGTCCTACTACAAAGTCGTCGTCGAGGCGTCGGTTTGGAGTTCTCTTTGGTTTATATTTGATTATGATATTAATGTCGTCGTTAGTGAAGATAGTTTTAATTGAAGCATTGGAATTTTTCAGTACTTATCTTACTTTAACCGTGGTTTCTTATACTTATTTAGAAAACGTATAAAAATTTGAACGTAGCGGGACTCGAACCCGCGCCTCCTGGAAACCGACCAGGCGCTCTGACCACTAAGTATTTTCTAAATAAGTATCTTTCTTTCCTCAATGTGGAACAACACTTAAAAAAATAATTAAAAGATGTGGTTTCATGTTGTGGTATAATAACAAAGGAAAAATATTTTGTTACATCAACGAACAAGTTTTCAGTATTTTGGTTAAAGGTTTCAAATTAAAATGAATACGAAAATGACTATTTTAAGGTAGAATTGTAGAAGTATACGATTCTCAATCTTATGTAACATTAAAACATATTTGAGGCCAGTCGTGGCGCAGGGGAACAAAGTGTGACTGTAAATGGGACTGGTTGTGGGTTCAATCCCCACTCGAGGGAATGAAATATTTATTTAAATTGTCCCTTTCTTTGCTCTGGTGTCTATGCAAAAGGGCGGCGTTAAGTTCCTCCATTCAGCACACAATGCCTCCAAAATTTGGCGGAAAGCACCAAGGAACGGAGTGTCTTAACACTAGGTTCCCTCTGCCTACCCTGCTGTGTGCGGGATACAGCGTGAAGCTGATTTTTTATTAAATAAAGACATGTTAATTATTTATATTCCGGCTTTATCCTCATCTTATCAACTCCTCGTCTAAACGGGGAAGGCAAACAGCGCGCCGTTTGTTGACACGGCGGGATTCGACCACTTTATAAATATTTCGAGCGCGGCCACCACAGTCCACGGCCACAGCCATTATCCCATTAGAGAGGGCAGTGACAACTCCCTTTCGATGTGAAGCTATTGGAAGCCACCGACGCTGCCTCACTACTGATATCGCATTGCGTGTAAGTTTGAGATAAAATTTGATATTAAACAACATTAAAACAAAAATCTAAAAAAGCTTTAGAAGTGACTAGTTCGCCTCCCCGCCCTCGCCGGAGGTACATGCAGCGGTTGCGTGCGTTCGTACAACTCTTTGGGAGGTTCATCTACGCTAGCACGCAGCGTGCACCATTACACAAAGACCTCACCTCAAGCTGCACCGGCTCCTCCGCCGCCAAAACAATCCACTGCTTTGTTTCGACGCGATCGATACGCACCGAGCGAGCCTCCGCACCGTAAAGCGAAGTAAATTACATTTAATCACCATTCAACACATCAACGAACCGTCGGCACGCTCCAGCGTTGGTCGCTGCGAGTTTCACTAACACGTTCAGGGCACCTCACTATTGACAGCCCGATCCTCGGGGCCGTGACAAATCCATAGTAGGTATAAACAAATAGCACTGGTGGTTTCACGGTGGAAACACTCACTAGTACAGCGTGTCGCCGTGCGCCGTGCGCCGTGCTCCGAGCGCCGTGTCGCACGGCAGCGCCGCGTCGGGCGGCGGACGAGCGCGGAACTAGGCTGTGTCCCGGCCGCGAGAGCGAGCGGGACGCAAGATGCACTATGTACGGGGAGCAAGAGAGATAGCTGATCTTTTGCGACCGACTAAAATGTGACAGAGAAGGACGCGTACGGGCTGCGGCCCGCGGCGTTCCTCGCCGTCACATGTCGAATGGCGATCTATTTAATATGCACGCGATAAAGATAGTGAACCTCTAATATATATTATACATTGCTCAGCCATTTCATTCATAATACATTGTAAATTATCTGACAATTGACGCGCGCGACGGAGGTCGTTGACCCAGATGTCGTAAGCCAACTTAGCTCTCGCTTTAATTGATTCCCTAACTTCACAAAGATTAAAGATCAAAAGCGATTTTGTTATGTATCTTTAATTCGGATTTATGTAAATGTAATAGATTATTTTATTTTGTACAAAATATATATATATAATTATTCTCATTCGAAAGTGGGCTGCGTTTGAGATAAATTTAGATGTTTTGTATAGTATTAGTAAGGCATCGCTTACATTCTCTTGATGATGATTAATTAAGGAAGCTTTTACGTTGCAAATTATAGCTTAATGGAGCCGACTTCATTATTAGACATCTTTAAGTCCTCGTTGTAACTGTAATGGTATTTTTTACTTATTAATACTCTTTTAAATTATTAATATTTTCTATTTCCCATCGAGTTGAAGAAATCTTTAACTTATCGACTATAAAATATAAAATCAAAACTATACTTTCAAAACGATTCGTTATTATTATTATTTATTGAATTTTAAAAGAGGTATTCACGTTCCATGAAATCGAAATTCAAACAAGATTTCTATACATTATACTAATGAATATTATAATAGTTCAAAATAATATAATAAAAGTAAAAATAACTGTCTATTTACATATTAAGGTAATTTTAGGCTATATTATTTATGATTTAATTTTTAATCTAAGATCAGATTCAGAATAGCGCCTACAGTCACTAAACCATCAAAATAAAAAAATATATATAATATACATAAGTACATTCTTTAAAAAAAACTATAGATTTTCAAAATTTTTCTCCATTGAAGCGGTTACGAGCACGTTTATAAACGTAAGCAAACTTTATTATTATGGAAATACGAGATATAATATGCAAATATAAGAATATATGAAGTAACTTAAATATTGTATGAGTAAATACAAATAATATTTTGTTCAGAATAGGTATATTTAATAAATCTTGGAAATATTATTCATAACAATATTTTTAGTTTGTAAATATTTTTCTTAAATGTTCATTTATAACTGTAAACTCTGAAGGATGACGTAAACAGCATTTGAACGTTCTAATAATAATATTTTATATTTTTTATATTTTTAAATGTATTTTTTAAACAATTGATATTTAAAAATGTAAAATTGATTAGTCTTGTTTAATAAAAGTATTATGTGTATAGTATTGATCTCAAATATTGTTCGTTTCCCTAAAAGTTTGTTATTGTAGAAGTCAGTGCAGATGAGATACAACTGACGGAACTCAACTGATGTATATAGGTTTAAATTTTTCTATAGACAATATTTACACTAGTATTTGGATCGCGTTTTTTGTTGTTTGCGTGAACGTAAAATTGTTAGAAATCTTTGATATTCTGATTTTTCTCTACTAAGCCCTCTTCCTCTTGAATCCCATACAATATTTACTTTTAGTGAAAACCGCATTAAAATCCTTTACGCACTTTGAAAGACTCAAAAGTACTTAAGTAGCAAGTAACCGTTTTATTTAAAGACTAGTGGGCGCGCGCAGCTTCGCCCGCGTATTTACACTATTAGGAGTGAACTCTCAAAAAAACCACGAAACACGTGTTCAATAAAATATTTTTAACAGAATGAATTTAAATTTTTATAAAAATCGGTTGCGATTTAAAGATTTTTCCATACAAACTTTCAACCCCTTATTTGAACCCTTAGGGGGTGAATTCTAAAAAACCATGAAACACGTGTTCAATGAAATATTTTTAAAAGTCTGAATTTTCAATTTTATGAAAATCCGTGTCGATTTAAAAAAAATCCATACAAACTTTCAACCCCTATTTCATCCCTTTAGGGTTAAAATTTTTCAAAATCCCTTTTTAGTGGATGTCCAGATTATGAAAATAAACATCTGTCCAAATTTCACGTTCCTACCATCAGCGGTTACGGCTGTGCGTGCGTCTTACCTCAGTCAGTCAGGTACAAGTCCTTTTATATATATAGATAGATAGATTTTACAGATAACATATTTTGTTTTAGCTTCACGCTACATCCTGCATATAGCGGGATAGGTCGAGGGAATCTAGATTTAAGACATAGATTCGCAGCATTTTCAAGACAACGACTTGTGACAAGGGAGAAGAAATGAAAATATTTAATTCAAAATGGAACTGAACCCACAACTCTTTTTTTTCCAGCTTCACGCTGTATTCCGCACACAACACGATAGGCACAAGGGACCTAGTGTTAAGACACTCCGATCCCCATTTTCCGCCAAATTCTGGAAGCATTGCTTGATGAGTGGCAGAACTCAACGCCGCACCTTTATTACAAAAAAACTTGAGATTGGCAAAAAAGTAGAATGAGAACTTCATATATTTCAAAATTCCTATAACTGTTGTCTATGAAGGTAAACAAAAATAAAAGTCCAGATCCATAATATTTACATTTATTGTTATTCTACATTATCTATTTCTTTAGCGTTTCATGTTTTGGAAATTTAACCGTGAACCAGTGAAGTGACATCACAGTTCCCTCCTTAAAACATTACACATATTATTCTATTACTTAAGAATAAATAAATTATAATAATTCTTCGACAGGATCTATATCTAACAATCGGTGCTACTCGTGACGAGAAATTAATAATGTCGACGTATACACTACAAGTTTCAAAATGAGAAACATTGGTTTAATTCATTATCATACAGCGAAGATTCAAAATAAATACACAAAAAATATTTCCAGTCATTTATAGCTTTTATTTATGAAACACATTATTAAAATTAGATTTTATCTTTCAACACCAAATGCCGTTTGAGAGAGTTTGAAGTAACTTTTAAACGTTATTCGCATAGCTGGGTAGGTAGAGAGAACATAGTGTTACGACACTGCGTTCTCTATGCAAGACTCAATTTACGAGACAGTGCGGGCAGAGCTCAACGTTGCGCTTTATCTTGTTACCAGAGCGGAAAAACTAAAATAATTCGTTCCCCCACGCGGAAAACGAACGCACTACCGCCACAGTTAAAGTCAGACGGCTTCTAAACGTTTTATACATAAAAAAAATACACACACACACACACTTTGTCGCCGTACAAAACTCCTGCTCAGTCGAACCCACAATTTACAAGGAAACATCAAAACGACTTGATCGCGCCATTAATTCACATAAATAACACAAAAAATATATCATTTTTAGCCAACAACAGCTCTTCGGCCGTATAATCGTAGAAATAACACAAAAAAAAGTATAAATTTTAATTCCAATTTGTCAACAGCAGCTTTGGCCGTGTTATTGAATGAATGCACTCTAAGGAATGTGCAAAGTTCGTTTTATATCCTTAAGCTGACCACAGTGTTGCTTGGGTTATTTGACAAAAAAAGTAGAAAAATAAAAAAAATCGTATAGAAATTTTAACGTAGCAGTATTCGAACCCGCGGCTATTAGTACCTGGCGAAACAATAGTGTTTCGCTTATTACGCACGTATGGCTTGATGGTCATAGGACCATCAAGCCATACGTGCTTATCCAGTTACCAGTAGAAATTCTTATATGCGCTCGTACAAATTATATAAAAAGCTAAAGGTATATTTTTCTCGCTAGTTATTTATACTCCGGGCAACACTTGAGGTCAACCAGTACCACAATGTTGCCAGTTGCCAAAAAATAAACAGATCTTAGAAATTATATATAAAAATTCATGAGATATTTTCCATGTTTTTTTCCCCTAGTTATTTTTAGACCAGGCAATATTTATGGCTGTAAGAGTGGCACTTCTGGGTAGGAAGGCTCCTGTTCATCTTCAGAAGAATGGCCGCTGGCGTAGGAGGGGCGACCACTCTTCTCCCTCAGTCAGTACCTAGATAATTTATAGTTTTAATATTACTTAACTTCACACATTATACCGCATATAGAGGATAGGTAGAGGGAACCTAGTGTAAAGAAACTGAGTTCCCAACTTAACGCCCAAGATTTAATTTTCAAGACTCAATTCTGGGCTTTTCTTTTGTTACCAGATCGAGAAAACTAAAATAAATTAATTTCCTCCACTGGGAGTCGAACTCAAAGCTGTAGAGCCGCTGTTTCTATTAACAAAATGTTAAGTAAAATAATAATTTATAGAGTAGCCAACATGTGATTTATTGGAGAAATTTATTTTAACAACGATTTCACGACAAAGAACTTCAACAAATTTACTAAAAGTGATGCACTGATTGCAGATATTCATAGATAAAAGAAAAAGAAAACAACTATTTCAAGATATAATTATATACGTAATGCAATTTTTTTTTCTTTAGCTATCTTCCCCATATATCCCCCATATGGCAAATAACTTTATTGTGTCGTACAGTAATAATTAAATTACCTACGAAACGAGTCGTGATTGTCCCTATCTGACTCCGCGTACGGCGCCCAGTGCGCCGGCGTGGCGTCGTTCTCTTCACGTTCTGTGTTGTTGCTCGTACCTGTGGAAATTATATATAAAACAAATCAATCAAATTATAACTTTCTTTTTAGGCCAGTCGAGACGCGGGAGCACAAGTGTGCTACTGTAAACGTAGGAAGGAGGTTGTGGGTTCGATCCCCCACTCGAGGAAATTACATTTTCTTCTTCCGTTAATGAGGTAAAGATCGGCTGAGTTCCGTTCCCATTACGCATATGCGGCGAGAATTCGGCGGAAAGTGGGAAATGGAAGATTCTTAACGGGAACAAAGTATTTTAACACAAACTTCCCAGGTTACCTCTGGACAAAGTATGTGCGGGATTCAGTGTGAAGAAAAATCTAAAGTAAAGATCTATAAAAGTAAAAACTTTTATAAATCTTTGGGTTTGCTTGCGCGTAAACTAAAACTAAAATAAAAATAACCAAGACCTGTGTATGACCATATGTCATACACCACTCCAGGTATTAAGCAACAAAATATATTAACAAGACCATCGTGGCGCAGCGATCCTAATGAATAATTTTCACTTCCTCGCTCAGGTAACGAAAAAAAGCGCGGCGTTGAGTTCCGCCACTCAAAGTATTAAAAATTGGTCGCAATTTAGGGAACAGAGTATACGTGATATATGTACTGACACAGGTCCGTGGCCAGCACGTCGAGCGCGGCGTGCGCGTGCGCGTCGTGGCGCGGCGACGCGGCGGGCGGCGACGGGCTGTCCAGCGAGATCACGGCGCCGCCCGGCGACCGGTAGCCGCTCGACGTCACCGCTTCCGCTGTAAGATAAATATTACCTTTCTTTATTAACTATCTAATAACACTTTAGAAGTGACATTTTCAATAATTTCATTTAATAAAATTTCATTAAATTGTTTATTAATATTTCATTGGCGCAGTGTGACAACGTCTGACTTTAAACGACAATTATGAGTTCAAACCACGCTCAGGAGATTGATTATATTTAATTTATTTGTATGCGAATAATTGATGTTGTCAATATTCAGTTTTTTAATTTAGCACCAATTTTGTTATACTTTTTGTTTTTTACAATTTTAATGAGAAGTTAATAATAAAAATTAAAATGCAGTCTTCAGCTTCATCATTGAAAATAATAGTTATTCATACCAAAGATAAATATACCAAAGATACAAAGTCTGCGGTAAGAAGACAAAGCAATTTCTAAAAAAATTATGCAAAGTGGTGGAGACGAAGTTTCTTAAAATTACATTTTCTACGCCTATCCCGCGATATACGGGATATAGCGTGAAACTAAACAAAAAAGAATTACCATTTGACGTAGAGTAATTATCTTCAGATTTCGACACGGATTCCATAGATGCTGCAGGTGAACTCTTGGGTTGAGGTACTTTTCTCTTTAAAGGCAACTCATCTTCAGAATCTGATGTGAGGTCCACCAACACCTCGGTTGTTTTCGGTGTCCTCCCTTCACCCACTGCAGCGCGTTTTGCGCCATTATCCAATGGTATGACTTCTGTTGACGATAAAAAATAATACTTATTTAGAAAACGTATAAAAATTTGAACGCAGCGGGACTCGAACCCGCGCCTCCTGGAAACCGACCAGGCGCTCTGACCACTAAGCCATGCGTTCTCGCCAAGCTACGTCGAAATTTTTATACGCTTGTTACAACTTATTTATGTTGTTAGTATCTCTGTAGGGAGATTTTTACAAATTTCCGCTACCCAAAGATAATTACTAAGAATTATCGTTTGGCAAGAGAGAATACTATTTTTTAAATATTTTTAAACATTTTTAAAGTGTTATTCCACACTTAGGAAAGAAAAATACTTATTTAGAAAACGTATAAAAATTTGAACGTAGCGGGACTCGAACCCGCGCCTCCTGGAAACCGACCAGGCGCTCTGACCACTAAGCCATGCGTTCTCGCCAAGCTACGTCGAAATTTTTATACGCTTGTTACAAAAGCTTAAGCTTAAGTTTTTAATAATTATTTTTCAATATCATAAAAAAATAATTGATTAACCCTAAGAAGGCATCAGGGGTGACCAGTTACCCCACTAATTAATAAAAGTGTTCAGTATTTTGTTGGTGTTGTTGGTTTTTTATTAACGCTTGATCTATTCCCTAATTGGAGTGAATGCAGTTATTCGCTTGCATCTATGTGTTACTGTTAATTGCTGTTTTTATTATACTGTCATTGCTGGGGTGACTCCTGTTGTCTTTTACGTATGTAAAAAAAAAGTGTTGCCTGTCGAAGGTTAAATTAGTATACAACAACAGTCCAAACAATAAAAATTTTATGGTTTGATTTTAATTAGTTATTTTTAAAGAAAACGCTGCACATATAGTAATATGAAACTTCAAACTAGTCAGTCTTTTTTTAATTTTTATGATACTATTATATATTAAATATTTCTTTTATTAATGCGCTGAATTATATAAGTTAATAGAAAATCCAAATAAATTAATTTTCATAAAGTTTATAAACATTCCATTATTTTCAAAAATTTCTAAATAACAATCTAAGTGCAGTGGCACTGTGAAACTGTTTGCAAATCATTGTCAATTGAAAATTACAGAAATTTTAATATGGAAGAGGTAATATCATATTTTCAGAACATACCTAAGTCATCTGATATGAGGGTAACAGGTTCGGCAGTGGGCTGTACGGGCTGTGGAGCCCGAGGTGGTGGAACATGTGCTGACCAGTTACCATCCGCGTGTAGTTGGATTTCGTTGCACTCACTGGCTAACCGCGACGATGTTAATACTTCTTGAAAGTACCTAGATAGGGGGTAATAGAGATTTACATATTATTTTATTAAAACAATTTGTATTCATTTTTATTACACAACTTCAGAACTTGGTGGAGAGAGAAATAAATAATTATATTTATATTATTTTAGCCCAAGTTTATAAAATAAAAAAAAAATATTATGAAGGTTCACAGGACACAGACACGACACGTGTAGAAAATTACATTACTACCCACATGAAACGTCGCAGGAACACAATTTGTATGAATCTCTCATTTCACAATAAATGTAAACTATAAAATGATACATGAGTCCTGCTGTTAGACAGGAGCATAAGTGTGTGACTGCAAACGCGACAGGTTGTGAGTTCGATTCCCACTCGAGGAAATTAAAATACTAAATATTTTCATTTTTCCGCTTTGGTGTCAGGGCAAACCGCGGCGTTCCGCCGCCAATCAACACTTAATGCCTCCAGACACTCAATACCTCCTCGGTGAAAAGTGGGGAGCGGCGTGTCGTAACGGGATACTACATACCCATCAACAACAAGCGAGTCATAGGGCGCGGGGCGATCGCACACGGGGCACAGCCACGTGGGCTTGCGCTCGTTCATCTGCAGGAAGAGGGACGCGTCGAAGCACTGCAGGTGCGGGCAGTTGCCGGGCCGGCACGGGCATGACATGCGCATCTTGCCGAGCGGGCACATCAGCGACACGCGCAGCGACGTCGTCGCTATCTCGCTATCGTAGTCCTCCGACAGCTTCTCTTTGACTGTTACAAGTGTTAATCATATTAGAAACTTTAGGCTATATGTTTAGTTTTGGTTATGACGTTCATTTAATTGTAGGTAATGCTAAAAATGCTATAATTATTTTGTACAATAAGGAAATCAGTAAAAACCAGGTTAACTGTTTCGATCTATACCCCTCACAATGGTCAGAGCTTATTATGGCACTCTTATTTTTTTGTATTAAGACTTTTTTCCCAATGATATTTAATATTAATTCCGATATAATTATTATAATGATTTTTAGATTTATTATTTTTAATTTATTCGATGATCCACCTGACACATGACTTTGTAACATCTCATACTTAATTTTTCACATAATATTAATTATTTAAAAGCATATCCATATGAGGCCAGTCGTGGCGCAGGGACACCAAGTGTGACTGTAAAACCGATTGGTTATGAGTTCGATCCTCACTTCCATTTCTTCGCTCTGGTGTCGAGACAAAGCGCGGCGTTAAGTTCTGCCACTCAATACGCAATGCCTCCAGAATTCGGCAGAAAGTGGGGAACGAAGTGTCTTAACACTAGGTTCCCTCTGCCTACCCAGCTGTGTGCGAGATACACCGTGTAGCTGATATATATCCATATGAAATAAACATATTTAGTCACAAAATATCAAACACACTATATACTTACTTAACGACCGCGTGTAATCAGGATTCTTGGTACCCTTATTCTTCAGCCTTTGCAACAACTCCGCCGATGTTAATTTCTTCACCATGAACACGCTTAGCACGTACGCTCTGGTGAAGTCCGCGGCCCACGTCACGTGGATGGTGTTGGGGACGGTGGGGGAGAGCTTCACTAGCGAGGATATGTTGACAGGCCGCGGTGGCCGTTTTGGTTCTGGCGTAGGCTTATTTGTAGGTATTGGATTCTGGAAACAATTGGTTTATTGTAGCGTATATGTCTGACTGTAAAGGTGACGGTTGTAATTGCGGGTTGTTTATATGCGAGAGAAGGCGTGAAGGCTATTTGTTTTCATAACTTAATATTAAGCTACTTACGGTAAACGTTTTTTATAGAAAAAAATCAACTTACTGGTAAAGGACACATCTTATTATTAACTTTAACATTAACACTAGGTGGGAAGTAGTCTTCTTGTTCACATGAAGTTTCTAGAAGACAAAATCTTAACTGCGCCTAAAAAAAAAAGCCTTATTTATATATATATCCAAAATTTTTACATATGTCCAACTATAAAAAATCATTAATATCATATTAAAAGGAAATTCATATCTACACAAATATAAAACTAAAAAGATTTATTATTGAATAAAATTGATGAATTAAATTGATATAACTTTGTTTATGAACTTTAAATTTAAGTATAACAAACACTAAACGTCAAGGGACGGTTGGCAAAAAAAAAATACTGAAAACCGCATTTAAATAACTTAAGTCATTTCTGAGATTAGCGTGCGCAAACGCAGACAAACAAAAAAAAAACAAATAACAACACAATACTCACTTGTATGACATAATCAAGTTTATTACTGGTTCCAACTATATCTTTTCCTGATGCGATCTCAGTGGCCTGCTGTGGTGTTAGGTGGAATATGAAGGTGCCTTCTTGCATCCGGCCTACTTGCATTGGCATCATTGTGGATGGCTTCATTAGTTCCGCTAGCACATCGTAGAATGGTAACCTGTAATTTTTTTACATTTATAATATATTCCGGAACACTTATTATTAAATGTAGTCATCAATGATATCCAAAGTTTTTCTTCGTATCTATATTTCTATATTAATATTATAATGTTGAAGAGTTTGTTTGGTTAAACGCAATAATCTCACGAACTACTGTTTTCAAGGTAGAATATTTGTTTTTTAGCTTCACACTGTATTTCACGAATAGCAGTTTCAGGCACAAGGAACCTAGTGTTACGACACTCCTTTCCCACCACTTTCCGCCGAACTCAACGCCGTGCTTTGCCTCGACACCAGAGCGAAGAAATGGAAATATAAATTTGAGTAAATATTTCATCTCCTCGAGTTGGAATCGAACCTACAACCAGTCGGTTTTACAGTCACACTTTGTGCCCCTGCACCACGACTGAAATATGATATGATAATATTACATTTATTCGTTCATAGTATTTTTCATAGTATTATCATTATTACTTAATAGTAGCGCAGTTGATAAATGTTAAACTGTACACGTGATAGGTGAGGGTCCGATCCCCCTAAGTGAAATATTTATTTGCACTCAATTTCCTTTGTTTGGTAAAACTAAACGCGGCTATGACTACGGAATATTATAAGTCGGGAATGTAGTTTTAGCATTGACTTTTGTCGTTTTCCATCCCGCTAAATTTCCATACATGGGAAACAAGTGAAGCCGAAAAAATCCTAAAAACTAAAAAATCAAAAAATCAAGTTTTTTTTTAAAAAACTACATAATTAAAAAAGTATTCGTTATCGTCGTCGTCGTGGCGCAGCAGACAGCGTCTAACTGTAAAGGCGGTTGTGGGTTGGATTCCAACTTGAGAAAATCATTTTCAGTCCTCTGCTCTGGTAACGTTAAGCTTCACCACTCAACATGCAACGTCTCGCAAATTCTGCATAAAATAGGGAAAAAGAGTGCCATAGCACTATGTTAGAAAACCACATAAGCTAGAGAAAAAAAAAACAGAACAAAAGCCAATACATACTTAAAAAACTATTAACACAAAAAAAAGTACAAACTTTTTAAACTTAACATCCGGGTGCACGGGGAAGGGGGGCAGCGGCGCGGTGGGCGACGGCGACGGCATCGGCGCCAGCGTGGCACCGCCCGCGCCGCTGTACCCGTGGTACATGCCGCTCGCGTACATGGAGTTCTGGCGGGCCTGTGCCGTTTTTATTTTTTGTTTTGATGTATTAAACTTGACAATGGTAATTGTAAATCAAATTATTTTTATTAATTGAGGTGTGTAAACGGGAAACGGAGTGTCTTAACACTAGGTTCCCTCTGTATACCCTGGGATACAGCGCGAATCTGTATATTTCATTTAAGTGAAGAAGACGTCGTGGAGGAGCAGTGGCACAGTGTGTGACTGTAGATGCGATCGTTTTTTGGTTGGGTACTTGGTCTGGATGGAATATGTAGTATTTTCATATCATCGCTTTTGGTAACAAGACAATGCGCGGCGTTCAGTTCCATAGAGTATTTTAGAGAATACAATACATACACAAGAGTCGATGCAAAAATGCGCAAGATATATATTATATTTTTTGAGCATTTTATTATCCAAATATGATACATATGACGTATTTAAAAAAAAAAGCCTTTATATGGCAAATATCTTAAAAATGGTAAAATTTTGGACTTTGGAGTTACTAACTAGTTGGAAATTACCGCTGTATATACTAGTTAAAGTTTCGGCTGAAACCGGGACAAAAGCGGAGGTTCGGTTTCGGCTAAACACCTTGTTTCGGTCGGACACTATATAGCCTGATTCATTTATTCAGATTAGAATAGTACTTTAATTAATATAATATAAGGTATTGCACACAACAACTTTGCAAATCTCGAAATAGAAAACATGAGTAACAAACACTAGAAGTTAACTTTCTCTCATCTACGAGAAGACTCCTACCATTTATCTTCGTAACAATAGTATTGAGATTAGGTATGTATAATTCCTTTTTTAACTTTGAATACTAGTAGTTGTTAAAACATTCATAATAAATCTTAGTTAGTCAAAATATCTAACACGAATACAAGGTAATAATATATATTTTTTTAAATATAATATTTAAATTGAAATTTGTATATTAGGATAAAACGGTATTTTTTTTGTAGTATGGACTACAAAAATTACTATTAAAAAAGTAGCCATATAGCAAAAAATATATTTTTACATAATATTAGCAGTGTTAATATTATGTAAAAATATATTTGAGAATTATTTTTCTATAACAGACCTACTGATATGATATATGTTGCTTAATGTTATTGAAAATAATATTTTTTATTCATCCAATTAAATTTAATTTATTAAATGTTTACTTTTAGGCCGGTCGTGGCGCAGCGGCACGAGGTGTGACTGCAAAACCGACTGGTTGTGGGTTCGATCCCCACTCGAGGAGATGAAATATTTACTTAAATTTATATTTCCATTTCTTCGCTCTGGTGTCGAGGTTGAGCGCGGCGTTGAGTTCTGCCACTCAACACGCAATGCCTCCAGAATGCGGCAGAAAGTGGGGAACGGAGTGTCTTAACACTAGGTTCCCTCTGCTTACCCTGCTGTGTGCGGGATACAGCGTGAAGCTAATTTAATTTTAATTTTTTTTAAATGTTTACTTTGTAATAATTGCTCATATTTATTTTTATATGTTTTGTACCACACTAAAAGACTTGACGTCATCGTGCTTGGCTTTTACACAATCTTATAACTGATTGTTGTTTATTATCCTGTTTTATGCCTATTAGGGAAATATAATAATATTTATTTTATATTATGATTTACTTGCTCAGTTTATATATATTTTATATTATGGTTTACTTGCTCAGCTAGTACTATATTAAGATATGCTTTAATTCTTTAATAAATATCAAAAAAATATTGCTTTAATTTTACTACTTTAAATCACTATAATTTGATAATATTGAGTGGCGGAACTCAACGCCGCGCTTTGCCTGACACCAGAGCGAAGAAATTAAAATATTAAATATTTCATTTCCTCGAGTGGACATCGAACCCACAATTAGTCGCGTTTATAGTTACACACTTGTGCCCATGGGCGTAGGAAGGGAGTGGGCCGGGTGGCGCGTGCCCCTGAATAGTCGGATTCATAAATTTTACTAACGAAAAATAAACAAAAAAAAACGTTCACACGAACATATCTGATCAAAGGCAAAATCCCCCTTATAAAATATCTCTAGATACCCTAATGCTTGTGCCCCTGCGCCACTGGCCTCATACAATACAATACAATACAATACAATAAAAAAACTGCCATGTGTATAAAAACTCAAAACTCACCGTAACCGGCATGGACTGTGCCCGTGAATCCTGCGGGTTGTACCCCGTGACGGCGGGATGCTGGTACATGGAGCGGGAGCCCGGTATCGCGGGCGCCAGGGGGTCCTTGCCTTGCGACCCGCTCCCGGGAGCACCGCTTTGCAAAGCCTGGCTGTTCCTATATAAATAGATGATTATACTACTATTTTATTTCTTTTTAGGTTCACGCTGTATCTGGCATATGAGAGAGCAGGCAGAGGAAACCTAGTGTTAGGACACTCAGTTCCCCACTTTGAGGTATCGTCATGTGTTGAGTGACGAAACTCAAAGCCGCCAAGTGATAATTAAACCCGCAGCTGTCGTGTTCACAATCACACGACGCTTGTACCACAACGGCCTCTTGTTCATTTGTTTGTGTCGAAATTATTATTAACAAATTACTAATTGTTAATTGTAATGTAACAAATGACAATAAATAATTTGTTAATGGTGATTTTCGCACTAACAAAAGACCAATTTTTCATATTTAATTGTAAATAGCAATCCGCGCAACTCAGATATGAACTCAATAAGTATTTTCCTAAGATCCGAACGAACAGTAAGTCGATAGACCAAAAGATTCCTTCAAAACATGCAATTCAATTCTTAAATATTTAAGGCAATCCCTTAAATTTGTAGACCATCACCACAAGCTTTAATCATGCAACATTTGATTGGGACACATTAAGAATAATTCATATTATATTTTCTTTTTTTATTTATAGTATCAACTGTAAACATATAAAGAATTTGAGCTTTGAGAACTGTTAATCGGTGATCATGTTTGTGTTATTTCTGTAATATTTCTATGCATAAATAAAAAAAAATAATGTTGAAATAATAAAAGAATAACAGTTATTAAAGCTCTTAAACCAGTGCAACTGCAGATGATACGCAAAGCTGGGATGTAACATATTATCTCAATGATTTGGCTGTATTTATAAAGATAATGTTTAATTTCAATTCTGTGCCAAAATATTCATTACTGAGATAATATGCAGAAGGGTCGTAAGTCCTAACGTAAAAAATGCTATTTCGTACTCAGGGTCATGCTGACAGAGCTGCGAACAAACGCGAGTGGACGTGACACTTGCCTAGAGGTGGTGGTCTTTTGCGAACGTGGCCTGTCATAGGTTTTTACCCGCGAACTAATTTCGGAAGAGTTTCCATTTGCGGCGTTCTCACCCTGGGCAGCACTGACTACCCTCGCTGAAGATCGTGTTTTAACCATTGTTGACGACCGAGTGTCTCATGTCAACTGAAATTATGAGTCCAAAAATGGACGGAAATCACTATAAAATCACTTTCAACCTACTGAGATATTCTGGAAAATTTCTTGGACATACCAAAAAATTGGAATGGATACATCTTATTTCTCTTACCACAACCGGAGTTCAACGGGACAAGGGGAGTTTTAGATCGTCTGCAATTGAATAATTACCCATTAAGTCTACAATGGTTAAAACATGTCTCACAGCTTTGTACTAGGCAAACCACTAGAATCCTATCGGAGATATGAATTGGAACAACGCTGGCGGTCCCATTGTTACAAAGAGAATTATTCCACTGCAGCTTTGGAGCAATGCTAGGGAGAAAAATTGTATTAAAGAATTTAGAAACTGATAAAATTGGAGAAAAATATTGGGACGACAGGAGCTAGGTAAGTAAGAGAAATAAGTTGAATGCCCTGTCAAGGAAATTTTCCAGAAGTTTACAATGAGAAAACTATCTTACATTATTTACTTATTAAACATATTTTTGAAATTAATATAAGGGAGGGTAGGACCACCTATTACAAAAACTGTTAGCTAACTGTTGACTTTACTTTTTGTATATTTTTGTAATATGGTAGCATAACTAACAAAATAATTTTGAAAATACTGGATACAATTATTTTAACACAATTTAAATTTTAAAGCAAAAAAGTCAAACTATAGAAATTCTAAAACAAATAAAGAGTAAACAAATTTTACACTTCAGTTTATTAGTAGTGTTTTTATTTGATTAATAATGGTAAAAGATTGTGCAGTTAATAATTCATGTTAGTACTATATTCATAAAATGCTATGATATCAAAAAATCGGTTATTTTAAATTAATTGAAATAAAGCTATCTCTTTACAAAATATTTAAAAAAGAAATCATTTTGTAATATCAAGTCAATAAGGCATTATATCCAGTAATAGTATATTTAATGGCCACGCTTTTTAAAAAGTTTACATTGTCTAAATAAAGAAATTTAAACAATAAAATATATGAAGCGTTGTCGAACAGGATAAAGCAAAGTTTTTCAAATTTTTAAGTTAAGAGATTTGAGGTCTACTATTGATGAAAACTAGCACTACGTTTTTAAAACCCGGCAAACGGTAAAATATTTATATATTTAAAATATTTAATATATTCATCATGTTTGTAATTTATATGGGTTGCGTTTATAGACGTAAACAAATTTAAATGTATTTTATGTTTAAAGTTAAACGTATACAATATTTAAAACAATATGGATGTCAGTCGAAATAATGATTTTACTCACCATGATATCGCGTTACCGTAATCGTAATATCTACTCATATTAAATTTAAGTTATAAAAGACACACTGATATTCAATAACACCTAAAATATAAAATATTTACGAATGTCTTTCACAAAACGCCATAACTTGACGCTTGTTGGTCTGTGTGCGGCGGCCACATTGGTTGGTCATAGACAAAGTTATTTTTTCTAAAAAAAACTCGTCCTAATTCTCTCTTTTATAATTTGATTACTATTAAGAAATTATAGTAAACCACTGGTCTTAAGGTTGACCAGACGATGCTTAATGAAGAAAATAATTTATGAAAATAAAATTAATGACTCAGTAATAGCAATTAACATCATTAAAATTAATTAGAAATTTTACGGAGATTTTACCATAAACAACTAGTAAGTGACATCACGTCCTTTTCATTAGGGTTGAACAAAATATATAGTTTTTTTTTTAATCATAAAGCGCTCCAACCAAAAGTTTAATTCAAAATGAACAATTATGTGTATAACGTGATAAAACTTCTAATTTAGACCACTTAATTACCATGCTTTAATAACAATAAAACATAAGTTTACAACGTCAAAACTCCCTATTCTTAAAACAAAGTATATACAAATAATTACTGTGTTTTCATAGATCATTAATAATAAGTCTCGTATCGCTCTCTCTTGCCCCTACAGTAGTATATGAAAAGTAACTCTCTCTTTCTATCTTCACTAACTTATACCTTCCTCTCAACTGCCGTTCGCCTCACCCGATCACATTTTGTCGTGTCCAATCCAGAATAGTCTGGTGCCCACTCCGAACGTATCGCCTACGAATCCATGAACATATCTGTTCATTAAATAGCTCTGCCCGCCAGAAAATATCTGTAGGTGCAGTAATATCCACCCACTCAAATATAAAAAGTATGTAAAAGACATAACAAATAGAATAAAAATATAAATATTTTAAAATATGTTGTTTTTTTTTAATATTACTTAATACAACATTAGCAAAGTATCCGAACATTTTCCGTTCAGAATTTCAATTATATGTATGCCTTTTGAAACGAATCTTTTAATTTAATTAAAGAAATGGTTTATAAATTAACATAATATATAAATCAGTAAGTTTATGCAATATTGGCAAAATTTATTATATTTGCACAATAAGGAGGTAATAACGTGGTAACGCGTTAGTTAAAATAAAACATGTTCATAAATTTCCGAACGTTACATTTTGCTTAAAGGAAAAGGAAATATCGTAATAAGTCGTCACTACCGTTTCCGCGAAACTAGGGGTGTCGCTTATTAAAAAAAATATATTTATTAGTTTTAGACAATTTAATATGATAATTAAAACCTATAATAAATATCAAATAGTTTAGCAATAAATTGTATTGCAAGCACACCACATGGACCCCAATGGAGTGCTTTCTATACCACGGTTCATCAGACGTTGACGTTGTAAGTTTAATCTAGTCTGCACAGAATGGGTTACACTTTCTGCACGATCAGACCAAAGTCTCTCAGCAAATGCTGCACCTCGTGGCCAAATCTGTGCATCCAGACCATTTGCATCGAGGGTTGACGTCCATACTATCACTTCCCCACCTTCTATGCACGTCATGTTCCTGGCCCACGGTCGATACTCATATACTCTTTGCCATGAGTTGTACCGTGTAGATAATTCTTCATACCAAGTTCCATACCCACTATTCAATTCCCATTTATCTGAATTTGATATGATAAGGCATGATCCAGAGAAATAGCTGTGTTGCCAAATTGCGTTAGGAATTTGAAAAATAACTTTATCATAATAACCTTGTAAATATGTTGAAGTATTTTCTGTATAATTAGACCATAAAATTATATTTGGTAATCTTATATTATCAAATTCAATTTTTTTTAAAACACTATAAGTTAACTTATACCAAATATTAGATGGATTAGTTATATTGAATTTTTGAGACAAACAATCATGGGGAGCATCGCTACCACCAAAATAAAAAATATCATCAACACCAGTAAGGTCAAAGATTTCTTTGTAAATTTCAAGAATAATATTAAGAATATGTGCATCACTAAAGTCAATAAGTTCACAAGCGTATATAGGCTTTTTTTCTACACCTGGTACCAAGTCCATAATGTTTCTTTGTTTTCCCCAGAACGCGGCATTCCCGATATATGCTAGTAAATTAAAATCTACAAGCACTCTAATACCACGTACCCGTGCGTGCCTTGTTATTACACGTACATCTTCAGGAGTATACATATTTTCATATATTCCATATTCATCTAAACCTGGCACCTTATTCAGGTGTAGTGAAAATCTTTCTAAATTTGTTGTATGCCAATGAAAAGTATTAAGCTTTGATGCAGCCATGCCGTCGATAGTACGTAGTATGTCTGTTATAGGAAAGTATGTTTGTGTAGTGTCTAACATTAAACCTCGATACCTAAAACGGGGAGCGTCTTCTACAAAAGCTTCTTCTAAAATAAACAAACCTTTCGTATATGGGTCCACCCAAATCATTTGTAGTAAAGTTTCTAGAGCATGTCGGGAACCACAAAAAGAGTTCGAGGAAATATTTACATTAATAAAGTTATTCCCTTTATTTAGACGTATTTGATAGCTTTCGTCTGTGTCTAATCGCATTCTAGGGTCAATGCTGCCGTTTTCGTTGATTATTACCCGTACTATAACTGCATGCTGTGTGTGGAAAACAAGAGAATTGTTTTTTACTTTTTGTATGTTAGAACGAAAAAGTTTAAAAGCTTTTTTTAAATGATCTCGTACAGTAGTAGATGGGAATGATAGTATCTGTAAGCTGAATAGGTCTTCGTGAACTGCCACAGCGGTGTTAGACACTTTGATCATTCCAGTCGGTTGTGGCCAGAACTGAGGACCAGCGCAAAGCATGCTACATGTTAACTGTGATTGAATTTTTTGAGAAATTGTCGAGTTTTCTGGTATACATTTACCATTTATGCAATTCCAGGACCATAACGGGACTTGTCGTCTGTAAAAATATTGTTTATTGTTGTTACATTAAATTTTAGTAGCTATTTATTACAGTGTGATACATTATAATAATCTATTTACACTTGCGTCTTGGTTTGCGTTTGACCAGTCCAGAATATAAATAGCGGTATAAGTATAAAAATACGTTTTAGAGTCATCTCAGGGCACATTTAAAAAATAGAGGACTTGAATGAGTTATTCAATTTAAACGTTATTATCATGTGGATACAATAAAAATATTAATTTATAAAATCTGAAGAAACTAAAATTAATTTGACATATGTAGGTATAGGTAATTAAGATGACAGCACCTTCGTCGTTCTTTTCACTTTAAAGAATATTGTCGTCAATTGGTACAATAAATAATTATACTATATTGTTTTTTACGCACGAATATTATTGTATATAAAAAGTCATGGCAATTAAAGATAATCGAAAAGAACTCAGTCAAAAATTTGAAAATAATGCCTGTTTCGTGTCATTTGGACCAATTTTGATTGAACCATTTGGCATATATGATCGGGCAAATTAAAATCATAGTTTATTGTCTCCTTTAGTAAACAATCGAGTAATAAACATTGATTTACAAAAGGTACCTAGGTACTTATTAAAGACGTCTGTCGTGGCTCAAAGGGCTCTGAGTATAAAGGCTATGAGCCACACTCATATTCGATCACCACTCGGGGGGATGGTTATAATTAAATAATGTTCATTTCTTTTTTCTGGTAGACAAACGTCGCATTAAGTTTTACCTCTCAACACACAACGCGCCAATTGGACGGAAAGCGGTAAATGGAGTGTTTTAACACTAACTTATCTCTGCCTATCTAATATGCGAGGAAAATGCGTGAAAATCGAAGAAACTCATTTAAATTCCCTGGATTAAAATTAGTATTTACAATATGCGCTGTCTCACGCAACTTCGTATTTCATTGAATTTATGATCACTCCTGCCATGATACTTCCTTATACGAGTACCATAATTTTAAAAATAATTTTAGCTTCTGTTACTCCTATAAAAACCTCCAGATGTATTTTTATTTTATATTCAATGTACAGAACTGACTGATCTACTTATAGTTTTATTATATAAACCTATAGATAGATTTAAAAATATATAGAAGTTAATTAATGATAATATTTTAAAGTTATGTCAATAATACACGACATGTGCTCACTTAGTTAGTATTAAATTAAAAAAATTAAATCAGCTTCACGCTGTATCCCGCACACAGNCACTCGTCGATGCATTAGGCTTCTTAGGAAAAAATGAACCCAGCAATTACTATGTGCCAAACTTTGACCCGGCAATAAATAACTTTGAAATGTGGTGCACCGAAGTGGATAGAGCTAGGCGTGCGAAGTTGCGAACCATTGGGACGATTTTGAGAGGCGACGCGAGCATTTAGTTAAGTGAATGGAGCACTCGTGAACGCTCTAATCGTCTAATTTTGTAAAACAATTTAAGTCACTGTGCCCTCAAAAACATCAATTATATGCAAATTCTCTAAATACCTCGTCAAATATTTTATTATCGTACGTGGAATATGCACGTCAGTAATTATTGAAAAATAAAAATAAATCAGCTTCAGCAGTAGGCAGAGGGAACCTAGTGTTAAGACACTCCGTTCCCCACTTTCTGCCGAATTCTGGAGGCATTGCGTGTTGAGTGGCAGAATTCAACGCCGCGCTTAATCTCGACACCAGAGCGAAGAAATGAAAATATAAATTTAAGTAAATATTTCGTCTCCTCGAGTGGGGATCGAACACACATTATCAAAGGCCTTAGCGAAGAACTCCTGGTTCAAATAATGGTACACTGTATTAGCGACGTATAAGTTCGCGCAGCCGCCACCAACGCCGATCTTACGACGTAAAACCTTGTTTCGTTTCTATCTACATATGACTACTACGTAGAAAATATTCTAGAGATAGTGGTTACAGAGGGTGTGACCACTGTATGTATGATATTAACAAAGGAAATCAGCTTCACAATGTATCCCACATACAGCAAAGTAGGCCCAGAGAACCTAGTGTTAAAACATTCTGTTCCCCACTTTCCGCCGAATGTTTCGAGGCATTGCGCGTTGAGTGTCAGAGCAAAGAAATGAATATATTAAGAAATAATAATTCATTATCTCGAGTAAAGATCCAACCTACAACCGTCGCGTTACATTCACACCCTTGTGCCGTTGGGCCACGACGGCCTCAATGTATAATATTTGTCCCTTTTATTTTAGGAAAAGTTGCACCTATACCTTACCTTACCCATATAAGATTTGAACCCAGGAGAACAAAATAGTTATGATAATGGTTATCACTTATACCTACATAAATTACAATACATATTTTTTTTTCTTCTTGTATCTTGTATATTCTACATTTAGCAGATTGGACAGAAAGAACGAAATGTTAAGACACTCAATTTAGGAATACTACACTCAATGTCGTTGCTTGTTTTCCCAGATTGGACAAATAAAAATTATTTAAATGTGGGCTTTTACGTGCCCTAAATAGATATGTCAAGTGGAGAAATTCAAATTATATTAAAATAAATATTTTTTCCATCCCACATACAACAGGGTGGGCAGAGGGAACCTAGTCTTAAGACACTCCGTTTTACTTACCGCTGAATTTTCGAGGCAATGAGCGAAAAAAATAAAATATTAATAAATAATAATACGTTTTTCCGAGGGGGAATCGAATGCACATCGCGCTTATAGCCACATGTTTGTGTCACTGCGCCACGATGGCCTCGCTACAATAATATATTATTATATATTTTAATAATGTAGACAAAATTATTAAATACTTAAATATTTTACCACAGCAATAGAACTTAGGTTAAATAAACAAGAGCCAATAACAAAATATAGCGCTATGGCGTCGGACGTCGCGTGTATTAGCGCGCCGTGGGGCGCGAGGAATATGTGATATATCACTAATAGCAAGCCCACTATGTTCATAACATTACCTGAAAAAAGACATATTAAAAAATATGTAATTATATCTAACTACAATAACCTCACGAGAGAAAAAGCTAATTAGTCATTTTACAAGTAGTAGAGACTAGCCAGGAGAGAGTCGAAGTAGAGTCGGAGTCGACGTGACGCAGTGGTATAAGCGTGGGGACTGTAGATGCTACGGTTGTGAGTTTGATTCTCGTTTGGGAAAACGAATTTCGACACTGTAAAGGGAATCAAAATTAATAGGGTACTTCCGGTTCGACCTAGAATTATGAAATTTGGCGGCTAGCTAACAGATCTATACATTTATGGTTAAATAAATATCTTCAAAGGGGGTAAAATTAGATATTAAAGCCGCTAGTTCAAGTGAGGTATCAGATGAAAGGGTTCTAGCTAAGCTAAGCTTCTACTTTAGAGAAAACTCGAGACTTCCAATTTTTGTACGGAACCGTCGGTGGGCGAGACGGTTTTTATCTAAAGAGAACGAACGCGGCGAAACGAACGGTGGCCGACGAGCGACGTAAACTGCGAACAAGGAGTGAAGATATATGGCCTAGGGCTAATAATATTATATATGAAATAATTAATTTATGAAATTACCAATCATGGAAATATAGCTCACAATTTTTAAAGATTTCATAAAATATTCAAGTAACAGATAAGGCACTAATAATGCAGCCATCGCTGGTCTTGATGTGTTCCAATCCATTATCTAGAAAAAAAAAACAACTGAATCGGTAAATTTATATTAAATTATATTACATTAGGTAGTAAATATATTAATATTAAAAAAAACTTACTTTCATAATAATTTGTACATGTTTACAATATATAGGCAGGAAGAATTCAGTGATATATCATTTCAATTTTCTCATTTTAGTTCAAATATAAGTTAGAGGCCAGTCGTGGCGTAGGGCCACAAGCGTGTGACTGTAAACACGACAGCTTGTAGGTTTTATTCCCACTCGTGCAAATGAAATATTTAATATTTTCATTCTTTTGCTCTGGTGTGAAGGCAAATCGCGGCGTTGAGTTTCCCCACAAAACACGCAATGCCTTAGCATACAGATGAAGTGAGGAGCTGAGTGTTTTAATACTAGACTTGCCTATGCAGACCCTGCCATGCGGGATACAGCGTGAAAGTGAAGAACAGATAACAAATATTCATTACTCACATCCCTCAAGCTGTCAGTGGTGAAAATGACGAACACTGTACAAATCCCCAGTTGACTTAATATCATGAAAGTGGATATTATAGATCTGTAAGACAGAAAACTATAAGTTGACATTATAATTATTCACAGTATACAGCAGAGCAAGTAGTGCTTGAAATAAAACTATTTTATTATCGTTTATATCACGAATAATAACGCTCCATCTTATTTTCTTCTTTCTCAGTGAAAAGATTATTAAAAAATGTGATTGATGTTCTGCCATACAACAACAGGCGACTAATATATTTTGAGAAATTATAAAAAAATACTAATTTTAATAAGATAAATTGAACAATTTAACAAAAATAATAAAGTACACGCACATAGAGAACAAAGTCACGTGGTCATTTATTTTTAATCCTAAAATAGGCATAGATAGTGTTTTGACTGTCGGATTGCGAAAATTGCGTTTTGCTATTATACCGAGATTGATCTACTTGTTCCTAGAAATTACTTTTTTTTAATTAAAATAAAAAGTACGAATTCATTATGCCGATATGAGAAGTCTCTGACAACACTCTATGTATTATTAATATTTGTCGATATTTTCTAAAACATTCATAAAAGTCAACATTGAAAAGGTAATTTTTTATTTTTAACATTTTTAAAGTGTTATTCCACACTTAGGAAAGAAAAAATATTATTTTAGAAAAAGTATAAAAATTTTAACGTTTTAAAATAAACTATTTTAACCGGATTAATCGCGTATATTTTGTATATTTTATACATTTTTGAACGTAGTGGGACTCGAACCTGCGCCTCCTGGAAACCGACCAGGCGCTCTAACCACCAACCCATACGTTCTCATCAAGCTACGTCGAAATTTTTATACGCTTGTTACAACTTATCATATGTTACATATTATCTTTGGGTAGCGGAAATTTGTAAAAATCTCCCTACAGAGATGCTAACAACGTAAATAAGTTGTAACAGGCGTATAAAAATTTCGACGTAGTACTAACTAACACTAATTATTCCCACACATCGCAGAAAATAACTAAGATTTGGGAGCCTGTGTAAATATTAATTATATAAATTTAATTATAAACACGTATCTCCAACACCACAGTTATATCCCAAAAGAAAGAAATCGACATTAAATTAACCAAAATAAGCAATACATATAAAAATGAAATTTCTTAAACTTACGGTCCATGGTGTCCAATTTTATGAAAACAATGAGGTCCGTGTAGTAGAGCCAATCGAAATCCATACCTGTACGATGTGTGGGGAACCTTCAACTGTCGGCTGATCTCATTCAAACACCAAAGCTTTATTTAAAAACACAATACTATTTTAGTTTTTTTTTTTATTTTTTTTTTATGGAAAAGGACAAGGCAAACGAGCGTTCGGGTCACCTGATGGTAAGTGACGAACACTGTACAAATCCCGGCTACGGCCCCGAGCAACACCAGAGGAGCTACAGGTGCGTTGCNTAGTACTAACTAACACTAATTATTCCCACACATCGCATTTCACAGAAAATAACTAACATTTGGGAGCCTGTGTAAATATTAATTATATAAATTTAATTATAAACAAGTATCTCCATTCTCCAACACCGCAGTTATATCCCAAAAGAAAAAAAATCTACATTAAATTAACCAAAATAAGCAATACATATAAAAATGAAATCTCTTAAACTTACGGTCCATGGTGTCCAATTTTATGAAAACAATGAGGTCCGTGTAGTAGAGCCAATCGAAATCCATACCTGTACGATGTGTGGGGAACCTTCAACTGTCGGCTGATCTCATTCAAACACCAAAGCTTTATTTACAAACACAATACTATTTTAGTTTTTTTATATATTTATTATTATAAAAATTAAAAATGATTGACAAAATTTTTCAAAACGATCTATTTTAATAGTAAAAAAAAACAACAACTAAATAGTATTTTATAATATTATAATGTATACGTATAGTATGTAGTTATATACACAGTTTTCCTCCTTTATATGAGAAATAAATAGCGAAAATCTTTAAAATTAAATATTTTTGCATTTTTGCATTAAGAAGACTATAAATTTTTTTCGCTTCACGCTGTATTCCACTTATAGTAGGGTTGGCCGAAGAAATCTAGTGTTAAAACGCTCTGTCCTCCATTTTTCACCGAATTTTTGGAGACATTGCGAATTGAGTGATGGAACTCAACACCACGCTTTTGCTTTGATACCAGAGCGAAGAAATCAAATTATTATTAAAAAAATATTTATTCCCTCGAGCCGGAATCGAACCCACAACCATCGCGTTTCAGTCACCTGCTGAGGGGCTGAGGGCCATACCCATATGCCACGACAGCCTCTAGAATCTAGACTATACATATTTATTATATAATATTAAATACCTCTAAATATATAATTAGAAATTTCCTTACCAAAGTTAAGTGCATATGTGTGACTAGAAGACCTAATGCCATACCCATTAAAGGACCAAGAACAATACCAGCCTGACTAACAGCCAGAGGGAATCCTAAAATGCCGGCACCAAACACTGTTCTAATGAGATTGAAATATGCCATCCACAATCTAAAAATCAAAAATTGTAATTGAGCTAAACTCAGAATTGCTCTTTATTTTTTTGATAATTATTTTCTATTTGACTTAAGCATAATAAAATGTTCGTTGAATTTTAAACAAACCCTAAATATGGCCTATTTAGATAAAAATCCTTTAAAATATTTTATTATTGTCATATGATCTTTAAATAAAATAGACTATGTACAACGAGTGAACGTCCAGATTTTTAACTATTGGAATCTAAAGTTTTTGGGCTTAATGTATTTTCTTAACTGCACTATAGGTATTATAAGTGTTGTTTCTCCAAGATATCAAGCATTCGCAATTGTAATGTATTAGTTTTGAGTATCATAAAAATATATCATTATATATAAGGATATAAGTTCGATTATTTTAAATAGTTAAGATGGTGTTATAATTCTGTTGTCAAATACATACACTACCTAGAATCACTGGACTTTTGGACTTCTGTCGAATTTTGTTGATTTGGGATATTGTTTACTATAGTATACGATACAATGTTGAATTATATATGTAAAAAATATAAACGTATTATAGTTATGTATGTACTTAATAGGCCGTTTAGGTTCTCTGTGATCTAAAGGGTCGTAGTCGTCCATTGGTGGTCTTTCCGGAGGTAATCGGGTAAATCTAACATCAATAATTGAAAACCGATCGTGTGGTTGCAGAGTAAGTTTGCTAACTCTTTCGAATGCAGCCCTAGAATTAAAATAAATATTTGAATGCATTTATATGTATTTGTTCACTAGTTTTATAATTTTATATCTTTGAGGATTTAGGAAGTATTATGAAATTCATTGTCTGTAGATAATATAAGTACTAACATTGTAGAATATCAATTAGCTATTAGCTCAATAAATCCAATAATCCATACTTCTAATTATTTTGGATACATCTTCTTTCAGAGCCATAGTACTTTACTTTTCATTTTGCACATAAACAAGCACAGATTTCAAATCTAGCCGCCATTTCTTTAAATAGATCTCTAAGCTTTCTGCTTTATTGCTGAAAGGGATAATTTTCATAATTTTCTAAAAATAATAGCAAAAATAAAGGACAAGTAAATATATATATGCTTTAATTTAAATTATATTTCTTGACATATAAATATACAAACCATTTTGTTGACGTGATCTTAATTAAATATTCTTATTTATTTTTTCTAAAATATCTTAATACTCTGCAAGCGTGATGAGGAATTCTTGGTTGTTTGACAAATAAGTCTATATTGTCTATTACTTGTAAGTGACAGCAGCAAAAGCCAGCGACTGTAATCTAAGGCGGAATTATTGCATTTTGCAAAACACTTTCATGTGCAGTTATTGTTCAAGTCTGATTATATTCGGCAAGTATGATGTCTACTACAGAAGGCGAACTGGATGTCGAGGTGTCCCATGAACTTGAAGATGGCGAGGTAGACTGAAAACTTTCATCCCTAACAGTTTAGGGACTGTTAAAATTACATCTTTTTATGCTTTATAATAGAAATGATTTTGCAAATTATAAATATAATTAATATTTTTAATAATGTACCTAAAAGTTACTTGTATTTATTGTCCATCTAGAAGCCTGAGTACATAGATAATGCCGTTGAATTATTAAATGTACTTTATCACGTATTCTTTTCAGTTAGAGGATTCAGACGTAGAAGAGGGTACATATATCCCTTTAGCACGACCAGAAGCCTTCAACCCGCCGTCTTTGGTAAACATGCAAATTCAAGATGAACAGAGTGATGAGGAGTCTGTCCAGGAGTCATCTGGATCTGAATCTGACGAGGAACCGCGAAGACGTCCAAAGCGATCAAAAATACGACCTCGACGTCCTCAACCCCAAGCCCAACCTGGCAAAAAAGATAAATATAATATTTGGTGCAAAGCATTACAGGTAATGTACATGTTATCATCCTATTAGTGGCTATATTTTTGTTGTCACAGGTCAGAGACTGTTGTGGCATACTATGATCATAAACATGACAGTTATGAGTTCAATCCCCACTGAGGGTATTCGTTATGTTTAAATTATTTTAATTTTCCTACTTCAATATAGTAATGGAAATGGTGCATTATCACTAGGTTCCCTTTGCCTCCTTAATTATGCCTAAAAATATGTGAAGCTATAAAAAAAAATGTTTTGTATCTCCTTATAATTTAAAAATCTTTCAGTTTATCTATTCTAAATAATTCATCAGCTTCATGCTGTATCCCACACACAGCAGGGTAGGCAGAGGGAACCTAGTGTTAAGACACTCCGTTCCCCACATTCTGCCGAATTCTGGAGGGGCATTGTGTGTTGAGTGGCAGAACTCAACGCTGCGCTTGGCCTCGACACCAAAACGAAGAAATGGAAATATAAATTTAAGTAAATATTTCATCTCCTCGAGTGGGGATTGAACCCACAACCAGTCGGTTTTACAGTCACTTCGTGCTGCTGCGCCACAACTGGCCTCAACAAAATAATTTAAATTGATATTTAAAAACGAGGCCAGTCGTGGCGCAGCGGCACGAGGTGTGACTGTAAAACTGACTGGTTGTGAGTTTGATCCCCACTCGAGGAGATGAAATATTTACTTAAATTTATATTTCCATTTCTTCGCTCTGGTGTCGAGGATAAGCGCGGCGTTGAGTTCTGCCACTCATCACGCAATGCCTCCAGTATTCGGCAGAAAGTGGGGAATGGAGTGTCTTAACACTAGGTTCCCTCTGCCTACCCTGCTGTGTGCGGGATACAGCGTGAAGCTGATTTATTTATTTTTATTTTGATATTAAAAAAAAACCAGCTAAAGCTGGATGGACGGAATACAGCGTTTACGCTGTATCCCGCACATCCAGCTGGGTAAGCAGAAGCTAGTGTTATGACACTCTGTTCCCCACTTTCTGCTGAATTCTGGATGCATTGCAATGCTAGAGCGAAGAAATTTAAATAAATATTATCTCGAGTGGTGATCAAACCCACTACCCCAACTGATTGTATTTTACAGTCACACTTTGTGTCCCTGTGCCATGACTGGCCTCAACTTGACATATGACGGATTATTCAAAAATGTTGACATATATTAACTATTATTTAATTTAATTAAAATATTTCATTATATATTACAGGAAGATTTGTTAACAGAGGACATGGTTACCTGTGATGTATCTAAAAAGAGCAGATATGGCGTTGAATCTTATGATTACACTATTAAGTATAGATTAGATGATGAATATATTTCAAAAAAAATATTTACAAACAATCATTCACATAAAAATAGAGATCCAGCATCAAACAAAAGAAATTTTACAGACAGAGGCAATGTAAAATTAAGATTAGGTAAACGAGTAAATAGTGATCAGCCTATAGAAGAGAAACAGGAGCCAAGAATTTTACCAGATCTAATAGTGACAGCTGATCATCCAACAGACCAAATTATTCAAGAAATCACTGAGAAACTGTCTGAAGAGAAAAAAGAATTAGTTGGTATGTATAACTAGGGTTTTTATGTTATTTCTATAATGTAATACTATGTTTAATATCTGTATAATATATAATATTATGTTTAGTTATAAAATTTCTTTTGGTTGAATGAGCCGATATCAGGGATTTGCATTTCAAATTGAAGAATCTTTTTGTGATGGATAGTTAATTTATCAACCATTTGAAGTATTTGGTATTTAGGCATTTAAAAGATATCCTTCTCAACTTATAGTTATTTACATTTAAACATGCACCATATGAAGCTACAGGCATTAGCCAGTATAAGTGTAAAATCATTGTTTATACCATTTTTTATTTTACATAATATGTGAAAAATCATGTATGAAGACTTAAAAAATTTAATAAAATATATACAAATGTTTGTTAATATTTGTATATTTTTAAATAAAAAAAATAATAAAGAATAAAATAAATAAATTTTCTTGTGCCAGTTCTTCTCAGCTCTGAGGCATTAGCTTTATTGAACTTGTGGTAAATAAATAGATATTAAAAAATTAAGCATACAAATATATTCATTATTTTGAATAAAATTTGACTTTGACATCATAACAGTAACTTATTGTGTGCTGTAATTATACAATAAAGCCTTCAAATTGTCTCATTTTTGCATCATATTTTTTATTATTAATCTGATCCTGTTAATAGTACTCTTTTGTTTCTCTCTCTCCCTACTCATTTCTTCACTAAATGAACTATTTGTACCAGTAGTTTCTGAGATTAGTGCACTTAGAAATCATATTTTTCATATCAAAGATATCAATATACTATGTGTGTGCGATTATAATTTATTATCATATCATTCTGTTAAATAATTTTTTGATTTGTATAAATTTTCACTTTTTACCTTGCAATTAAATAATTATATTTTAGCTAAAGTTTAATTTACAGGTAGGATTATACATGTAATTGGTGCAAGTAAAGCTATAGAATTGTACAAAGAAACACAGAGGATTGAAGCAGATGGTGGAATGCTTGTAATGGTAAGTCTTTTTTAATTGTTGCACTATATTTTGATATCATCGTGGAATAGTTCACGATGTATCCTGTACACAGCAGGGTAGGCAGAGGGAACCTAATGTTAAGACACTCCGTTCTCTACTTTCTGCTGAATTCTGGAGGCATTGCGTGTTGAGTGGCAGTGAGTGTGCGTATTGAGTGGCTCAACGCCGCGCTTTGCCTTGACACCAAAGGGAAGAAATGTATATATAAATTTTAAGTAAATATTTCATCACCTCGAGTGGCGATTGCACCTACAACCAGTCAGTTTGAACCTACAAACAGTCACACTGCCCCTGCGCCACTACTGGCCTAGTGAGATAAGATCTGACTGTTAATGCGATAGTTGGGGTTTCGATGACCATTCATGGCAATTAATTATTTTCATTTCTTCACTCTAGCTGGACAAAGTGCAGCACTGAGTTCTGCCACTCAATGTGCAACATCTTCAATCCAGAAGTACAGAATGGAATTTCTTGACAATAGGTTCTCTCATTTACTCACTAATTAGGTCCTCTAAATGTACAAAGAAATCTTATTGTGAGCTAGTGTAAGGAAGATTCTTTAAATGTTGACTTTTTCACTACTTATGAACGATCATGTAAGCCTTTTATGTTCAACACTGTTCTACTATGTCACAATGTTTATGTTAATAATAAAAATATATCATATATAATACATATATGAGAGACACCAGCATCTGACTACAAACAGGTCAATTCAGGATTTGATTTCCAGGAGAATGAATTATTTTTCATTTTATCACTCTGGTAAGAAAACTGTGCGGTGTTGAGTTCCACAACTCAACACACAATGTCTTGAAATTGGAAAGTCTTATTTAATAAAAAGTTTATTTACAATTTGCTATGCGCCACAGACTTGTCGTCCGTGCCTTGTTTTTTTTTTATGTGAAGTGAACATTGATCGGTCTCTAGTTAGAATGTTTTACGCTCCTTCGTGTCAATATTCGGGATTGCCATTAGTGGTCTTTCATCATGTTGATTGTGGTGCAGTTAGTTATTTTTGTTATATCCTTATTGCCTCCTCCTTTCTGTAGGAAATAGCCATTTTGATGTTGTGTTCCACTATATCAGTTACGGAACCTTAAAACAAAAACGAATGAATGCAATGAACGGCACAAAGCGTCTTCCTCGGTGTTAGTGTAGTAGATGCATTCTTTTGGGTTTCTTGTTAAGGCGACGACAGCATGTGATATGCTGTCGTGTAGGGCCTCGCCTTTGCCATCAAGAGATGGCCTTAGTTTTATGGTTACTAACGACTCGTATGTAAGTTCCTGAGATTCGTTGATAGCACGAGCACTAGGTTCACTCTGCCTACTCTGCTATATGCGGGATATGGCGTGGAGTTAAATAAATTCTATAAAATGTAATATAGTAACTAAAAATAAGGCCGTCGCCGTCGGCAAAAGATATGACTGTAATGCAACGGTTGTAGGTGCAAGCCCCACTCCAGGGAATGAATTTGTTCTATTTTAAATTCTTCGCTCTGGCAACAAAGAAAAAACCCGACGTTGAGTTCCGCCACTTGACACGTAACGCCTCGACAACTTCAGCGGAAAGTGGAGAATGGAGTGTGCTAACACTGGATTCCCTCTGCCTTCCCTGCTGAATGCGGAATACAGCGTGAAGCTGATTTATTTTAAATTACAGTAATTAACTATAAAATGAAACTATATAATTAATAATAAAATTTGTATGTATTTTTACAGAATGGTACTCGTAGACGCACACCCGGCGGTATTTACTTCTTTTTGCTAAAACGAGATGATGATGTTTCTCAAGAAATGATTAATCAGATATTTAATGAAGATAGAAAGGAAACAGCGCGCAGAATAAAAAAGACTCGTGCTAAAAGTCGCCAAAAAGTTATGGAGCAGTTGAAACAGAGCCTCACAGGTATTTTCTTGTTTCAGCTACTGGCTTTTTCCTGCTTAGCAGGATAGGGAGGAGGAATCTAGTATTAAGACACTTCTTTCTCTATTTTTGGTGCAATATATATACTATTGTATACAGATATTATTACCTTTAGTCAATTGTACAGTGGTCATATAGTACAGATTTGATAAGAATCCTCACACTGGTAATTCAACACAGTATTGAATTCTAATAGTCAACATATAATATTTAGTTTTTAATAATTAATTCAAAACAAAAGAAAAGTATGGTATCTTTTGACATTAGATTTTCTGTCCAAAAAAAAATCAGCTTTACGCTGTATCCCGCACACAGCAGGGTAGGCAGAGGGAACTTAGTGTTAAGACACTCTGTTGTCCACTTTCTGCCGAATTCTGGAGGCATTGCGTGTTGAGTGGCAGAACTCAACGCCGCGCTTAGCCTCGACACCAGAGCGAAGAAATGGAAATATAAATCTAAGTAAATATTTCATCTCCTCGAGTGGGGATTGAATCCACAACCAGTCGATTTTACAGTCACACCTCGTGCCGCTGCGCCACGACTGTCTATGCTGAAAAAAATCGCTTAGTAGTACTGTATATATTATAATCAAACAAAGAATATATTTTTCTAGGTTCAGTAAAAATATTACATAATTCCTAAATATTTCATTTACAGATTCAGAGCTACCATCGCTGTTATCACGCGGTGAGGCCACAGTGCAATCCGAGCACGGTTCAAATCCGCCTCCCTCACCGGCGACAGATGCCCGTGACTGTTCCAGTGACACCGACGGCCATTCACACAACGAACTACCTCCATCACCACGCCCAAGGTCACCCCTGCCCGACCGAACGACAAGAACAGTACAGGATTATGATGACGATGACTTTTTAGAAGTTATGTGTAATGATAACATGGATTTGTTCTAATTATATTGGTGCTTTCATCTGTTTAATTCAGTTTTTCGATTGTGGGGTGCCAGTTGAGCATGCATCACTTCACCAATGTCACATTTTATGGAGAACATATGAAAAAGTTCTAAAGTTAAAATACAGCCTTTACTACGTAACCTATAATCTAGGTATTTCATCTGGTTATTTTATAAGAAGTCACTGTTTGACATTGTGCGTCTTAATGTACTGGACATTGAGATGTGGTGTGCCCCGCGTGCTTTCCCCGTTGGATCTAAAAATGTGGCTGTGAATTTTTACACACTATTTACAAAGACTCGGTAACTGATATGGCCTTGATATTGCTACAGATCTGTTTACTCTGTGCTATTACATAATATGATGTTAGATCAGTATCATGTAATTGTTAAGCTAACAATATTGTTCAAACATACATACGTATATACATATTTTGTTTAGGGGTTGTGATTATAAATTGGATATTATAACAATTTCATAAAAAATAAATGTTTGAAATTATAATATTCTAGAATTACTCTGCATTGCTAAACATATATTTTTAATTTCATGCTGCATCCCAAATTTACCAAGAAACATATAACCCAAAAGACTCGCCCAATTTTCGAAATAATGTATGTTGAATGGCAGAACTCAATGCTGCAACTTGTTTCTGAAGCGAGGGAATGAAATCACCCATTCCCCTGGAGTAGGGATTGAACCCACAACCGTCGCGCTTACAGTTCGACGCCGAGACACTCACAACGACCTCAATTATAACTGCAAACGAAATTTATTGACTGTATTTACGTGCTAACCGCCTACATTACTATCGTATAAAATATTGAATATGAAGCATGAAAATTTTATCCAAATTTAAATTTTGATTGATAAACTATTTAGTAGCTTCATATTATATAAGTACTTTTAGCCCCAAAATTTAGTTTTTAGCTTATAAATACATTTGTATAATAATATATTGTAATTTTAAATAGGGTCTTAACTTCTATAGATTCTATAAAATAAAACTAGCAACAAAATATATTAATGTATTGAATGCAAGAAACGGCTATGTAGTACTGTAGACATTGCCCAATAGAATATTTTTTCGTTATTAAAAAGAGTTGAAATAGAGAAATAGTGAAAATACGTCTAGAAATTTATGGTAGTTTTACTTTTTTTTTAATTTTCAACGCATACGCATAACTAAAATTATGACTATGTTTCTATATAATAAAGGATTATATTTTTATAAATCAGTCCCCTGGAAGCCTTATACAAAATAATTTGAACATTAAACATTCACCAATAAAATATTTTCTTATAAAACCAACCACTTTTTTGTGGTTTCAAACTGTGCTGTATGATGTAGCGGTAGATGTAAACAATAATAGTTACTATTGTATTAGATTGATATGAAACATAGAAACAGGTGATCAAAAATTTATTTAAAATGCACAATACATTTTTTTTTCTTTAGTTTTACGCTTTTTTGGAAAGTAGACAGGCAGTTCCGCAAGGTAGGCAGCACGAATCCAGTGTCAAGATTCAAGACGTTACGTGTTGAGTGGCGGAACCCAACGCCGCGCTGCTTGTTACTAAAGTGAGAAAATGAAAATTATTTCTCCCTGCGCCACGACGGTCTCATTATTTTCTGTACAAGCTTCATTTAGGTCTTCGTAAAATATGTATTTTAAATATTGTTATAAAAGAGTACTAGTACTGCTTCTAATAATTAAACTATTATGTTAAAAGGTGTAAAGACCGGTTCTGTGAGGGTTACAGATAAAAAATATACATCGTTATTTTAGATGCCAAGCGAGTGCTGTTTTCATATGGTTCAGCTTCAGCTAGACCATGATAACAAAATTTGAAATGTTTATCCTAAGAAACATTAATTTAACTATTGAACCTTTACTGTATATACTTTACTAATTACCTATTTTTACTTTACTAAAACTTAATTACCTATTATATTATATATTTTGCAAATATAGACGAATTAAAAACACCCATTTTCAAAAAAAAACCAGTTTAATGTTGATTTATTATTTTTTATGGATGAAAATATCATATAAGTAATAAAAAAAATAAACGTATTTTCAAATACCCAATTAGTTGGAATATCTCTGTTTTTAAACAAAATGGTTATCGAGAATATAATTTTTCGTTTACAAGAAATTTGTGGACAAACGGAATTATGAAATTTAACACACATACCTGGGAGGCTAAATAGATCATACTCAAAGATTATACAATTACAAAAACCTCTTTTCTTAAAATCTACCTGGCATTGTTTTCATCTATAACTTAATATGTAATCTCTAGAATTTTATTATGCAATGCCTAAATACCCTCTCAATAGTACTTTATTTATTAAGCTACATGTTAGATATAAAAAATACTATTATGTTTTCTTTTTGTGGTTATTAAGAAACCACAGTTGCTATTTATTTGTCAGTAGTGTGGGATTGATGTTACTCTTTTTTTACGATAAGGCAATATCTGACTTTGTTGTGTGAAAAGAAATTTGTGCGGTCTGCACATCTGTATGTTAGAACAGATACTGAATTATTTGTATAATAAAGTTTTTTTTTTAAAAAAGTGGTTATTTGTTTTTTTTCTCCTAAACAAAATTTATACCAAAAGCATGTTCAATTTAAGATATAAAATAAAACAACTATATAATTCATATTATAATATAGAAGAATACACAAGCACCTTGACTTCCAAATTCATCCATATTCACTTGAAGCAATCATAACAGCTCGTATTAGCATTTTTAATGTAAGATCAATTACATGAAAATCAATCAATTACTTTGATATATTAAAATTAGCATATTATAATAATAAACTCGGTATGTGCATATAATTAAAAATATTTTCCTTATTTTTCTAGCTTCACATTATATCCTGCACAAAGCTGGGTAGGCAAAGGCCTAGTGTTAAGACACTTCCGTTCCCCTCTTTCGGCAAATTCTGGAGGCATTGCGTTCTGAATTGCAGATCTCAACGCCCTTTGCCTAGTTATGAGAGCGACTACTTGAAAATATAAAATATTTCATTTCCTCAAACAGGACTCACAATCCACATCCTATCATGCTAAAAGTAGCATGCTTGTCCCCCTGCGCTACGACATGGCTTTTTTAACGTTATTAACTGGCATGCCTTTCTCCTTTAGTAATACTATTTTTATACTATATACAATTTTTTATACTCACCTTTGCCTAACTATTAGCAGTTCACTGTTCTTCCGAGAATTGTGAGCTGAGAGAACCTGGTTTTAAGACACTCGCCGCCTCTCCAATTGTCCATAATTAACACTATGTGTGCTAAGTGCAGAATTCATTGCTGTTCTTAGTGCTATCCATAGCTGTCAATTTAACAGATGCTGCTGTGGCACTATGATCCAAATATAGAGAAGAAAATTGTGCAATGCTATTTAAACAAGAATACAAAAATTTTTGGAATGTTTCTATATTATATTGTGTTTATAATTAACATTTTCTTACTAGATGATAGAAGTTCACTACATAAGGTACATATTTTTCAATTTTGGTTCTATTTTTTCTTTTATTTAATAGTATAGGAAATTTATTTATTTTTTATTACATAATAATTGAAACTAATGATTACAAAAATCAATGGTCTCTATGTATAAGCTGACATGCCAAAAGATTGGATTTGTGGGAGAATGGAATAATTGTTAATTTTGCTAATAAAAAATAGATGAATATAGTGCATATACACTTATGTTTATAATTTTTATTTTGAGTTTTTAAAAACAAGATGAACCTCAATTCATCTGTAAAATATCACTTATGACATGTCTATATATTTGTAGAGACCATCGAAATCCTAATATATTTATAGTAGATTTACTTATTATGAAAAATTTTTTAACTACTATTGTGTACCATTTTCTTAAATATTTTTTATAAAGTTAGCATCTAGAAATTAAATTACATAATTACACTTCCTTTACAATCTACTAAACATGCCAATTGCTATAAAACATTCTTTTTTATAAAAAAAAAATACAAATGATAGAAATGTTGTAACTTATTTTAACATATAAAATATTTTAAGAACTAGGGGAGGTCCAGCATCTGTAATATAATAAGAAAAATAAAGAGTATGTTTATATTTACACACACAAGAGTAATATTTATATTTACACACACAAGCAGTGGCATAAGACTAAATACAACAGTTATTGGTGCAATTCCCACTCTGGGGAATGAATTATCAAATATTTTCATTTTCTATTTCTTGTAACAACATAAATAAAAGCATTGTTTAGTTCCGCCACTAAGCCTGTAATGTCTCGAAAATTCGGCGAAAAATCTATCTATATATATATCACTATATGCAGGATACAGCATGTAGCTAAAAAATTTAAAAACAATTATAGTTGGCATAGTACTCACCAGTTGCGGTAAGCATTTTTCAACATGTTTAAAGTCAACTTCATTAGAACCTTCTCGGAGAGCTTCGTTTGATGCTCTCAGACATGTTTCTGTAACGAGACATTTCGCTACTTCTACTACGAGAGTCAAAGCATCATTCCCCAATTTAGTTTTGTTATCTTGAAACGATCCATTGAGTAATTCTTTGATCAAATCCTATAAAAAAAATATCAAAAAATTTATTGCAGTAGTAGAAACAGTTGGTTGGATATTTCTTTAATTATTTATTTTATACCTGTTTTATATAGCTCTTTACATTAGAGGCAACATAAGCTGGGTCTATATTACCACCTTCGTTTTCGTTACTATATCGGGCCATGTTACAATGTCTTTTAGTATAAGAGTACCAACTGATAAATAACTGTGGAGGTATAATATAAAGAAATAAATAATAAAATTATATTTAAAGAGTACGCATTTGGAATGTGAATGGGGTAACTACAACAATGTGTATGATTAACATACAAGCTACAAGGTGAATTGAAAACAAGACAATAAAAAATATTATATACCACAATTGAAAATTTAACACAGTTAATTAAATCTTTTATTTTGGGTTTCTATTATTGATATTATTATTTTTATATACTTAATGACAGTTGACAGAAAGACAAAAACAAACTTTTACCAGCATAAAAAATTATACCTTAGCCGTGTATAGAAGATATATCAAAAAAATAAACGTCGTATATGATGTATATTGTTACTTTATAAAATATATAATAAGTTTTACGTTATGTCATTTTCTTTATTATATATTTCATTACCATACAAATATTATAAATTATATAATAATTATAATTATATTTTCTATAAATAATTTTGCAAGGAGCAACACCAAACAAATACAAAATGAAAATATTCTACTGACAGATCAAGTTTAATTAATATTTGTCTTTAAAAATATACTTTTTTGAGGAGTTGGACGATTTTGAATCTTTTGTCTATTTTAAAAAATAGGTACGCTATTATTCTACATTAATTCTGTTTTGCTGATAAATCCAACTATTAAACAATTTACATTTGTTTACGTAATTATCTAACCTAGTAAAACATAAAACATTATCTTTTCTTGTACATCTAGATTAAACAATGTCACTGTCGCCATATCTTCGTTCTCCGTTCACGGACCTCACCGGCGGTATAGTTTCCCATCAGATGCTGGGAAAATGTCAAAAACAAGAAATGAGATACATGGACTGCCTTGAAGCCTATGGATTAGACCGAGGCAAAGTTAAATGCCAAGAGTACTTCGCGGACTTTCATGAATGCCAGACTAAAACCAAGCAATTTAAGAGATTTACAGTATGTTATGTTTTATGTTAATTATGCAAAGTGATAAACTGTTTTAGGTTTATTACTTTAATTAATTATGTCAAAATCAATTAATGTCTTAATACGAGGCTCTCTCTGGTTTCCGTGCTATAATATACACAGGATACAGGTGAAGCTGAAAAAAAAAATAGTTAAGATATAACTGTATATTATATATTAATATAATTAGCAATTTAATAAGTTCTATAATGTTAAAAGTTAGTTGTTTATCATGCATCAATTTTCAGGCTATGCGAAGAGAAAGAGACAGACAGATTGCTGAAGGAAAACTTAAAGGAGATGAGCAATATGTGAATCCAAGGGTAGACAGTTTCTAAAATACTTGTACTACTGCTGGCATCCATAAGTAGTAATATAGAATTGTTAATCTATTTAATTTGTTTTTATTTTAGTAATACAAATTTTACCAAAATAGCTCATTACTCTCGTTCTTAATAAATTTTAATGCTCTAATGGATTCTTATTTTATTAATTTCACATGATTTTTTTCCAGCATAGACAGGGAGAACTTTATTCTGTAGAAACTGTTTTTGTTTTTGGGCTGGTGAAAGGCAGCCTTATTTTCTGTGTGACTGTAAACACAACAGGTTGTGGGTTAAATTCTCAGTGGAGGAAATGAAATATTGAATATTTTTAATTCTTCACTCTGGTGTTGACGCATAGCACAATGTCTATAAATATAATGCAGCGTGACACAATTTTTTTTTATTGAAAGTATTTATATTAAATATAAAATAGTCAGCATAATAATCTTATACCGCTATACTAGTATCCAGGTTAGTTACAAATTCAATTAATTACACCCATTTGCAAAAGAAGAGAAGAGAAGAGTTATTTCCATTTTTAGGGTTCATATGTTTTAAGGAAAAAAGGAACCCTTTTAATTATAAGATCACTTTGTTGTCTGTCTGCCTCTATCTCAGGAACGCTTAAAGATGTCAAGTTGAAAATCCAACCATATACTCAGATCTACGGTCCCTTGATCTCCTGAAAAATCGTATTTTGATATTTACTTAAAAAAAAGATATGGCCGTTTATATCTCAAAAATCTAGTATCTACAGGTAGTACTTGTTCAGGAAAAAATCTGACAACTATACATTTGTAGTTAAATTCTAAAAAATAATATTCTTAAAAGGGGTCAAAATTTGGTATTAAAGGTGCTAGTTCAAGTGTTTTAGTTCCTCACAGGCAGCCCGCCCCATAGTACTTGCTTTTCTTCATGGACAGAGTACCCTCTTCCCTCCCCACCAGTGTCGCTGTAAAAGCCAATAGGGCTACTAACAGCCTTAAGATAAAAAAAGTGACAAATTAGATGAAAGGGCTCTGGCTAAGTTTAGCTTGAATTTCAGAAAAACGTTTTTCTTTTTAAATCACTTATAACAGTTATCTACCTTTTATATCAAAAGAGTTTAAAATAAAATGTAATTGTGTTGTTCTAATTATTTTTCAGTAAAACTTTAATGTGAGTCTTTTTATAGCAAATAAGATCTTAAATTTTTGCTCTATGAATTTTACAGGCTTTAAGACTCACAATACCAAGGCTGTGCTTAAAAATAATTTTTAAATTGCTTGAAAATAATGAGCGCTTACAAATTTTATTTTTCGCTAATCCACGTTGTAGGAGACCTTTTGATTAAATTATATGTTATGTTTTTTTTTATTTTTATGTATTTTAATTAAATAAAATTATCAAATTGAGATTTTTTATTTTACCACTGTGATTTGCGCGGCTCCGCTTATGCGCCATCTTGCAATTTCGAAAAATATTTTCACATTTTTATTGTTTCCTTCTAAAAAAGCCATAATTATTATTTTTTACATGGGACAATTTTACAGATTTGACTTATAGACTGGATCCCAGGCCTCCCAGATCTACGTAATTTTAGCAAAGCTGAAATTTTAAAGACTATTCTAGTCTAATATGTAGTTAAGACGTAACTCACTAATTTGAAAGTAGAGCCCTTTGAGAGGTAGCGCCAAATAAACGTACATTTCTGTCTGGGAGGATGATAGAGCTATCGGATTGGTCCGGGTGCTTATAAGGGGTCTTGAAATAGTCCGTAAATTAAAAAATAAATTGAATCGAAATCAAATCAGCTTCACACTGTATCCCACACAGCAGGGTTTTTTATATATTTTATGATACCAGCAATTTCTCCTTGTCCTTTTGATATATTTTAGAGAATATCATGGGAACGTTACTGGGACTTGCTTGTGCGTCTCTTTTTTTACCTCCTATGAAACAAAACTGAAAATTTAATTGCCAATTGCCGAATTTTTGAAACATTGCGTGTTGAGTGGCGGAACTAAACTAAATTTCACGATTTTCCGCTAATATAATATTCGATGGAAAGATTTACAGGTATACAGGTATACTCGTATTTTATATGTAGAATAATACCTACACAGTGGCGTAGCTAGGGTATGTGCTGCCTGGTGCAGCTTAGGACTTGATGCCCTTTAAAATGGTCAAAATAATTTCAGATTTCAAAACATAGTAGAGTAGATATATAAATTTTTATTCCTTCAAAACTATAATAACTATATACAAGTTATAGTGAAAACAGCATTAAAAACCATTGTGCAGTGTAAAGGCCTCGTTTCATATTATGTCAAGAAGATGTATCCACCTAATAGCCACAGAATAAGAAGCCTATGTAAATAATAATTTGGCTATATAATAAAACAATACAGTTTTTAAGGATTTTACAATCAATCAATGAATACCTATTATTTTTTAAAGATAAATTGTAAATGATATTTATATTGTGATTTATAAGAGCCAGTAGTGGCGCAAGGGCACGAAGTGTGACTGTAAAACCTGGTTCTGGGTTCGATCCTTAATCGAGGAGATAAAATATTTACTTAAATTTATATTTCTATTTCTTCGCTCTGGTGTCGAGGTTAAGCGCGGCGTTGAGTTCTGCCACTCAACACGCAATGCCTCCAGAATTCGGCAGAAAGTGGGGAACGGAGTGTCTTAACACTAAGTTCCCTCTGCCTACCCTGCTGTGTGCGGGATACAGCGTGAANTCAAATCTACCTTCAACTACAATGAACAAGGATAGTACCCAATCTTATTTACTAACCACGACTCAGACTAACTTAACCACTGCATTAATTGTGGTTCTTAGATAAATTTGTCTATTGCCCGTTACAATTTAGATTTATACTATAAATCTTATTTACAAATAGCTTTGTATCTCCAAGATCCGTCACCGTAAGTATTAATATAACTTAACAACACAATATTATCTATCTATATATATAAAAGGACTTGTGCTGACTGACTGAGGTAAGACGCACGCAGAGCCGTAACCGCTGATGGTAGAAACGTAAAATTTGGGCAGATGTTTATTTTCATATTCTGGACATCCACTAAGAAGGGAATTTAAAAAATTTTAACCCTAAAGGGATGAAATATGGGTTGAAAGTTTGTATGGAAAAAAAATTTAAACTGTACCGATTTTTATAAAATTTGAAATTCAGACTCTTAAAAATATTTCATTAAACACGTGTTTCATGGTTTTTAAGAATTTATCCCCTAAGGGTTCATATATGGAAAAATCTTTAAATTACCACCGATTTTTATAAAAATTTAAATTCAGACTGTTAAAAATATTTTATTGAACACGTTTTTCGTGGTTTTTTATGGATTCCCTCCTAATAAGCGGGCGAAGACGCGCGCGCCCTCTAGTTTACAATATTAATTAAGGAAAAAATCTAAAAAGTAAAAATGTATATTTTTTCATAGAATAAAATAATTGCAGTTATAGTGAATTGTAAAAAGTTCATTCCATATAAAGGAGGTTGTTATGCTGAGGAACCTTCGGTGGACCAGTGCTACTCGTACTTGACCATTTATCACAGGATAGCATTCACGATATACCTATTCAGCTGTACATATTTTGTTATAAAACTGTTAAGAGTTTTCATTTTGCATAAATACGGTGACTTAACAAGTTAAACCTCATTTACCTGATTAATAAATGTTAATTTGTTATGAAATAGATTTCGAGACTAACATTCAATAATTTAGTCTCCATAGGTTAACGACCGGCCTTTGCTGATGAAATACGAGTGAAGGTTATACCAAATCATACCCAGGTAGCTGACGAAATCGATCGGTGCCCTCTGGCAAAAAATAAATATATAAAAAATATATTATGAATATATATCACACGGAAACTGTTAAAAGATTTTCGACCTTCTTATGTATTTAGACTGATTCTTTAAAAGTTAATGTCCTTTTTAGGGAGAGGACAAGCATCTCGGAGTAACGATCCTTGAAGAGTTCAAAATATTGAACGAATAAAGATATAATTTTATATCCATATTAATAATATCAGCTTGTGCTGTAAATATTATATTAATTAAAATAAAGTATATAACTTAGAAGTTACCCAAATTGTGTCAACTCGATGCTAAATCGCGCTATTTACTTAACTTAACTTTATAAGTCAGGAGTTGCAGAAATTAAAAGTACTTAGGGAGTGCTGGTTAATGATGTAATGTTATTCAAATTATGTAACCATATGCGGAATTAATATCTTAACATCCTGAGTAGTGACTAAGAACTCAAATATTCATCAGATACGTAAATATATTAAAAAAAAAAGTCAAGAATGTCATACTTACTTAATTTTTTTAATATTAATAAATAACATATTTTATAAGTAACTGTCAAAAATTCTTTCATAATTAAATAAGTTTTTATACACCTACGTTTACTACGCTCGAATTATATGAACGAGAAAAACAACATCCTTTTTTTATATATAATATTAACTGTACGTACTTTGTAGAATCAATCATGTTTTTTTTTCTTCACTTTGATTCTGTTAAAGCTACTTGAAATAGTACAAGGTGCACAGATTGCAGGTGCAATGGAGGTGACTTTAGAGGCCACTAAAGTTATTTTTTACAGCATTTATTCTGGCGGTCGAGTCTATCTTTCAGTGCCTTATCTACAAGTCTCCAATACATAATTCATGTTGGACCGATTTTGACTGGGAAATGAATTGTGCATTCCTAATGCGTTGTATAACCGTGTCTGTTTCGCTGTATCTTTCTTGAAATTGTGTAAACGATTTTATATATTTTTACTTTTTAGATAATCTCTACCACCGATCACAAATGTTAATATCATTTAAAGTACAGTGATAAGTTACTGTGATAAAAATCAAAGCGCGGCGTTGAGTTCCGCCGTTGAGCACGTTATCTTATGGAATCAAGTGAAGATAACGCGTAAAGCTAGACGTCTATGAGGCCAGTCGTGGCACAGGGACACAAAGTGACTGTAACAACGACTGGTTGTGGGTTCGATCTCCACTCGAGGAGATGAAATAATAATTTACATTTATATTTTCATTCCTTCGCTCTGGTGTCAAGCAAAGGACGGCGTTAAGTTCCGCCACTCAACATGCAATGCCTCCAGAAGTCGGCGGAAAGTGAGATTTTTATCATCGAATTCAGCCCAGCCGTGGCGTAAGTTGTGGGTTCGATTCCCACTCGAGACAGTGAAATATTTAATATTTCATTTTTTCGTTCTGGTGTCGATGTTTAGCGCGGCGGGCGTCTCCAGAATTTACCGGAAATTTAGGAAAGGAGTGTTTTAACAATGCGACATTATATTTTATATACTACTTGACTAAAAATAATAGCATACTTAAAAAAAAAGACGAAAGATATTTAAAAATATCTTTAAGCATATCAACGTTCCTATATAAATCTTTAAACGCGTACCGTAATATATGAGATATTCTAAAATACTAAAGCAAATTAAAAGTAAAAGTGATTTTGTCAGTGGATTGGTACCTATGAAAACATTACAGTAAAATAAAAATAAATGTTTTTGGCTATTCTCGGCTATTTTTTCATAGAGTTATTTTGATATAATATTAATTTATTAACAGGCACATATGATAATATATATTATACTGTAAAAAACTATACACGAGAGTATAGTAAACACAAGAATATAGTAGTATTTGAAAAGACCTCACCCGTCTCTTGGAGAAGGAACGCTGTACGGTAGAGCAAATAATATATCTCTGGAATGGAAAATTTCACAAGGCTTTAACGAGTCTCAATATACATCTCATTCTTCTTTATCTTATTATATGGTATATTATATAATATATTATAGTATAATTCCAAATCTGTTATTTAACTGTTGTTCTACTGGTAAAAGTGAAAATTCTCTGATCACATTAAAGACAGTTTAGTGATAATTCACTAACCTGTGTTTTTGCTACAATTTAGGATATTACTATTCCATACGCTAATGGCGTATCTATTTGAACTTTCGCATACGAGATTACTATTTGGAATTTCGATAGAACTATTATGTATGATAATCGTTTCAGTTAACGGTGAATAATGAAAAGCCTCTAACAAAATTTCAACAGGTTATTTTTATTGCTTATCTGTTGGATGAAAAAATTGATTTAACAGTGTTGTTTAAAACTGCTTGTCCTTTTGGACAAGCGCCCAACCAGGTTTTTTTTAATTAAATTATTATTATTTAAATTAAAATTTAAAATGTTTTTATTTATTTTTTGTTTACTTTTTAATAACCTGTTACTTTCTTGGAATAGAAAAATAATATTTATTTAATTAACGATATTGGTTTAATAATAGAACTTCGCAAATGTTTGCGAAATAACCAAATATATTTTTAAAGCCGTCGGTATTGAAATTTCTCATTTTTAGTCTTGATTCAACGGAGTAGCATCTCATTCATATGTATTATTTTTAACCTTTGCTTAATAGGATTCTGAAGTATTTTGTGTGTGGTAAATATTTTAGAGCTCGTCCCTGTTGATCGGCTATTATAAATTTAAAGTTACTGTTTTATGAATTCTGTTGGCCTCGTCCGACTCGTCGAAAACATTATATGCACAGATGTAATATACATACTATATTTTGTATACAGTAGGTAACCATTCGAAATAAATATTTTCAATGAAATATATCTGTTCTAAATCAATACTGGAACACATTTAGATGGATGATATTTACTGTAGACATAAATAATAAAAATATTACACAAATTTGCTTATTTGTGTTTCCAAAATACCACATGTAGGTACCTGAACGATATAACGATATTTGATTATGAATAATATAGTTTCAATAAATGAACCAATATATTTATTCTCTTTTTAATTTTGAACTGGAACAGGTATATAATAGCACACTTGGCCTTTATTGTGCTTAGGATGTCTAGAAAAATAATCTCTCAAACTCTTCTCTCACTTTCTTTATTAAAAGAGATATGATATATTAAGCAACAAAAGATATTAATATATTTCGAATAAATTTTTTTCAAAAGTATTGCTTGATACCATTCTATTTACTTTAATGCATCTACCGACTGTGAAGATAATATATTTTAAGACACCATTTTGATTTACTCAATTAATTGAAAGAACCTAGTAACATCGAACTTTTTCTTTGGGATAGTGAAAAACTTAATAGAGTTTCCTTGCCTGTAAATAAAACATATAGGCTATCGCGTGTAGAATAGACAGAGTCCTTACTGCGCTACGAAGACGTCATCCGTATTTGACATGTACTAACTTGTCACGACACACATCGATATATACATTTATTAGATGTGATTTTTTATGTTAATTCAATGTATATATTAAATATAAGCGGACCCGTGCGGCTTCGCCCGCTTAAACTATACGAATATCTATTTAAATATAATAAAGTAAACCGAAAAAGAATAATAAGTAGACATAAGTAAGGGAAATAAAATTCTAAATATTAGAAGAAATACCTGAGCAATTAAAATAAACAAACAAAATAAGTAAAAGAAAAAAAAAAGGAAATTAAATCAGCTTCACTCTAGTATCACATAGTAGCACATAGCAGGGTAGGCAAAAGGATCGTAGTGTTAAGACAATCGTTCCTCATTTAACACCGAATTCTGGAGGCATAGTGGAGATCGGACCTACAACCAGACACGTTTACCTACACACTCCTGGCCCAAATGTACCTAAAGGAAATTTTTAATATAAAAAATAATAAAGCCCATGTTCAGACAGATAAAAAGATCGACAGCGTTACTTTCGATTTATAATATATGTAAGTATGGATATATTTTCAGGCAAACTCATTCCCTTAGTTCATTACGAGACATAACTTTTTTTTAATGAACCGATCTTGATGAACCAAACTTTAAATGTTTTGCTAAGTTAAAACAAAGCAATTAAGTTTTAAGTAAAACAGAGAAAGTTTTAAGTAATATAGAGAGACAAAAAATTAAAAGCTATTTTTTTTGCTTTCTATATATTCTTTTTAATAATAATAATAATAATACTCTTTATTGTACACCCATAAAGAAAATAACAATAAAATATGTAACAGAAAAAAACGGAAATGTACAAGAGGCGACCTTATCGCTAAAACAGCGATCTCTTCCAGGCAACCTTAAGGCATAGGATATATAGGGGAGGAAAATGGTTGGGGTGTAAACAATAATTATAATAAATGTATAAAGCAAACAGCATACATGTATTAAATATATTTAAAATACCTAACTAAACATACACATATTATACATATATACTTACATACATACATACATGCATATATAGATACATACATAAATACATACATACAATACATACAGACGTACATAAATACATAAATATATGATACATATTTTACAAGTAAATGTGGCAATACAAGAAGGCAATTTAGAGGGAATGGAAGTGTAGCTTTAAGAGTCGCTTAAAAATTATTAAAGATTTTGCCCGTCTGATATCCAGAGGTAAGGCATTCCATAGTCGGGAAGATGTGACAGTAAAAGAATTGCTGAGGAAGGAAGAAGAGTGTGAAGGAATAGTTAAAGTCAAATTTTGTTCAGAGCGAAGATGTCGGGAATGAGAGTGACCCAAAAAATGGAAACGCTCTTTTAAATATGGTGGTGTTAAAGGNGACGGAAACCGGATTGCAAAGGATTTAGAAGGTTATTTTTAGAAAGGAAATATGTGAGTTGGCTTTGCACCAGGCGTTCTAGGACTTTGGATAAGAAAGGAAGTATAGAAATTGGACGGTAATCGTTATCACAGGTGGGATTGTTCTTTTTAGGTAATGGAATGATTTGAGCTTCCTTCCATGCTGAAGGGAATTCACAGGAATCAATGGAAAAATTAAGCATGGAAGTTAGGATAGGACAAATGATATCAAGTATGGGGATGATCATTTTACGGCTGACGTAGTCAGCACCAACAGCATCAGAACTAATAGCCATAATATTTTTCCTAACATCACTTTCTGTAAATCGACTAAAGAAAAAGTTTGGAACATTAGGAGAGGTAAAAGCGGCGATTTGATTAAGTGTATTTAATTTGGTAGTATCATTAATGTTACTCGAAGAAGAGAAATGCTTATTTAGCTTATTTAGATTTATATTCTGAGGATTAAGGTTTTGACGTGCTTTACCTACTCCTATGGATTCAAGAAATTTCCATACTCTAGAAGAGTCATCTTCTTCAAGTATAGATTTATGGATATGGCGTCGTTGATGGTCTCTACATACTCTATTGCAATGATTCCGAGCTTTGTTGTATTTAAGCTGGTTTTTGTCACTAGGCTTTAACATATAACGTAGTTTTGCCAAATTTTTCTTTCTTTGCAGCGTTTTTATATCCTCAGTGAGCCAGGGAGCAGGTAGATGTCTCACCCGAACAGGACGCAATGGAGCGTGACGATCATTTAAGTGTCCCTCTATCCACTTCAGTGAAAAATACTAAATGTACAGACAAAATATTTTTACTGTTTTATTATATTATATCAGTGATTCTCAACCACTGTGCCGCGGCACTTTTGTGTGCCGCCAAATTTCAAAAGTGTGCCGCCAAATTGTGCAAATATATAATAATGTTAATATTATTAAATTATATCATTTAAAAAGAAAAATATTTAATTTTAAAACTTCAGAAGAATCATTAAATATTTCATTTTGGATTAACATCAGATGCGATTATCCAATGATAGCCAAAAAAGCTTTAAACATATTATTACAATTTTCCACATCTTATTTGTGTGAATTAATTTTTTTTTCATAAACTATTTATGCAGTGTATTGTAAATAATTTTATCTTTTTCTTTTTGTGCCGCCAAATTATGAAATCGTTAAATATGTGCCGCAACAAAAAAAAGGTTGAGAATCACTGTATTATATGTATAAAGATAAGAAAATTAAAATCTGTACTAACATTTAAAAAATGTACTAATTGTTAACCTACGATATATTGTGAATATAAATATCTTGTTATGTCTTGTAATAGGCGAAGATTGCTGATATGTTGACATACATATAAACTATTATTGTGTAATTTATCTCTCAATTTCCTCCCCGTGTTTTACATAGAACGTGCTATTGGCGAAGTGAATTTGTGCTCAACTGCCGCGCTCGAAACGTCCTAATTGAAGAAATATCTAAAACCGAGAAAAATATAATAGCATTTATTTTTTTTAAATAAAATCTATTAAATCCTTTGTTTTTAATAAATATATTTGAGTCATAATATTCTTGGTATTACGAATTCCAATGAAGAAAGATTGTGTAATAACTCAATGACCGTTAACAACGTTAATAAAGACAGATATTATGAAAATATTTTAAATATAAGATGCAAGATTCTCATATATTTAAAGTTTAAAATTTGTGTTTATTTATCTATTATAAATGTATTTACTATTTTTTGTGTAACTGATAGAACTGAAATTTAGTCTCGCCATAAATATTGTGAAAATTAAAAATAAACAAAATATTACTTTTGAATTTGGAATCTGCTTATTTTCGCGGCAATATATTGTGAAATTTTTTATTATATTAAAATGAAGTGGAATGATAAATACAACCGAATCGCTGTGATTGCATTACATAAAGTCGGTATGGAGCCAAATACAAATTATAAAATTCTCCATACTATAATATACCTAGGTTCGTGTGTTTGTGACAGAAAAAGATTTGGCCGTCCAGTAAAGGAAAGAATTTGAGGAAATCCTCTCCGAAAGCAAAAGATTTTATTTCGGGAGATGAATGTACCACCACCTAGAACAATGTCACGTATTTTCAATGATGATTTACGTCTTGCAGGTTATAAGAGACGCATTTGTAATTTTTTAAGTGATAATTTTAAAAAAACTAGGGTGGTCAATCGAAATGGTAATGGTAATCGAAACAACTACTTCAGCGATACAAACGGAGATCACAGAAAAAAATCGTTTACGATTGAGAAAATATTTACAATAGAGCAATATTTTAACAAACAAAGTGACCGTTTTCATGTTGAAAGCTCTAAAGAAGTTTTCCATAAGTCAACGACGTGGGCATTATCCGACTTCAGTTATGGTTTGGTTGTGCTAGCTATGAGGAGTGGTAGGAGTGACTGAGCTATATTTTTGTGAAAAAGGTATTAAAACATCTACCAATGGTATCAAGATACCACTCTTGAGAAGGTGAGGTGAGCTTAAAAATTCAATATTCAATACTTATTTAGAAAACGTATAAAAACTTGAACGCGGGTTTGAAATCAAACCCGCGCCTACTGGAAGCCGACCAGGTGCTCTCACCACTTGAACTTGAATGTATGGTTTAGTACGACTACGACTACGACTATATGACAGTCTTAAACTCTGATGAAGTCTGGAACGTTCGTTTTTAACCAAGATTAGGTGGATCAATCGTTTTCCACTGGATTATGATTTATGGTCAGTTTAAGTCAGAGTAAGGCTTGCTCTAAATGTCATGATAATTCGGAGTCCCTAAAACAATCCATACGAATGGCAGTAATTTAACGTGTGGTAGAGTCACGTCGCCAGCAATGGCAACACGCATGGGCAGACTCGACCGGATTATTACCACGCCCGGCATTTAAAACCGGCGTGAAGTAGTGGCTTTATGCCATTGCGTTTCGCATCAGGTAATGTCGGGCTCCGGCGCCCAACCTACCTTAGAGGACGGCAACGCACCTGTTGCACGGGGTCGTGGGCGATAAAAAAAGTAAAGAATTTTCCCATAAAAAGACTGCTAGAAAAATAAAATTACATTACTATATTATATATAAATAAAATTATATAGTAAGTATTGATTGTTTTGTTATAGGCATTATTTTAACTGCATCTTTTTTTAACATGCATTCTCTCATACTCGATCTTTGACACATTTAGTTTAAGACCGCCGTTCTCGAAGGTTTCCCTTCCAGAGGTTCAGTTTACGCCCCAGCATTATTCGCTTTCTCCGCATTACAAGGCTTCACTGTCATATTCTATTTAATTATTTTCGTAAGTAGGTATCTTAAGTTTGGAAAAGAATTTAAAAATTTTCGAGCACAAAATTCATAATAAATTATTTTCCATAATATTTTTTTTTTGCGTAAGTTGAGGCAGATAATTTGAAAGAAGCAGGTCAACCGTTATAGTATGTTGAATAAATACTCAATTTCTTTTGAAAGTATTGTGAATTGTAATCATTTACCGTTTTATATTGTAAAATAAGCTACGGTACAAAAAATTATTATTTAAAAAAAAATAAAATTAAATCAGCTTCACACTGTATTCCGCACACAGCAGAGTAGGCGGAGGGAACTTAGTGTTAAGACACTGCGTTCCCCACTTTCCGCCGAAATATATTATGTTAGAAATGAAATTATTAATAAATAATAATTTATTCCCCAGAGTGGGGTAGCACCCACAACCGACGCGTTACAGTCAACCCTTGTGCCCCTGAGCCACGACGGCCTCTTTAGGGATTTGTTATTTAAAATTAAAATCAAATTTTAAAGTATAAAGGCTTGGCTTTATCCAACTCATGTCGATCATAGGTTGTTTACTGTTTAAAGCGTGTATCCAAATATGGGTACCCTAGATCAATGTACGCTTTGACCTCTTTTTTTACTACATATTATTTGATATTGAGGCCAATCGTGGCGCAGGAGCACAAGCTTGCGACTATAAACGCGATAGTTTGTGGGTTCAATTCCCATTGGAAGAATTAAATACTTAATTCCTGAGCGAGGAAATTTGATTTCCTCGCTCTGGTAACGGAGGCAAAGCCCTCCGAGAGTTCAGTCACTCAACACGCAATGCCTCCAGAATTTGGCGGAAAATGGGGAACGGTCAGGCCTCTGTCTATCCTACTATGTCCAGGATACAGCGTGAAGCTTAAAAAAAATATTTGATACTATATATGGTACCTATAAAGATTAAAGAAATTTAAATAATAATTTAAGAAAAATATTTTATAATATCCACACGGTTCTAAACCAACTGACATCACATTTTATTATTATAAATGTATTATATAATAATGTGTTATTGGGTTAATCTTAAAAATAATATCTTATTTTTTTATACAAGTTAAATGACAACTTAATCGAACTTATTATCACATAACTGCAGTTAGGTCACAAAGTCGCGTATACTATACACGATAAGATCGATCGCAATCTGTCGACGAGAACGTAAAATTACGCACCATTAATAATTTAAGAATGAAATGCACGTAGCGTAACCTGATAATATATTGAGTAATAATAAATATCTATATATAAAATTTAAATTATATCACCTTCACGCTGTATCCCGCACACAGTAGGTAGGCGGGGGTAACCTCGTGTTAAGACACTCCATTCCCCATTTTCCGTCAAATTCTGGAGGCATTGAGTGTTGAGTGGCGGAACTCAACGCCGCGCTTTACCTCGATACCACGGCGCAGAAATGACAATATAAATTTAAATAAATATATCATTTCCTCGCGATCGAACCCACAACCAGTCGCGGTTACAGTCACACTTTGTGCCCCTGCGCCACGACTGGCCGTTGAGGCCATATATGATTAAACCAAAGTACTGAATGAGTTTTTGGTGATTGTTCTTAAAAGTTTAAGTGGTGGAAGGCGCCCGCCCGTAAGTTTCGGCGTTTCGAACATCCGACGCCCAGTTCAGAACGTGGGGGCGATCGGAGTGCTCGATTTGTGATCTTCGATTTGTGATCTCGTGGTTTTCCAAAAGCTGAAAAATTTCTTTTGTTTATATTACGTTAAGTTATTTAAGTAACATTCAAAATTTTACATACTTATTGTTCTAATTTCGAAATAATAAATATAAGTATGTATGTAGTTTTAAAACAAAATAAAATGTCAATTTAAATTTAATTAATTAAATTTAAGTAATTTAATCATGATAATAGCAATAGTGTTGTATTTTTTACTACACGTCGATGTATGTAGAGCGGTATCTGAGGGCTCGTTACTAAAAGAAATCCCCGCGTCCGTCGTCCAAGTAAATGATCTCGCGGAAGCTGTATGCAGCGAACTGTTTTTCGACGCATCGGTAAGTGTTCGGCTTCATTTTATATATATTTATTTTTATTTTATTGTGAATGTATAATTTTCTTAATAATATTTAAAAATCATATATTTATTATGTGTATATTTATTATAAGAAGGTTTTTTTAAATATTTTAACATAAAATAGCGAGATTTAGGTATTATCAGAGAAATATTAGGAATTTTTTTTAAATATACTGGCTTAAAATTCTAACTTATGATAAATGATTACTCTAAAAAGTAGATTTTAAAATCTGTTATTGAGGGCATTTATCAATGTAATAGAACCTTATTCAATTATTTTTATTCTTTTTAGCGTTTCTCTGTGCGTTTGTTCTAGCTAATCTCAGAATCGATTTAACCGATTAAAATACAATTTTCACTATTGCAAACCTCTTAATATTTAGTGCTTATTTCATTTAAATCGGCAAAATTGCGTAGTTATAAAAAAAGTATTTAGACCATGGTAGCGCATGGAAGTAAAATTAATTGCGAAGATTAGAATCACTTTTTTGTTCACAGAAAATTTAGCAAGCAGTTAAGAAATTAAAAATAATAGCGTACTATACTGTATAGGACGTTTTTATTATATTGTTTTTTTATTTATCTATTAGGACCTTGAATAAGTTGCTGCTGTTTTTTGAAAGATGGCACTCTATGCATGGAATTTGGTACGGTAACGAATCACCAAAGTAGTACTATATGTAACCTCAAGTTATAGTAGAATTGTGTTTACTACAGTATCAACTACATATTTATTTTCCCTTTGTGAAAATGTGTACTTTTGTGCCAAATAAAGTGTTTTTGCGGGGAATTTTATTGCACTGCTTTATTCAGAAAAAATCTGCAGCAGAAGCACACAGAATTCTCGTTGAGACAATGCTTTGTCGAATACAACGTGCAGAGACTGGTTTAGGCGCTTCAAAAGTAATGATTTTGACCTTGAAGACAAAGAGCGTTCTGGAGCACCGACAAAATTTGAAGACAGAATTGGAGGCATTGCTTGAAGAAGATCCATGTCAGACGTTAGTAGAGCTCGGGAAAACGTTACAAGTAGATGCGTCAACAGTTTCAAAACGTTTAAAAGCGTTAGGAATGATCCAAAAGCAAGGGCATTGGGTGCCGTATGAGTTGAAGCCGAGAGACGTAGAACGACGTTTTCTCATGTGTGAATTGTTGCTTCAACGGCAAAAGAGAAAAGGTTTTCTGCACCGTATCGTCACTGGGGATGAAAAGTGGATTCACTACGACAATCCAAAGCGAAAAAAATCGTGGGGCATGCCGGGTCACGCATCAACATCGTCGCCAAAACCAAATATCCATGGTTCTAAGCTTCTTCTCTGCATTTGGTGGGATCAGCAGGGCGTAATTTATTATGAGCTGAATTGGAGGCATTGCTTGAAGAAGATCCATGTCAGACGTTAGTAGTTGATGCGTTTGAGTCGCGCTCGGAAAGAAAAGCGGCCACTATACGAGCAGAGGTACAACAAAGTGATTTTATTACATGATAATGCTCGGCCACATGTGGCAAAACCAGTCAAAACTTACCTGGAAACACTTCAATGGTAAGTTCTACCCTACCCGCTGTATTCACCGGGTATAGCCCCCTCCGATTACCACTTGNAAAGATGAGTCGTTTTTCCGACGAGGGATTCAATTGCTACCAGAGAGATGGGAGAAAGTGGTCTCTAATGATGGACAATACTTTGAGTAATGTCATTGTAAGCATTATATTTTAAATTAAGTTTTTTTAAACAAAAAAAAACAGCGATAACTTATTCAAGGACCTAATATTATAAAAAAGAGAAACCATTCAAGCGAAGTAAATTTTTAATTATGTATTAATTTTATTCGCCCAAATAATAAGGCTTATAAAATACTGCTTGACTCTATACTAAAATTATTTTAATCAACCCTAAATACTTACGATCGCTTGTGAACATTTTTTGATAAGGTTTTCTATCATAAATGCGATGACACGAATTTTATGAACACAGATGAAGATAACGATATATCTAGGTAATGTTAATAGAAAAATCAATAAATTTAACCTAGATTTTATATCTATCCTAAATCTACATCTTACGCCAGAGCTTCTGAGTGCCTGCATATGGGTCTTGCCCACCCCAGAATAGTCTGGTGCCCATTCTTTAAATTTTACTTACAACAAAATTTACTTGAAAAATTAAAACAAAAAACGGACAAGCGCGAGTCGGGCTCGCCCACCGAGGGTTCAATACATTTAGAGCGTCATAAAAAGTTAATAAAATATATATTGGAATAGTGCATATTCCAATACATACCTAACTAACAACATTTACACAAACATGTCTGTTCTAAGCTAAAGTCCAGGCCGCCCCCAGAAAATATATCTGGATACGCTAACGTGCCTGCAGTGAGTTGGTTTTAAAACCCACGAATGTAATTTTATAATTAACTATAGTAACGTGTCTTAAATCTTGATAACCCAATGAATAAATGTCGTGAAAATTTGCTATCACATTTCTAGAAGTTGCAAAAAGATAAAAAAATAATTAAGGAGAAATTACCTACATATCATTTCTTCCCGAAAAAATACATATGATACACGAACATTTTACATTTAATTTAATTTACTTTTTAAAATGCTAATTTTTTAATAGTTTGTCTATAGGTACAGTGATTTTGTTTTTGATTTAGCCATAGCTTGTCAAGCTTGTCAACGCGGCAAGCTATGGGCTCACTCGAGGAAATTAAATATTTAATATTGTTATTTCCTCGCTCTGGTAACTCCTGAGTTCGCCGGAAAGTGGGGAACGGAAGTTTCTTAATGGGAACGGTGTGTCCAGTGGCGTAGTGAGGGGGGGGCAAGGGGGGGCATCATGCCCCGGGCGCTACTCACAAAGGGGCGCCAAAAGGTCTGCAAAACTGCAAAAATGTTCGTCTGGGGGGCGCTGAAAAGGTATTTTGGACCGGGCGCGAGTTACGCCTGTTACGCCACTGGGTGTGTCTTAACACTCGTTTCCCAGGTTGTCTCTACCTACCCTGCTTTGTATGGGATACAGCGTAAGGCATATATCGTTACGTCTCTTTATTGAGGATGTATAAAAAAGCTTTTTCTCTACAGTACCTGAAAAACTAAAAAAACTCTTCTACGATTATAAGAAAATATATTTTTCTTTTAAACCCTTATATTTTTGTCAAGTTATTTAAATAATTCATAGTTTTATTTTTTAATATTAAAACAGTTGGCCCTAATCTCTTTTCCTACACAAGCGGTCAGCTTTACTAAGTTATCATTATGGCAATAGGCTTTAGCCGATAATATAATCCAACAGCATAATCTAAATATAAGGTGACGATGTAGTTTTTTGCGTTTGTTTTTCATATTTTCATATGTATAGATATTTTGTAAGTTTATGTTTTTTTATATTTAAATATAAACTCTGGTGACGGGGCAAAGATCAGTGTTGAGTTCCGCCACTCAACACGCGATACCTCCCAAATTCGCCGGAAAGTGGGGACCTTAGTGTCTTAACATTAAGTTCCCTCTGCCTACCCTGCTGTGTGCAGTATACAGCGTGAAGCTGATTTATTTTTATTTATTTATGTTCGTTCGACGATTTAAAAGAGCTTGTAATATTCTATAGAAATTTTAATTTCAACATTGCAGAGTAGGCAGAGGGAACCTAGTGTTAAGACACTCCGTTTCTCACTTTTTACCGAAGTTTTTGAGGTATTGCGTGTTGAGTGGCGGAACTCAACGTCGCGGTTTTCCTCGAGACCAGAGCGAAGATATGAAAATATTAAATATCTCATCTCCTCAGATTTTTTTAAATATTTAATTTTATTTTCTTAAAGATCTTATTAAGTTGTTACCTTTTATGGTGTATTTCGTTCTTTAAGCTCTTATGAAACGATATACGTTTGCCAGTTATTCATAACCCATATTGTAACTGGTTCAAGAATTTACTAATCGAATCAATAATTTCGTCTCATTCGCTAGTAATTAATTAGTTTTATGACCTGATATCGTATAGTTTCTTTTTACAACCTAACGTGTAGATTCATCTTGTTTCTAAAGAAAAGAAAATCGGCAACTGTTTCAAACATGATTTCAGTTAAGTCAGCAAATTCGGAATTTGATTCATATTATATCGTTTCATATTTCTATTGGAAGATTATTTTTCATTTCTATAGGAAAAAATTACCAACAAATTTCGCGTATTGTGTAGAACATAGATGGCACTCGTGAGTCAGTATTATATAGATAACCTCAAAGAAAAAAGATGACGTACGTAGTATAAAAATGTTTAATTTCTATTTTTATTACCCAAAAATATATTGAGGCCGTCGTGGGTCAGTGGCACCAACATGTGACCGTAAACGCGACAGCTGTGGGTTCGATTTCCACTTGACATGACGATTCTTAATATTTCCATTTCTTCGCTCTGGTAACAAAGCAAAGCGCGGCGTTGCGTTCCGCCACTAAATACGCAATGCCGCGAAAATTCGGCGGAAACGAACGCTATATATCTATTATGTATATAATAGATAAGCGGGCGCGCGCAGCTTCGCCCGCTTATTTGCACCCTTAGCGGTGAATTCTAAAAAAACACGAAACACGTGTTCAATAAAATATTTTTTAGAGTTTGAATTTATTTTTTTATAAAAATCAGTGGCGATTTAAAGATTGTTCCATATAAACTTTCAACCCCATATTTGAACCCTTAGGTGCTTTAGCACCTAAGGGTTCAAATAAGGGGTTCATGGTTTTTTAGAATTTATTCTAAAAAACCATGAAACAGGTTCAATGAAATATTTTTAAGATTCTGAATTTCAAATTTTACAAAAATCGGTGCCGATTTAAAAAAATCCATACAACCATTCAGCCCCTATTTCATCCCTTTAGGGTTAAAATTTTTCAAAATCCCTTCTTAGTGGATGTCCAGATTATGAAAATAAACATCTCTTCAAATTTCACGTTTCTAAGCACAGTGGTTACGGCTGTGCATGCGTCTTACCTCAACAGTCAGGTACATGTCCTTTTATATATATAGACAGATAATATACATATGTGGGTTACAACGTGAAGATAAAAACAATATTAAAGTTGACTGACTTATAATAATACAGGTTTTCCACGAAGAAAGCTATTTCTCTAAGTTATTTTTAATTAGTATTCAACCACCACTCAAAAATTTTGCTATGAAAATTTTTAAAAAAATTTAAACACGAATATATCTGTTCAAAGCTAAAGTCCAGTCCTCCAGAAAATATCAGTATATGCCTAATAAAATCAAAAATTAATAAAATAAATAAAAACCGCACAAGCGCGATTCGGGCTCGCCTACCGAGGAGAATTGGAAGCTTGGAGCTTTTTCTGAAATTCAAGCTTAGCTTAGCCAGGGAATCATGGGGCCGTAGATCTGAGTATATGGTTTGATGAATTTCAACTCGATATCTCCAAGCGTTCCTGAGATAAAGGCTCTTGACAGACAGACAGGCAGATGGATTTTTTTTTTTTCGAACATGAGGTTAATGCTGTTAGCCCTATTGGCCTTTACAGCGACACCGGGTGGGTAGGGAAGAGGGTACTCTGTCCCAGAAGAAATGCAAGCACTACCTGGCTGCTTGAGAGGAGTCGACGACTGTAAGGGCGCCCCCTGCGGGGCTCGAACCTCGGCTTACAATCGACGAGCGGGCTGGAAAATTATGTTTCCGCCCGGGATCGAACCGGGGACCTTCTGCGTGTCAGGCAGATTAGACAGATGGATAACAAAGTGATCTTATAAAGGTTCCCTTTTAGCTTAAAAGGGACGGAACTCTAAAAATGAATGGTTTCCGGGGCAACGCTACCTTTTATCGTGTATAGTCCACTTCGGGTATTGATAAACAGGTCATAAAGTATGGCAATGAGGCAATCGCTCCAATTCGAAGTCCGTCACCGGCGGGTCGTAAACAGTATATGGGCCTTATAATTAACTATTTAATAGTAGTGTTTCTAAACATGAACGTTTAACTGCAAAATAATTTTTATTCCTGGATTTTTTTCCATTTCCTGTAGGTATTTTGTTTCCAAGGCTATGCTTTACATTTTTAACCTACGGCTTGAGATGTCGTTTTCCTCCACATATTTTGCCGTATTCATTAATTGAATTTATGGATGAAACTACTTAAATACGTAACTTCTTACCTTTTCGGCTGAATTTCTGCCTTTGCGTTTTGAGTGACGAAATTTGACGCCGGCAGCAGTTTTACCAGATAAAGATATTAAAAATGTTGAATAATTCAAAAATAATAATTTTCGCGAGTAATGAGCGGGTCCACGGCCATCTAATTAACAATGTAACAATTTAATTTTTTAATCTTATATTTAAAATACGCTGATCCCGCATTTGATGGGATATTTACTTACCTAATATCTAATTAATAATTTATCTTTTGTAGGAGACACGTCAAAATAAATGCAGAACACAATTTTTGAGTAAGTCTTTTAAGTAATCGTATCATTAAACATCACTTTGTAGTATACTATATAAAAAGAAAAAATAAATTAATTAAAATTACAAGAGGCCAGCCGTGGCGCAGGGGCACAAAGTGTGCCTGTAAATCGACTGGTTGTGGGTTCGATTCCCAGTCGAGGAGATGAAATATTTGTTTACATTTATATTTTCATTTCTTCGCTCTGGTGTCGAGGGGAAAGCGCGGCGTTGAGTTCCGCCACTCATCACGCATTGCCTCCAGAAATTGGTGGAAAGTAGGGAACGGAGTGTCTTAACATTAGGTTCCCTCTGCCTACCCTGCTGTGGGCGGGATATAGCGTGAAGCTGAAAAAACAATACAAGAATGTTAGCCTTGATCGCTGTTATATTCCTGTTAATTACCTACTATATTTAAAAGATATACTATATTTTTCATAATATTTTCAGGTCATACACATAGTAATTACCCATCGTCTAAAATAGATATAAAATGTCAAGCGGACCGTAAAGTATCATTTATAATAGCACCTTCGAAATATATGCAGCTTATAGCAATGGTCAGCGACGACGACACCAATATACCCGTAAGTAGTAGTCAAATTAATATTTATTAAAATTTTAATTATTTAGTATTTCAATTATTATTTATTAATATTTTCATTTCTTCGCTTTAATGGTAAGGCAAATCTTCGAAAAATTCGGCGGAAATCGAGGACGGAGTGTCTTAGCACTAGGCCTCTGCTTACCTTGCTGTGTGCGGGATACAGCGTGAAGTTAACAATAGTCAAGACTTATTTAACAAAAATATTACCGAGTGAAACAGATTTATTTTTTTATTTTCAGATTGAATTTACTATAGTCAATCCTTATATAGACAATGCAGTACTTTATCCTCAACCAGGGAATTACACATTTTGGACCACTATTCTTAATGACATCGGAACTCCTTCCCTATGGAGACGCGGTCCTCTCATTCGAAAAATCGACCTACAAAGAGAACACAAGCTTTATGATGTTAATATAGAATTTTTAAAATCCTACTACGAGAATCATGAATTTCTAGTAACAGCAAAAGTTACATGGAGTCCTAATGAACGTAAGTATATTATTGTATACTTTTTGATCAGTTTCACGCTGTATCCCGCACACAGCAGGGTAGGCAGGGGGAACCTAGTGTTAAGACATTTTTTATTAAATTTTAAACGCAGTAGTGGCTGACTGGCTCTCAATTCGGCATAATTGTATCAGCAAAATATATAAAAGTAACAATTAGATCACCACAGACACTAATATAATATTCAAAATATGAAATATTTTAATATTTTTCAGCCGCGGACACTTTTACAGTGATAAATAGTTGCAACAAAAAAACTCAAGGAGATATTTTTTACAAACACATTGAAGTAAGTATTTTTTATATAAAAAAAGCAACCGTTTTTATAGAAACCAAAACATAAAAAAACAATACAAATAGAGGTGATTTGAATGAATCGTCTCATGATTAATATTGAAACATAATTTAAAAAAAAAATTAATTTCTTTTTTTTTCTTATAAAAAAATATTTAATTTCTCAACTGGGGCAATGGTCAATATAAGGCGTTGTTATTTTATTTATTTATTTAATTTGTTCCTCCTTTCTTTCAGCCATGTGACGACCACCGAGTTGTTATAAAAAGATTACTTCTCAACGATAAATGTACTTTCATAATAAACGGAACATACGGAGTCACCAAGAAAACATATCAAACACCGCCTTGCAATCACCAGGAATGTGTACCAGGTAGGTCTCAGGTTCGATCTCCAGGTATCTCATATAAAAACTTATAAATCAAAAAATCGGCTTCACTATATCCCGCATGTAGCAGGGTAGGCAGAGGAAACCTAGTGTTAAGACACTCCGTTCCGCCGAATTTTTCCAGGCATTGCGAGTTGAGTGGCGGAACTCATCATGCAATGCCTTGCTTTTGCATGGTGCCAGAGCAAAGACATGAAAATATTAATAAATACTAATTCTTTCCCCCGACTGGGGATTGAACCCTTAACAATGACGTTACATTCATACCCTTCTCGCTCCTGCACCACGACCTCGAGTATTATTCCAAAGCGCATTACTAAATTTGATCTGCTCTAAATAAACAAAAACAGCTTCTGGAAAATAACCATTTTCCAGAAGTTCAGAACTTTGGATTTTAACACAAACTTTACGATTTGTGTTGTTAGAATCCAGTTATTTAGACAAAAAAATTGTATCAAAGATTTTCTGTATGTTTTAGACACAACTCAGAACGTGACTCTAAGCGCTGATTGGGATGAAAACGAGGAGATGTGGCTAGTACAAGTAAACTGGAGCGCACCAACACGCGCGCCCGCGCACTACAACGTCACTTTGCGCACCAACCTCCTCCGCCGGAGCGTGAAGGTTCCCGGTGTAGGTATTATCAAAATTATTTTGAACATCGATTTGAGTCCATGCTTTGTAAAAATTTAAAAACTTAAAAAATTACATATACGTTTTCTACTTTTCTTTTAATACGTTACAGTTATCATAAAGAAGTGTTCTTTAATTAAGATTTTTTTTTATCAAATAATTATGTTATTTTCAGTAGTGGCGCAGGGGCATAAAGTGTGACTGAAAAATCGATTGGTTGTGGGTTTCATCCCCACTCGAGCAAATGAAATATTTATTTACATTGATATTTTAATTTTTTCCCTTTTGCGTCGAGGCAAAGCGCCGCATTGAGTTCTGCCAGTCAACACGCAATGCCTTCAGAACTCAGCGGAAAGTGGGGACTTAACATTAGGTTCCCGCTGCCTACCGTACTGTGTGCGGTATACATGCGTGAAGCTAATTTATATAATATTATTTGTTTTAAGTATTATTAAAAAATACACGAACACTTTTTACATTATTCATTAAACTGTAATTATATTAACAGTCTACCACCCCAGCCAATCTTCAAAAGTGACTAGTTTTCTTAGCCTATATGCAATAAATATTCCAATACAAAATTTAAACTTGCAATTATTATTTAGTTTCACATATTTTTTAAATTTTCAGAACGTAACAAACGTAGAGTTCAGGCAAGTGACAGGCGAAGGCTTCTACAACGTGTCGGTGGTGGCGCACGCCGGTAACCACACTTCACACACCAGTGTCCGCGACATGTTTAGACGTTTGTATCTTAAAAAAATATATTAGCATTAACTAATTAGAATCATTCAAAAATAAATGAAATTTACTTTACAATCAAATAAAGTTACAAATAATTTATAAAACCAGAAAATCAAATTTTGAGACCAGTCGTGGTACTCAGTACCAGTGCACTCAGGAGTACAAAGTGTGACTGGAAAACCGACTGGTTGTGGGTTCGATCTCCACTCGAGGAGATGAAATATTTAGTTAAATTTATATTTCCATTTCTTCGCTCCGGTCGAGACAAAGCGCGGCGTTGAGTTCTGCCACTCAACACGCAATGCCTCTAGAATTCGGCAGAAAATGGAGAACGGAGTGCCTTAACACTAGGTTCCCTCTGCCTACCCTGCTGAATGCGGGATACAGCGTAAAGCTGATTTTTTGATTTTTTAATTTATAAAACAAAATATCTTAAAACATTGTACAAGTTACACGTATTTAAAGATTTCTTGATTATACCTCCTTAAAGTGTCCTTGTTACAGCTTCTTAGATTTTTGTAAGCGCGACAATTGTGGTTTCGACACCCACCCAGAGGAATGAAACATTTAATAATTTCATTTCCTCGCCTTGGTAACGAGGCAAAACACAGCGTTGGACTCCGCCACTCAACACGCAATGTCTCGCAAAATGCAATTTAGAAAAGTAATATTTCATTCAATATAACTTTTCTTCATAATAATTTAACAAAAAATGCATTTTTATTGTAGATCAAGAGCAGGCGTCGGTTTCTTTTGGAGTGTTGGTTGGAGCGTGGTCGGCAGCGGTGGTTGTTGTGTTTGCGCTGTCCGCGGCCATATTCTGGTGGAGACGCCATTTAAATATAAGAAATTCAAACAATTATTATAGGGTAATTACAGCTTATATTAAACTATCTCTACCTTCTACTAGTTATCTTCTACCTTCTTCTTATCTTTTTTTTTTTGAAACTCTATTGGATAAATTATAAAAAAATTGCATTATAAGAATAAATTGAGGCCAATTGTGTATGCCAGGCACAAGTGTATAAACGCGACAGGTTGTGGGTTTGATTCCCACTGGAGGAAATGAAATATTTAATATTTTCATTTCCTCGCTCTAGTAACGAGGTAAAGCGCGGCGTTGAGTTCCGCCACTCAATACGCAATGTCTCCAGAATTCAAGGGATAGCAGGGGCACGGAAGTGTCTTAAAGGGAATTTATATTATGTGCGATATAGAGCGTGAAATTATAAAATAAGACAATTCTTGGAAATGACAAATCACAGACAAAAATCCAAAAATGGGTAGTAATTTACAAAAATACATTAATAAATTTTTTGCATTATCTAAATTTAACGCCACTGTTCTTAATTAATACCGTTTAATTTCTAAATTAATGTTTTTACATATAGAATACAATGCTGAAAATACCCCAAGACGATAGCGAGGTGGGCTTCCCGGAGGGGGAGGAGGACCAGTGGGAAGTGCGGCCGGAGCGACTGCTGCTGCACGAGGTCATCGGCGAGGGCGCCTTCGGTGTTGTACGCCGCGGGACCTTCGCGCCTACCAACAAAGACGTCGCAGTCAAAATGCTTAAAGGTATTTTTAAATTTACGTATAATTATAGTGTAATTTTCGTCTAATTTTCAATAGTGCTTAATACTTACCGGGTATATTTATAGTCCCAAAAAATATTGTTTTAGATGGCATTGCAAAATATATTCGAAATTATTACAAATTTTGACTTTCGCTTACTTAATTATACAATAATCAATCTATAAAAATTTATATTAGATAAACAATACATTTATTGGTCGCATGATCTCAAAAATCATTAAGATATCTCTATATTGCAATATTTCAATAAAATATAATTGGATATAATTATAAGGTGACATGTTAGTTAGTTACATGTAATACCTATATGTATGTACGACAGCAGAATTATAAAAATATGACACATTTATGCTCGTGAAGTTGATTTATATTTTTTTATTTTAATTTATACAAAATCGTTTAAAAAATCAAAAATTAGCTTCACGCTGTAAGCCGCACACAGCAGGGTAGGCAGAGGGAACTTAGTGGGATACAGCGTGACGCATGGGCACCGGTCGTCCAGATTTCCCGACGGTGGACGAGGTGCGCTCGTTCCGCGCGGAGATGGAGCTGATGAAGAGCGTGGGCGCGCACGCGCACGTGGTGAGCCTGCTGGCCTGCTGCAGCGGCCGCCGCCCGCTGCTCGTGGTGGAGTACTGCAGCCGCGGGGACCTGCTCTCCTACCTGAGGTACCTCCAGCAGACGTACTAGCGTCTTTATGCTTTGGACAATAGAGATATTCGTTTCTTTTCAGCTTCACGCACATAGCAGCTACGATAAAGGGAAACTAGTGTTAAGATATTCCGTTTCCCATTTTTCGCCGATTTTTTGAGGCATTGCGTGTTGAGTGGCGGAACTCGACGCCGCGCTTTGTTTCGTTACTAGAACAAAAAATTCATAAACATTAATTTATTTTCCCAAGTGGAGATGAGACTCACAACTGCCTCGTTTACAGTAACACGCTTGTGGCATTGCGGTATGACAACAGAGATACATACATACATAGCTTCACGCTGTATCTTTAGCGGGGTAGCCAGAGATGACGGAGCGCAAACGCTACGGTCTCTACATACGTCTTTCGCCTCGTCCACTGTCTTCAACTTCTTCATACATGCCCTTCGGGGGGTCCTCATGCTTTTTACGTGACCTTCCTCCAGTATCTTTGATACTGTGTTTTCGAAGGTCAACCGAGGTCTCCCCCTACCTCTCTTACCGCTCACTTTTCCATCATAAATCTTTTTTGCCATTCTTTCATCACTCATTCGTTCGACGTGCCCAAACCAGCTGAGCACGTTCTTCTTCATTCTCACTGTGACATCCTCGCTAGTACCTGCCATTCTGTGTACCTCTTCATTGCGGATTCGATCAGCTAAGCTGACTCCGCATATCCTACGAAGAGATCGCATCTCCACAGCATTCATCTTTCTTTCATTCTTCTTCTGTAATACCCACGTTTCGCTGCCGTATAACAGAGTCGGTACCAAAACTGCATTGTGTACGGCCAAACGCGCAGCTGTGCTGACGTTTCGCCGTCTCATCAATGCAGCTAAGGCTCCGTTAAC
>JAAIXJ010000287.1:10916-50210 GCA_013403705.1 Heliconius hermathena | reverse complement strand
GATCTTCTTCAAGCAATGCCTCCAATTCTTTGTCTTCAAATTTTGTCGGTGCTCCAGAACGCTCTTTGTCTTCAAGGTCAAAATCATTACTTTTGAAGCGCCTAAACCAGTCTCTGCACGTTGTATTCGACAAAGCATTGTCACCATATGTCTCAACGAGAATTCTGTGTGCTTCTGCTGCAGATTTTTTCTGAATAAAGCAGTGCAATAAAATTCCCCGCAAAAACACTTTATTTGGCACAAAAGCACATATTTTGACAAAGAGAAAATAAATATGTAGTTGACACTGTAGTAAACACTATTCTACTATAATTTAGGTTACATATAGTACTTCTTTGGTGATTCGTTACCGTACTAAATTTCATGCACAGAGTGCCGCAACGCCATCTTTCAAAAAACAGCAGCAACTTATTCAANATATATATATATATATATATATATATATATATATATATATATATATATATATATTTACTTCCGTGCAGGGTAAGCTGGGAGACAATTAGTTACCATTGCAGGTTGCTATAGAGAAAAGAATTGAAAATATTAAATATTTGTTCCGCCGAGTGTGACAATCCGCGACGACAGCCACAATAATATTAGCTCTGTGCTTCCCCTCGCCAGCTACGAGGTGATGCTGTCGTGCTGGCGCGCTCGTCCGCGCGCGCGGCCCACGTTCGCGCAGCTGCACGGCGCGCTGGACGAGCTGCTGTGCGCGTGCGCCGACCACTACCTCGCGCTGGCGCTGCCCGACGCGCCCCACGCGCCCCACGACCGCCCCGCCCCTCGCAGATACGTGCGCATGCTCATGAGGTACTACTATTTGTATCTTTGCTTTACTTGGGGAAAAACCTTTTTCGGATATGTTTAGAATTATGTATTTTTATCGATATAATGGTTTATAAGATAAGAAATGTTACGATGAATTTAATCAATGAATTTATGTAAACAATGTCTTATTAGATCCTACATACGAAGTACCCACATAGTGACTTATTTTAACAATATCTTTTTGATTTTTTGCGAATAAACATTGAAAACTATTTGTAATTAATGTAGGATAGTATAGTTCAGAGCAAAACCAGCCTAATCAAATCAACCACTGTATCAATTGTTTGAAAAGACGTTAAAATTTTACAAATATACATAAATATTATAATAAAAATGAAAAAGATTACTGTATCCTTCACTTAGCAGAATAGAGAGAAGGAACTTGAGAACCTTGTGTTAAGACACTTCATTTCCCGTTTAAACACTTCCATTTCCTACTCACCACCAAATTCTTGAGGCACGTTAATTGACGAAACTCAACCCCGCGTGCACCTGTGCTACAGCTAGCCTCACTTTAACATTCATCTTATAAACGTTTCATTTGTTATAGAGGGAAACGGAAACAATCTAAGAGCTACGAGCGTCCGCTAGCGGCGCCCACCAACCACTACACCGACCAACCCGTCGTCGTCCTCACTTGAACTAAATTTAATTAATGAGATTACGAACTGAACAGCCATATTACATAAATTTTACTATTATTTTGATACTCGATTGTAGAAATGTTAGTCGATCGCATCAAAAATGTCCAACTAGTGATAAGTTAAGTGTGTATTATAATTTATATCGTAATTATCGTTCTTTATATTAGTTTTTACTTAATACCTCCACTTTTAAAATGAATTAAGATCAACTAAAATTGAATTAAATTAAATCAGCTTCACGCTGTATCCCGCATACAGCAGAGTAAGCAGAGCGAACCTAGTGTTAACGCACTCCGTTCCCCATTTTCCGTTGAATTCTGGAGGCATAGCGTGTTAAGTGACGGAACTCAACGCCGCGCTTTGCCTCGACACCAGAGCGAAGAAATGAAAATATAAATGTAAATAAACATTACACTTCCTCGAGTGGAGATCGAACCCACAACCAGTCGATTTTACAGTCACACTTGGTGCCTCTGCGTCACGACCGGCCTCAGTAAGTAGGCCGGTTAATTAAGATTAACTAGAATATGAATAAAAAATTAGAAAAGCATCTTTTAAATCCTAAACTAAATATTTTGTAACCTACCGTAGTATTATTATTCGTACTTAATTCATATACATGTAGATAGTAAAGTAGGAAAATATCTTTTTTTAGCTTCACTCTGTATCCCGCACATAGCAGGGTAAGCAGACGGAACCTGGGAACCTTTCAAGACATTTCGTTCCCATTAAGACACTTCCGTTCCCCAATTTCCTGCTCTATCGCCATTAGAAACGTGCCTATTATACAATAAGTACCTTCTTTACATTCCGCCTATTTTCAAGCGAACATACTTGACAGGCGGCCATAAGAATCATAAAAAAATTGTGAGAATGTAATTATTTATAATATTTATCTATATTATATTATCTATATTTATTTATTTTTAAATATTTTTAAAATTATACTATTGTAGAACGTAATTTTTTTAATTAACATAGTACAAAATATGACAATATTCTTAATATATAATACTAACTAGATCATATATATGATCATGCCTATATTGATAGTTTATTATACTATTGAAACTGTATAGGAGAAAAAAAATATTAAGTGACAGGGTATTTAATTTTACATGTGTAAATAAATAAAAAAATACTTCCGACTTGTTTTTTTCATTTCTCGCTAATAGATTATACCCAGGTTCCGCTCAATTTACAAAACGATGCGTGGTGAATGACGTAATTCAACGCCGCACTACGTTTTGCGGCCGGAATGGGGAACGGAATGCCTTAACACTCTGTTCCCTCTACCTATCTTACTAAATGCGGGGTACAACGTGAACCTAATAATTACTAAGCAAACAAAAACTACAAAATAATATTAATTCAATATATTACTTTACATTACATATGTATAACTTACGACTAAATATAAAAATATTAAACAATCACTTTCTGCTCTACACCACTTGTTGCCTTCAGTCCGTACCCTTCAATAGCGTGTGTGTGCGCAGTTTCGCGGCCAATTATCATAAAGACAATATAAAAATAACGTTTCACATAAAAAAGCGATAAATATATGTATAAAATGTCGAAAATTTTCTTTATAAAGTTATTCATTATAAATGTTCTATATAGATTATATTTCATTTTTTAAATTTTTTGTTGTATATTTAATTTCAAAATAATAAAATACAAGTCTTCAATAATACATAATTTTAGAAAACCGAGAACACACACTCGCTACGACTAAACAAACGTTTCATATCAGCAACGTAATTAGGACGTACTCATTAAATTAGCAACATATAATCGCCATATTCGTTTACCACGTTCAAAAAAAACATATTATCACCTCAAATAAACTTCAATAATTTTATATATGGAAAAAAGAATTACAATTCAACACAAAATATCATATAGATACTATAAAATATATAAAAAAATATTCATAATATCTATTTTAAAACCATTAAGTAAAAAAAAAAAAAAACAAATTGCCACGATCATTTCCTCTGACGCTACATGGAACTATGAAACTACCAGGCATCTTTTATTTTTAATATCAAACGTGCGATTTCAAACAAAATCTTAATAAAACACCAATAAAAAGAATGAAAATGGACAAATAATATAATGTTATATATATCTAATAACTATAACAATTAAAAGAAACCGTTATAGATCATGTTGAATATTGGTGACTAAGAAACGAGAGAGCGTGTAAACGTTGCTTTAAATTTTAAAATAATTTCTTACTTCTATGATATGACTAACAATACATCATTCCTTTACAAACAGTATAATAATATCACACTAAGATTCGTAGACAGACAAACTCTTATACAAATTATAATATATAGCTAAAATTAGGAAATCGAGCGTTAAAATTATATAATTTAAGATTTTTAATGATGAGGCGAAAGAATGAACAATTTTAAAATGTGCATAACTTTTTTATGGCATTAATTAAAATCAGAAATTAAATCAGCTTCACGCTGTATCCCGCATACTGCAGGGTAGGCATAGGGAACCTAGTGTTAAGACACTCCGTTCCCCACTTTCTGCCGAATTCTGGAGGCATTGTGTTGAGTGGCAGAATTCAACGCGGCGCTTAGCCTCGACACCAGAGCGAAGAAATGGAAATATAAATTTAAGTAAATATTTCATCTTCTCGAGTGGGGATCGAACCCACAACCAGTCGGATTTACAGTCGTGTGACTTCGTGTCTACTAACTAATAATAATTTTTAAATTTCGTCTAAATGACATGAACGAAAAGCTTATTTAAGTGCTCTAAACACAAGGCAAGATTTTTATAAATAAATGCAAATGCCGACGTGAACAATATTGATAAAGATATACTTATTTTAATAAATAATTATTTATATGAACGTCGCAGTACTTGTTGCTTTCATAGTAATTAATATATTAATATATTGAATACGAAATATAATATAATTTTAATTTAACTGAAAGTATGTAATAACAAAAAAAAAGTCAATGATAATAATATTCCTTTTTTTTATAATTTAGCCTCCTTATAAAAAATATAACGCGTTAACGTAATACATACATAACTATATTATTATATTTAAAAAATCACTCTTATAAAACATTAATAAACAAATTTTAGTATTTTAAATTTATATTTGTCTATTAATATGAAAATTTATCTAAATCTCGCTTAAAAGAAAGAGATCATTTTAATACATAAGAACGACACATATAATATTAATTAAATACTATAATATTATATAAACGGAGACGGAAACGACGCACCTTCACAGTAAATTTAAAACCTCCGCACAATTTGATCGAATTTGTTTTAAAATAAGTACATTTAAGCAATGGTTACATATAATATTATAATATTTTTATTCAATGTAATGTTACTTCAATCTATTACTAACATCATTGACCGGTGTAAATTCGTATTAAATCTCATTTCTATTTTTATTATAGCTTCACGCTGTATCCCGAATGTAGCAGGATGCCGAGTGTTAAGACACTCTGCTTCCCACTTTCCACCGAATTTTTCAGAGATTGTCTTCAGTGGCGGACCTCAACGCCGCGCTATGCCTCGACACCAAAGCGAAGAAATGAAAATATTAAATATTTCATTCTTTCGATTGGGAATCGAATCCACAACATGTCGCGATTACAATCACACGCTACGCGCAACAATAATCCATGGATGTATAGATATTTGAGCTACCACCTCTCCAACCATAATAGTACTAATGGCAATTTCATAACCGGTGACGTCACCATGACGCATATTTAACTGGAATTAGAAAAATAATTATATTCATATAATCAAATCAAAGCCCAAGATCTCAAGGCCCGCAGACCTACGTCATTTTAGCAAAGCTGAAATTTTGAGGACTATTAGTCTAATATGTAGTTAAAACAGTATGTGTACTTACTAAGTTGAAAGTGGGGCCCTTTCAGAGGTAGCGCCAAATAAATGTACATCTATGCCTTAGGGGATGATTGAGCCATCTGATTGATCTGAGTCTTATAAGGGATCTTAAAATAATATACTTTTATATCAAAATACGCCGTAAATAATATACTCTTATATCAAATTAAAGCTGCTAGTATAACGTAGTTTGTGCCAATTTTAAACAATCTTTAGGACGTCTGGCCGGAGTTAAGGCCCACGTAAATGGTCTGGTAATAATAAATATATTTTTTTACATTATTCTTAAAAACATACGAGTATTTAAATACGAGCGTTTCTAATTTAACTTAAGTGAGCGTGTACATTACGTTGGCGCTGCCTCTGAAAGGGCCCCACGTTGAGGTTAGTAAGTTCGCACATAGCTCAGCTCAATTACATATTAATCCTAAAATTTCAGCTTTGCTAAAATGTTGTAGGCCTGACGACCCTGAGATCTCAAACTATAAGTGTTTGCATCCTTTACGCAACACAAAATGTCTTCATTTACCGATTGAATAAAGTGCTTCAAAATATTTACTTTAGCTTTAGATAGCAATAGAAGGGTTATTTAATGCTCTCAAAATGTAATAAATCTTTATTAATTACTCCACTATTACTTATATACATTTTGGCAGTTCAACATTATTGTAGCGTCGTATTTATAAAAAAAATATTATTTTTTTTAATTGATGACAAAACATATTTTAAATACAAACATAAGAAAAAAACACTGCAGTACACTTCATATACATATATATGAAAACTACTGTAACCAGCAATCATTATAATATGTTATATTATTTATATTTCCACTTATATCATCCTATTTATATTTACATTAAGACATTCGCAATTTATAAAGCCAAATAAAATTTAAATACGAAAATTATCTGTAATAATTAATACGTAAATTTAAGAATATAATCATGTACAAATCGTATAACATTATGTTAAAGGTAACATATTCAGTCGTCATTGTAATATACACGACTATTTAATACATATTTATTCTATATTTCTATCATATAGTGAGTTTAATCGATTAAAATCCTGTACTTTAATAACAGAAGCAGATGAAGTAGATATTGATAATTAATCGATTTAAACAATCGATTTACATACGGGCTATCTATAAATCATGTCCTACGAATTTCATTATATTTTGACTCCTCCTAGTCACAGGTGACACACTCTTTCTACCTTTTTGTATGACGTCACATAATTTGCAATTATATACTACATTTTTTTTAAAATAAAAATAGTATTTATAAATTAACTCCATAACGTGTAAAATAATTTATGGATAGCTCCTACTATAATATCAATCGAGAAGGTATCGACAATCGTAAATACTGAGTAAGGCAGTGTGGGGGGGCGGCGGTCAGTCCAGCGGGGGCGGGTGCGCGGGCGGCACTGATGGTGGCGCTGATAAGTAGCCCGCGGTCTGTGGGGCCGCTGTGGGAACAAATATAATGTAATTAGATATTCCTATTCTACTTTTAGATATAAAATAAAGTAGTCTTCGTGGTGTTATGGGATAGGGTGAACTATAAACGCAACAGTTGTGGATTCGATTTACACTCAGGGGAATGAATAATTGTTACTTCCTCGCTTTGGTAAAAGAAAACAAACATCTTTTCGTTGAGTTCCACTTAACACGCCGTGTCTCAAAAACTGAGCGGTGTGTTTTTTCTCTGCACTTTATCAGGGTACATACCCGCAATGGAGTGGTGCTGGGGCGCCGATATGAAGAGGTCGTGGCGCTGCGCCGCGTACTGGTCCCAGGCGGGCGAGCGCGCGAGGAGGGCGCGCACGCGCTCGGCGTGCAGGCCGGCGCGCGCCATGGCCTTGAGCGCCGCCACCACGCGCGCCGCCGCGCCCGCCTCCACCGCGCGCTGCTCCAGCACGCCCAGCAGCTCCGTCACCAGCTCGCATTCCAGCGCCTGGGAGTACCATTTCAAATATCACTTTTGGTCTTAAAGCCAGCGCGGGTGACTGTGAACGCGACAGGTTTTGGGAAATTAAATATTTAATATTTTCATTTCTTCGATCTAATGTCCTTGCCTCGACGCAAGGCGACGTTGAGTTCCGCCTTTCTGCCACGCAATGCCTCCAGATATCGGTTGAAAATGGAGAACGGACGGAGATTCTAAGCACTAGATTCCCTCCACTTTCCCTGGTGTGTTGGCTGGGATACAGCGTAAAGACAAAAAAAATAGTCTTCAAAAATAGCTTGCATTGTTAGGTCTCTTGAATGATCTTATTAATAAAAAATAATAAAAATTACTTCACACTGTATCCCGCACACAGCAGGGTAGCCACAAATTATGGGAACAGCTAATTAAAAAATATATATAATAGGGCGTCAATTATTCAAAATTCCTAACTAATCATAATATATAAACAGAATCAACAGAATAGTTTAAACAGAATTTTTTTTTTTTTTTGGATACTCAAAATGGTTCGCGTGGATAACGCGGAAATTGTAACCTTATTTACATATATTATTCCAGTCGTCGTGCAGGAGCAAAAGTGTGCAAAAAGTGAGAAATATCGTGACACTAGGTTCCCTCTGCCTACTCTTCTGTGTGCGGGATACAACGTGAAACTGATTTAATTTAATTTTTTTATCTATATTTTAATTTTTTCGCTGAGCTTATCTATATTTTAAATGCTTCGCTTTATATTTTAATTTCTTGGCGGCGTTGAGTACTGCTACTGAACACGCAATTCCTCCAGACTTCGGTGGAAAGTAGAGAACGGAGTGTCTTAACACTAGGTACCTTCTGCTTACCCTGCTATGTGCGGGATATTGCGTGAATTTTATAAAATAATATTAAATCCAATTTACATAGAAAAAATATAGAAAATCATAATAAACAAATAAAATTATATGAAATATATTATTTATATAGCCTGGTAACAAAACGCACACATACAATTGTCACATATAAATCTTTTTTTTTTTGTTTAGTAGCATAATAGTTTGGATTAACGATCGTTCGGTTGACATACTGTACATACCTGCAGAACGAGCTTGTCCGTATTTACAGAACTGGTGAATATAGCGGCGAGAGCGTCACAAGCGCCGCCCACCACCTCGCGGCACGTTTTCACCGCCGTCTTCAGTCCCACCATCACGTCTGTTTGATTGAGCGCAGCTACGCAAGCCTGGTGGTAAAGTAATATCTCATTACTATAATATACTAATATACCAAATAAATTTTCAGATGATAAGCCATCGAAATTAAAAGATGTTAAGGAAATTACCCCGTAAATATCTTTGCAAAAGTGTTTATCATCGTCTGAAGCGTTCATTAAAAGTAAGTCTCGCCTACTATCACACAAGGGAGTACCTGCGTGTGCGCCAGCGCGGCCAGCACGGGCACGGCGAGGCGCGGGCAGGCGGGCAGCAGGCGCGCCAGGCGCGGCAGCTCGCCCAGCTGCGCGCACGCGTCGCACAGCGCGGGCCGCGCGCGCAGCAGCGCCGCCAGCGCGCGCGCGCACGTCTCGCCGCGGCTGCCCTGCAACGTGACAACGTTTATATGTGTACCCGTAAAACGACCACGGACGGCATATAGAATTTAGGATTATTTTCGAAACTAATAATAACTAGTATACATTTTTTACTCTTCTTTTTCTTGCACGTCTACATTGAATATCTCAAGAATTAGTAAAGAATGTCCTAATCTGGAGGGAGACATGTACGGAGAGTTCCTTTTACATAAAAATCCAACACACTGCGAAATTGCTTAAAAACTTGCGCTACGTCAAAACTTTTATACGTTTTCTAAATAAGTATGTTTCTTTCCTAAGTGTGGAATAACACTTTAAAAAATGTTTCAAAGATGAATATATATTCCGTCATAGCGTAGCGGCACGTCCGAATTATCCTAGTATTGATTTCCGCCATTCCACACTCAATTTCGACAATTATTACGTTGCTCATGGAACAGAGTGTATAACACTAGATTCCACGTATGAGAATTCTTAATTTCACGATTTTTAATGCTGTGTATTCTTAATGCTATACAGCATTAAGCTGAAAAAAAAATGTAGATACTCATTATTAAAAAAACGTATAATATAAAATAAAAATTAGATAATTTCCAAAGAGGCACGGGCTTAAATGCCGCTACGTTTAAATTTTTAAACGTTTTCTTAATAAATATTGTTCTTGCCTAAGTGTGAAATAATACTTAAAAACTGTTAAAAATATGTAAATACTCACTTCCGAAGCATCCTTATTTAACGATGACAATGTTTCAGTAACAAGTTCTTGCAGGAAACGCTTTGGACTTCGTAAGCTCCACGTGGGGTTTTGTAGGAACAGTTTGAGGTACACACCACCCACCACCACTTCTCCGGGTGGCGCCCACGCATCTTCGTTATGTTCAGTTACATCGCGTTCTTCAAATAACGTAGATGGATCACGAATTTGGTTAGTATAAAGCCTGTTAAACAATTTTTTTTTTAGTTTTTTTTTATATTTCGAAGTTCAATTAATCTTTCAATGTAAAATTTCTAATATGACATAGTAGCACCGTGTTCGTTGACGGGTACCTTGAAGTTGTGATTGACCAATATATAAAAAACATATTTTTTATAAGGAAAAAGTATATTTTAACTATGTATGGTGATTATTAAACACTTCAAATTATTCGCTTACTTATTTAAATATACACAAATACACATTAATCAGTTCTTTAATCACATGCACTATATTATCAATATAGATACAACTCATCAGTTACTCATTGTCTGATTTACTTGAAGATCAAAAAGTTAATGAATGGGTATTTGTTTATAAACGTAAATTTTGAATTTTAAGACAAAATCCAATTCACCGATATAATTAAATTATTTTTTTTTTTTACTATGCATGGTTGTTTGTTTTTTTTCTTATTTGAAATATATAAAAATAAATGATAAACTTATTAAATAATTCTCTAATCACTAAAACAAAAGTATTGAATCCATACTTAGATTTTAAGATAAACAATATAGTCTAAAACAGGGGTTCCCAATCTTTTTTTGATCAAGGACCACTTTTATATCATTCTTGGTAGCAGGGACTACTATACATGTAGGTATAATAAAAATGAACTGTGATAATCAAACAGAAATTTCGCCTCACCATCCCCAGTCATTAAATTAAAATCGTTCGCGGACCATATTTAGGCTTCTGCGGACCACTGGTTAGGAAGCAGCGGTGTAAACGAAAGTTTACAATAAAGAGATATATTAGGGCACTGACCGGTCGCGCAGGGCGGCGAGGCTGGCGCGCACCCTGTGGCGCAGCTCGTCGCCCCACACGAGCTCGGGGTGGTCGTGGCTGGCGTCGAAGGCGTGCAGCGCGGCCGCCGCGCCCGCCTCGCGCATCGCCTCCGCGAACACGCCCGGCACGTGCCGGCATATCGTGAGGCGCACCTGGGGACAACATATTACCTTATTTAGAACTCTATTCCATTCTAGCTTCACGCTGTATCCCTAGCGAGGTAGCCAGCTACGGTCTGTGCATATCTCTTTCGCCTCGTGCACTGTCATCAACCTCTTCATACATGCCCCCCGGGGGCTCCTCATGCTTTTAACGTGACCTTCCTCCAGTATCTTTGTTACTATGTATGTTTTTAAAGGTCAACCGTCTCACCTCTCTTACCGCTCACTTTTCCATCATATTTTTTTTTGCCATTCTTTCATCACTCATTCGTTCGACGTGCCCAAACCAGCTAAGTACGTTCTTCTTCATTATAACCGTGACATCCTCACTACTACCTGCCATTCTGTGTATCTCTTCCTTGTGGATTCGATCAACTAAGCTGACTCCGCATATCCTACGAAAAGATCACATCTCCACAGCATTCATATTTCTTTAATTCTTCTTCTGTAATACACACGTTTCAGGCTTAAACCATTATTTTCACACCCTTCTTTCATAGCGGTGACTAATGCCTGCAACTCGCATTCGAATGATGCAAGGAGCACTGTATCATCTGCGTAGAGCAGGCAAGTTACAATCAAGTCACCTACTTCCACTCATGTCACTTTGTTTCACTCCTTTGAGACAAACTTATTTATAAAATGTACCAAAATTTAAACATAAAGCGAGATTCGAACCTGCGCCTCATATAAAAGCTAGGTTTATATAAAGGTAATATTAAGGGCGCTTGGACGATATCCGAGAAGCGCCGATTCGAGTACCGCTACGTTAATATTTTTATACGTTATAAAAAAAGTTAGCTTTTTTGTTTCATGCTGAATCCTGCATATAGCAAAATATGCAGAGAGGGTCTTGTGTTAAGACACAATCCGTAAACTCATACTATCTTTTCTTACCGGATCATCCGGAAAATGAAAATAATTCATTCTCTTGAATAGGAATTAAACCCACAACAACCACGTTTATAGTCAAACGGTGTCCTATTCTACCGGTACGATAACAACAAACATACACGTTATAATATTGTCAGCTTAAAGTGTAAACCTGCCAAATCCATGTTTATCAATAAATGTTTTCGTATATTTACATTTTAATACCATTGAAAATATAAAAAAGAGAGGAACAGTGTTAGCCAGACATTAGGGAAATAGTCGTGGGTTCAATCCACCACCCACTTGAAAAAATAATCTATTTTAATATTTTCTTGGGCTTTGGTCGCACAAAGGATGGGACAGTAAGCGCCATGGTTGTAGGTTCAATCCCCACTCAGGGAAATTAAATATTTAATATTTGCATTTCCTTGCTCTGGTAACAAGGCAAAAATTGTCTTAACTCAAAGAAAAGGGAGACAAAGCGCCATGTTGATTGTCGTATTTAACAAACTCTCCAAAATTATAAAAAAAAATGTTTTATTGTATATAAAAAGTTGCATTCAGTAAGTTACCTTTGGTCCAAGTAATTTATCGGCCATCATACGAGCAAGCAAATCAACCGCCATTTCTCTGATTTCAGGTGTCTTACAATTGCAGAATAAGTCTAATAAATATATCACAGCACCTACAAAAAATATATTAATTAAAAATTTATTGCGATATAAGAGGATTTGTCCATGTGGCTAAATGGAAATAATTATTAGGTAGCTCCGACTCTCACAGATATTAGTTATACATAAATGATTAATAATACCTTTCGCCAAAGCCTCCCTGACCAGCGGCGTGGCGGAGACGAGCGCCGCCAGCGCCGCGAGCACGGCCGGCACGTCGGCGTGGCGGTGCAGCAGCGGCAGCAGGTGGCCGAGCAGCGCCGCGGCCGCCACGTCCTCCACGCACTCGCGCGCGCGCGCCGCCGCCGCCACCGCGCGCACGGCGGGCTGCGCCGCGCTCGGCACCGCCGCCGCCGACATCAGCCCGAAGATGAGCCCGAAGTGCCCGATGCACTGGATCTCTACGCCTGCGAGATTATGTGAAAATGGTAATAGTGTGAAAATAATACTTATACTAAAACTGATATTCTTTTAAAGGAGTATTATTTGTAAGAAGTGTTTTAATTGGATTCTCGGGTCCTAATAAGCGATTATATGATTATATATGTTTTATTCAATAAACAATGCCATAAACATACATTTATTTTATATTTTCACACGAATTTGATGGCCAAAACTTCTAAAAACAGACAAAGCAACTGTATACGGACCAGTTAAAGTCTTAAAATCCACGCGAGCAAAGTTACGGGCGACGACTAGTAAAAATAAAAAAATAGAAGTATGTAAATAAAAAATACCTGGATTTTTTATAATACAATTGGCAAGTGCATCCATTGCAAGAGTAATGTGCTCAGCTTTTTCTTCTGTCATGTCAGCCTGCGTTTCTTTGTCTATGAAACTCAATAAGTCCAAAATAAATTGTTGAGGATTCTGTAAATAAAATTTATTATCTCTTTACTCTTCATCTTTTCAAAAAGTGATAGCTCAAAAGTATTCCTTTATTCCTTCATCATTACACTATCTAACACAGAATGAATTTCAAATCCGATCCAGTAGTTCCTGAGATCAATGCTTTCAACGCCGTTGGAGCCGTTCAAGCCGTTGGAAACCCAATGAATTGTGAAACAAAAAAATATTCAAATAATTTAATCACGCTTAACCTAAAGCTACACAAGTTTGGCGTTGCTTCGGGACATCCCCTCATTCTTGAGGGCTTTCCTCTCTGAGTGTTCTGGAAAACTGTTTGACCTGCCGCCCAATTTTCTAACCGCACAGTACAACACAAATTGAAATACTATCCGCACCATCTGGATCTGGATAGCACTCCACTACGGTGCGGCTTTGTAGGAATTCCACGTGCCACGCAACTGTGGAATGGTCTACTTGAGGCAGTGTCTCCGAGTCGACACGACATGGGTACCTTCAAAAAGCGTACCTATCTCCACTTTAAAGGCCGGCAACGCATCACCAGGAGAACTACAGAGCTCTCCTGGTGTTATATTTGGTCGTGGGCGGCGGTCTTTTCTAATATAATAACCAAACAAATTCTACACGTTCATAATTTTAATATAGACAATTTCACACTACTAACCTCAATAGGATAATCAGGCTGTTCATTATATATATGTAAATAGACACCTCCGACAGATAGCAATCCTTCGTGAGCAGAATACTCTAAAAGAGGTACGAGAGGCGCGTCGTCTCCAATGGGTTTATCTCGTAAAGCCTCTTGTAGTTCAGCGCGGGTACTGTTGTCCCATACGAGATATGGTGTTCGCCAGTTTGATGTCAACGTTTTGAGTAGCTAAAAAAATATGTTTTTAGTTTAGAGAACAGTTTAAATAATATGATCTACAGTACAAACTCGATTATCCGAACCTCATTTATAATTCCATATGTTCCGAGCTATCAACCGCGACCAATTATACTAAATATAAATAAGGGAAAATTCGATTATCCGGATTTTCAGTTACCCAACTGCCTAACGACAACAATTTGTCCAGTTAATAATTTCTACTGTATAATATTAAAGAATATTATAACGCTTTTTATATATATAAAAATTAAATATAATAATATAAAAGCAATTAATTATCAAAATGGACAAATGTTGAACGAATAAATTATGCTTGATAACTGATGATATAATGATTGTAAACGAAATGGGTGTGGTTTTAATGTCCACTAGGAAAAGCTATTTTATGAAGAAATTATTTAAGTAAAGTTCCTTGCCAACAAACCAAACCAAAGAAGTTTGTATATACATAGAAAAAAACTAAAAAAAACATACATCATGTGTATTCGAACTGGAGAGTTTCTCGCACAAATATGGCGTGAGTAAAGCGTGTAAAGCGTCTCGAACTTTCGCGTCTTCTTCTGTTGCATCCTCATGTGGACCGTAGAGCGCAGCCATTGCCGCCACACTCTGCGTTGCGAAACGATTTGCCACTTCCTGTGTTCAAATTATTGTTACTACTCTATAAAATATTAATTACATTGCTTGAAACCATTGTAAAAACGTCGCAATAGGTTATGGGTTCGATTTCCACTCGAGGAATGAAATATTAAATATTAAATATTTTATAAATTAATTAAAAAAAAATAAATATTTACATGAAATATTAAATATTTTAATTTTCTTGGCTCTGGTGTGGAGACTAAGCGTGACGTTGAATTCCGCCATTCAACACGCGATGCCTCCAGAATTCAGCGGAAAGTGAATGTCTTAACAATCGGTTCCCTCTGCCTACCTACTGCCTACATGAGGGATGTAGCGTGACGCTGAAAAAAAAACTTTTCTATTCATTAAAATGTGAATTTTTTCATCAGCTTGTTATAATGTACTCACAATTGTTCACTTGAAAAGTGAATAAATATCATAACGTTAAATAATGTGGTTGCGTCGTCTTAGCTCGTGCGACTGTAGCTGTCTTGTTCTGGTAATTAAACAAAGCATAGCGTTGAGTTCCGCCACTCAATAACAATGTCTCAAAAATCCAGCGGGAAATAAGTGAAACACAATGTTACGACACACAAGGCAGTGTTAGTGTTAAAATAAAAGTGTGAAGCTTAAAAAAAATGTAAAAGTTAACCTGTTTATTATCCCCTTCCTTGTGCAATCCGGACTCGGCAAGTGTATAATCGTAGCGGAGTACCGCGGGCAACAAGGCGTGCAGCGCGTGAGCTCGAGCGAAGCGGGCGCGGCACTGGGCGTCCGCTGCTAGCGCTGCCACTGCTTCTGCTCCAGCACACGCTGTTTCACCCAGCTCCTGTGAAAGTTCAGTTAAAAATACAATTATAAGTTATTATTTTGATTTTTTATTACTAAGTTTAAAATAAACTTAGTTGTATTACATATTGTGTATATTTAGCAAATGCATACAAGCCAATTTTTTTTCAGTTCATAAACGATTCTATCAAATGAGAATTTCTTGATTCATTAAACTCACAGGTCGTTTAAGCAGCGGCACGATGTCGGCGCACAACTGCGGCAGTTGCGCGCAGGCGGCGCGGCAGGCGGGGAAGCGCGCCGCCACGGCGAAGCAGCGCGCGCAGTGCGTGCACACCGCCGCCGCCGTGCTGTCCGCGTTGCTGCCGCCCAGCACCGACACGCAGCGGGACAGCGCCTCTTGCAGCACCTGTACACCATATTACTTATGTTATTGTATTGTAAACGTACACCAACACTTCAATTATTATTAAAAAATAATATAAGTAGAACATTTTACTAATTGAATTGTTTTCGATTGATCATCATGTATCTATCATGACGATCATCCAAACAATTAAATTATTTTTCCTTAATTTGATAGCCTTCTGTGCTAGTCTTTCGACTTTCGCCCACCACTGAACATTTTGGGATCCTAAAGAGAGCGACGATCAGTTCTTCGCTTCAAACGACTTCGAATAATAATGACCAGATAATATAGAAGATATACAAATAAATCCAACAAACCTCTAGCCCCTTCTCTCTACAGAGTTCCTCGGCGTTAAGCGCAGAACAAGACAGCGTGGCGTGCGCGAGTTCACAGGCAGCGGGTAATAAGGACGCGTCGCGTGCGAACAACGCCTCAGCCTCTGCCTCTAGCCTCGCCGTTCGTAGTAGCGCGCCATACCCCGCGTATTTGTATGGCGCCAGCACTACGTTAACAAATACCGCACCAGGGTTTTTTAAAAAAATCCAAAGAAATAATAATAGGATAGCAAGAATAGTATAATAATAACGACACCGCATTCCCAACCTCATGAACACACCACTCATTACGTAGTAAGCAGAAAAATATATCTCAAAGCAATAATCCTATAAAAATATTATTTTGATGTTTTAAATTTTTTAATATGGCAAAATCAATCAAAATATAACACCAATAAATAAACAAATTGTCGTTAGCCCGACGTACAAAAAACATTTAAAAATGAGAAAAAAAAACCTCAATAACTGTTAGTGTTAAAACCACTTTCAATATTCTATTATGTAAGAAAATGGTGTACTGCAAAAATTTATAAATAAATAAAAAATACTCAATTATTACATTGTACATCAAAAATTACATTGAATAATACCTATATAAAAATATACCTTCAGAATATCTTTGGAATAATATAGTCTGTGTCTGTAGTATAAGTAGAATATTGTTTGTATTTGGTCCATCGCCGCTCCATACATTTCTACTGCATAGGAATTCATAAGCTTGATTCACAGCCTCAAATCGATCCTGTAACATAAACAGTATTTAATTAAATGAAGGCCTCCTTTCAATTACATACTACATTAAATAATGATAATAAAGGTGGATAATAAATAGAAGTGGTGGCAAAAAACTGTAAACTCGCCAGGCAGTGGGTTCGATACCTCGGTGAAATTAAATATTTAATATTTTCATTTCTTCGGTCTGGAAACGAGACAATGCACGGTGTTCCGCCACTTAACACGGAGCGCCTCCAGAATTCGGCGGAAAGTGGAGAACGAAAGTGTCTTAATGGGAATGGAGTGTGTGTCTCACTTTACACAAAAGTGTGTATAGGGGTACATTTTTACTTGACATATTAATATATAGACGAATAATACACCAACCCGTCCTTCAGGATTCTTATCAGGATGGAACTGCTGGGCCAGTCGGTAGTAAGCTTTACGCACTGCCGCCTCATCGTGTCCAGGTTCTAATCCCAACGCCATGTACGCTTGCTCCGCTGTCATTGACGCTGGCTTCTTGTCTACTTCACGACGCCACGCCTCTAAAACATCTTTTAGTAGACCAACCTGGAAGTAGAAAGTTATTTTATTGATTTATATTTATAAAAATCAAAGAGACAAAAAAAAATATTTTGGGTACTATTACTTCCATAAATGCCACCAATATTAATAAAATATTTTCTCATAGTCAATAAAAAATTTATTAAAAGTACAGTAATTGCAGAGGGAACCTAGTGTAAAGACACTCCGTTCCCCACTTTCTGCCGAATTTTGGAGGCATTGGGTGTTGAGTGGCAGAACTCAACGCCGCGCTTTGCCTTTGCGATATTTTACATTGTCTTAAAATTTAAAATACATTGCAAAAATGTTTTTGTTTTATAAGTGTTTACATAATACTTTTCATCCATAGACATTCACATAAACCTTTTAAAATATGTCAGTATAGAAGAAAATCTGAATTTTGTAGTCTGTCAAAGTTAACCCTCTTCATTTATATTTGTATTTACCTTGTGCTCAGTCTTAAGTTTCGTTTCGTTTTTCAAATTAACATTTATTAATTAAAATAAAAATATTAAATAAAAATAGTATTTCATCAGGAAAAATTATCGAAACCAGCTCAAGGTGAAACTGTCAATGTTACCCGAAGAATCAAAGTTACCCAGATAGACTGTATAGATTTTGTTTTTAATGAAACGTTTTTTCTAATACGAAGTAAAAGGTACATACTGGATCAGGTATGGGCCAGTCGGGGAACTTGTGAGTATCGCACAGGTGGCGCAAGTAGAACATGTTGCAGAACAGCTCGTGGCGCAGCTGCGGGTAGAGCACGGCGGGCACGGCCAGGTAGGGGTAGCGCGCCGCCACGTGCGCGCGCAGTCGCGGCGTGAACTCGCCGATGTGCGCCGACACCTTCATTATCAACATGCGTCTGTTGGTGGCCAAGTGTGGCGTTGCGTTAGATTACGGTCGACATGCCGTGCAATTTTATTAAAAAAAACTTTGTAATTCACTGAAATATTTTATGTCTGTACTTATAAAGGGTAAAAGTTTAATAAAAAGAATCAAATTAAATCAGCTTTACGCTATAAGCTTTACGCACACAGCAGGGTAGGCACAAGGAACTTCGTTCCCCAATTTCCGCTGAATTCTGGAAGTATTGCGTGTTGCGTGGTGGAACGCAGCGCTGCGCTTTGCCTCCACACCAGAGCGAAGAAATGGAAAATTTAGATAAGTATTTAATTTCCTCAAGTAGGGATCGAACTCACAACCAGTTTTTACAGTCACACTTTGTGTGCTTGAATAAGCAGAAACTAATTGTTTAGATTTTATTTTTGGTACACACGTTTATCCTGCACATAGCAAAAAAAAGAAACAGGTACTCCATTATCGATTTTCTGCCAGAATTCGAGACATTACATTGAGTGTACTCAGCGCCTAAGCATTGTCTTGCAACTTAACTTAACTTAGCTTCACGCTTTATCCCTTGCGGGGTAGTCAGAGAGAACGGAGCGCCAAACGCCATACATGCCCTTCGGGGGGTCCTCATGCTTTTTACGTGACCTTCCTCCAGTATCTTTGATACTGTGTTTTCGAAGGTCAACCGAGGTCTCCCCCTACCTCTCTTACCGCTCACTTTTCCATCATAAATCTTTTTTGCCATTCTTTCATCACTCATTCGTTCGACGTGCCCAAACCAGCTGAGCACGTTCTTCTTCATTCTCACTGTGACATCCTCGCTAGTACCTGCCATTCTGTGTACCTCTTCATTGCGGATTCGATCAGCTAAGCTGACTCCGCATATCCTACGAAGAGATCGCATCTCCACAGCATTCATCTTTCTTTCATTCTTCTTCTGTAATACCCACGTTTCGCTGCCGTATAACAGAGTCGGTACCAAAATTGCATTGTGTACGGCCAAACGCGCAGCTGTGCTGACGTTTCGCCGTCTCATCAATGCAGCTAAGGCTCCGTTAACTCTGTTACCGGCAGCAATGGAGGACGGAGCTACATTGTCTTGCAAAAGCTAGGAAATAGAAATAATTCCGAATAGCAAACGAACCCACATTTATGATGTTATAGACACAATCAGACGCCATCTCAATACGCCATGATGGTCTCTACGATGGGTATTTACATAGTTTTCAATATAAATTTATTTATTATTTTTATTAACGAACATATTCATACCTCATTTCTGAATTCCATATAGCCTCAGGCGTGTCCCACTCGCCGAGGAATATTTGGGCGAATTTCTCAGCACCATGGTTTTCAAGATAGCAAACCATTGCTTCTGGCAACAACTGCCCTAAGATTGATCTTTGCATAATATCTGAACTCGTCTGTAAAAATAAAAAAATGTTGATAATATATTATAAATTATATATTATAAGATTAAATAATTCTTGTTGGGTCTATCTAATACGGAAAAATGCCCGAATTGTAATAGGATAGAAGATATTTATCATGTGTTGTTGGAATGTATACGGAATGAAGCCTAGCGGGCTCTTTGGCTAAAATCTTATAATATTTGCATTTGCAGCAGTATCCTTGCGAAGCCATTGACGAGTAAAGCACTTGCTCTGGCTAAGTTTACGAATTAATATGAATGTAGATTATACGGGGGTGACATAGTTAATGTAATATAAAACTCCTATGTAAATTTCAAATTAAAAAAAAAAAAAGATTAAATAACTCCTTCCATAATTTTCTATAACATTTGTCATAAGAAATTAAACTGTCATTTCTAATTTAGTTCATTTCGCCTACACTAATTTCGATTTGAGTATGTGGGAAATAGTGTCTTATTACTAAGTTTTGTCTACCTACCTTGCTATATGCTGGATACAGTGTAAAGCAAAAAAATAAGAATACTAACTTGATCTGCTCGAAAAGCTTGTTTCATATGAGTGAGCCGCAGGAATCTTGCTATCGGCAACAAATTAGAACCAGTGTATAAAAGCATGAAGTAGAACACCCCAGTTAAGTACAACTTCGATATTTCTGGATTATCTTGCATTATTTCGTATAACAGAGTTGCCACCTTAAAAATAATAAATTTTCAGCTTTATTAAATTAAAAATTAAACATTACATATATTTTTAATTAATTCACATAAAGAGTACGTAATAAGATATTTTATTAATACAAAATATACAGTTTTCATTTAAATAGACAACGCACCTTTTCAACAAGTATGGGATCAAACGTCAGTAATAACTGCACAACGTGGGCCAAGCATGCCGGTTCCGATAGCGATCGTTTAACTCTAGGCAACGGCCTTATTACTGCATCTTCTTCATCCCTAAAAACATAATTTAGGAACTATAGTATTAAAAAGTATGAAAACGAACGAACGTATGGAAATTTTCATAAATAATAGGCCTCGGCAACTTAGATCTATTCTTCGCTATCTTCGTTTTTGCGTAATAACTTTGTTATCATGATTATTATAAAATATTACAAAGCATACTAGAGAAATAGAAAAAAATTAAATGCCATTTAAAATATTACAAAATACATAACTTTAATAATATCAAAAAAATATAAATAAAATCCAGCAAACAGTCTATGATGATTACCAAGATAGGCACGTGTCATACTCGCACATGTACAGTCGCGTGCATAATGCTCCCCTCCTCCCCACTTTGTTTCACATATATACATACCAATTGTCGTAGTAAATGACACTTAGTGACCCGCTCCTACCGTACTTTAGTGTTATGATCGGTCACGCGGGTAGGAGTGTCGTATCTCTTTAATGGTAAGTAAAATACACATTCTACGCGGACTTTAGTTAGTCTGTATATAAATTAAACAACAATACCTGCTAGGATAATATCTGGCACAGGCTATAAGCAGGTCGAGCACGGTCGCAGCCAGGTCGGTCTCGGTGAGGGCGGGCGCGCCGCGCGCCACCAGGCTCCAGCGCAGCTGTGGCACGCCGCCCAGCGCTCGCCATCCTTCCATGCTGTTCGCCCAGCATTTTGTCTTGTTGTTAATTTCGCCGGATTTGTAGAGATCTTTTAACTAGAAATATGTAGGAAATGATATTTAATCTCTTTCCTTTTATGATTAAAAACTATTTTATTTTTATTAAAATTTATTTTAACGTTACTTGATATTAAATAAATTATATAGACCACAGATCAATAATATGTAATGGTGGGGTGAGATAAGTGAAAACAGTTAATTCTACCAAGTGGTGATCGCACCCACAACCATTATTTTCATATAGAATTATATTTACATATACTACAAAAACAAATATCAAGCCACCTGTTGAAAGCTCACGGGGCCCTTCCTCAACACTTTGTCCCCCTGTTCCAAGTTGTAGTACCACTCGCGGTCCCCGTCGCCGGGGGTCGCGGGGCCCTCTATGACGTTACTCTGTGTGGGCACCATCGCGCGCGACGTGTGCAGGTGCGCGAGGGTCATCAGCTCCACAAGGATCCTGGTAATATATTATACGTATGTTATTTAAATTCATGTTTTATATATTTCTAGACTAGAAAAACAGACAAAAATGTTTATTGTAATAGATAAATATTTGTAATTTTCAATAAAATATAACAAATTTACGAAAAATTTTAAAAAATATAAATTGATAAATTGCAACAATGTTTGTTTATAAATAAACTAGCATAAAAGTGGAATAAACTAAAAAAAAGGAAAACAATTTATATATCAACCTTATGCCATTCCATTCCAGGATCTCACTAACATTCTTTCTATGTAAAATTAGTTTAGCTAGAAATTGCACTAATCTATCTCGTTCCATTCTGTCACATGTCTGTAAAATATATTTATAAAAGATTAATAATATAATAAAAATAAATGAGTGAAATTCAATTGGCCCTTCTTAGCTCAATGGTATTGTGCCTATTAACGCGGTGGCTGTGAGTTCGATTCCCACACGGAGAATTAATTATTATCATTTCTTCGGTCTGGTAGGAAAACGTTCGGTGTTGAGCTCCAACGTCCCTTGACAGTAACTATAAGCGCAATGATTGTGGGTTTAATCCCAGCTCGCGGGAACGAATTATTTTCTTTTGCCCGCTCCTCATCGATCGATTTAAAAAGTCTATATGCCTACCTATATAGGAGATAAAATATAAAATTAAAATAAATGTACATAAAAAATATGAAATTATTCTTACCCTATCCAACATTTGAACTATATATTTAGTATCTGCGAAAGGGCCAATGTCTTCATAATACCGACCATAGACAATAGTCATCGCTTGTAGGCACATACACTTCATCTCCACTTTCGGTGTCGATAGAAACCGATGGTATAGATCATTAAAGAATTCATATCTAAAAACAAATTATTATATTTCTTATAAACTTATCTTTTTTTTTAATTTTATTTGAGAATTACATTATATATTTAAAAGTATACAGACACATTTACATTTTTAATTACTATTGCCAGAATAAATAATTTCATATTTCGTGAGACAGCATCTGACTGCAAATGCGATGGTTACTATTAGAAAATCACCAGAAAAGTGATATTTAAATTTAATATTTTTATTTCATTGTATTGCTGTAAAAAAAACTGAGGCGTTAAGTTCAACCACTCAAAACGCAACATTTTCAATATGGATTGAACGTAGAGAAAGGAGTATATCGTTAATTCAATTCGCTACATTATAAAGGGCACACGAAAGTAAATTACATAGCAGAAAAAAAATATTCACAAAAATATATATTACACAATAAACTTACGACTTCCTTATAGGACTGTCATCATTATCCTTCTGTTCAAGCAATATTCGTAAATAATAATCGCCTATTTTGACTTCGTTTTGTAGACATTGATAGTGCACTTCTAACTCGGCGTGGTTCCACGACGTCAGCGTGTTCCCGGCCACTTCCCGGTCGGAGGCGAATGCACGGAGTTCGTTTTCCAGTGCGTTACGAAGTTCTTCCCTTGTCTAAACAGATTTCGTTACTTAAAACCCGTGTACTTGACACTTTTCTTATCGAAATGTACAATTCTAAAATATTTTCATGAAATGTTACATATTTCATTAAAATAATTACTGGAGTAATTTAGCTAATTAAATTAAATTCGGCAATATTTCTAGGGGCGAATAATATTTTTATCATGGTTCCGAGTTTTCTTCTACTTTTATTGTTAGTCTAATTTAGTACTACTCTTATAAAATTTATTTAGATTCTTTTATTAATGAAAAATTGTATAAGATACAGATTAGTAGGTGTAAGTTGTATGAAATGTAAAGAAAGCGAACAATTATAAACATATAAAAGTAGGATACAGCCTTTTACAAGTTAAGAACTTTTTACAAGTTAAAATAATTTTTGATTGCGTTTTTAGTAATATTTAAAATAAGCTCAAATTAATGAAATATCAAATTGATGCATCATGGAACATGCGTCGCAAGATAACGTATCTTGTCATTATTGCACCAAATGAGAGAAATGATAAAAAGATAAAGATATAAAACGAACAGTATGATTCCATATGAGATTCGGCAGAGCGTGATCTCTGTGAAACTGGTAGTAGAACATGGGCCAGTTGGCGGTGGACTTGACGCGCTCGCGGCGCCGCCGCAGCACCACGGGGCGCTCGCGCACCGCCTCGCGCCGCGCCTCGCCGCGCGCGCGCAGCGCCCAGTGCTGCAGCGCCAGCGACGCGTAGTGCTGCAACAGTCGAACAGTACGCATGAAGCACCCCTAGCGGAGTAGTCAGAGCTTGCTTTTTACGTCACCTTCCTCCAGTATCTTTGATACTATGTTTTCGAAGGTCAACCGAGGTCTATATCTTCATTCTATCATAGTTGACACAGTTGCGCGATATAATTTAAATGTACATGTTATTTTAAGGCCAGTCGTAGCACAATGGAACAGGCGAGTGACTGACTGACTCTAAACGCGACAGCTTTCTAGTCGAGGAATACATATTTACATATTTAATATTTTCATTTCTTCGCTCTGGTGTCGAGACAAAACGCGGCGTTGAGTTCCGCCCAATGCTTCCAAAATTCGGCGGAAAATGGGGAGCGGAATATCTCAACACAAAGCTCTGGCGTGAAGCTAAAATAGCGTAAAGCTAAATGTTACTGTTTTTCCGATTCGGTTACATAAATGGAGTATATAAATTACCAACATATATGAAAAAATAAGAACAAATGTTTTCAGAATTTTGAAATTTCTAGCATTGATACATAACAATTGACTATAGTGGTGCAGATTGACAGTGTCCAATTCCGACGCAATTTTTGTGGATTTAATCCCAAATTGGGAGAATAAATTTGATTATCCCTCCACTATGGTAGACCAGATGTGACATTCAGCTCCGTCATTGAAAAAGTAGTGTTTCGAATGATGTCTGAATACGTAGAATGAAGTCTTTTAACACAATGTTCTCTCTGCTTATCCATTCATAAACTACCATATAATACTAATAAATGGTAGTATAACTAACCTCAATATGTTTCTCCACGTACTTGACCTGCCGCTCCAGCGCCTCCCAGTGCGGCGCGCGGGGCTTCGCGGCGGCCTGCGCCAGCTGCAGGTTGTCGCGCTCCTCCACGCGCTCCTCCTCCAGCGCGGGGGGCGCCTCGCTCGACTCTAGGAACGCGAGGAGCCCCGACGGCTGTGGTTATAGTACGTACAGTTAATAATGAGTAAGTAGTATTACGTGAGATAGTTTTAGAATTTTTTAAAGGACCCTTTTTTATTTAATTTGTAACATATAGTTTGATCGTTGACTGTAACACATTGTAACGTTTTACAAAACCATAATTAAGAATGTCGCCCGTTTTGTAATTACGTTATATAATATTGAAAGTTCTCTAAGCCTAATATGATTTAATATAAAAGTTTACATTTGTATGAATTTATGAGTATCACCATTTCTAACAGTATTTTGTTTATTCAAAATATAAAGTTATATAATAAATAAATTGGTTGGCCTTATGTATTTTAAATATGACATACCATGATGCGGCGCAGCAGGTCGGCCGCGGGCGCGTGGTCCACCAGCCACAGCGCGCACAGGTGGCGCGCGAGCGGGCGGCGCTGCAGGCGCGCGGGCGCGTACAGCGCGTGCAGCAGGTGGCGCGGCAGGGCCGCCTCGGCCAGCGCCAGCGCCTGCACGCGCGCGCCCACGCCGCCGCCGCCCTCCTCCACCAGCGCGCGCGACACCAGCCCGGCGCCCTTCACTATGGCCGCTGATGGGTGCTGTGGTAACAAATTATCACGTTAATGGAATTTCCTATTTTAAATTTATATTGTTTTACGATGTTTTTTTTTTCGAAGAAAAATCACTGTTATTTTTTTTTAGTGATGTAACATATTTAAAAATGAAAAAGTAAAAAAAATAAGTGGTTTTAAAATATCGCACTCAGAGTGTGATTATTTAAACAATTGAAACTTATTTGCTTATTAAGCTTTTATAATTTTGTTTCACTTAGCATAATTTGTAAAGCTAAAAATATTGAATCACAAAAAAAACTATTATACTAAAACATACCTCAAACAATTTAAATATAATGCGACCACGACTAGCCACCATCTCCAGTAGCTGGTCGAATTGCTTGCCGTCGGTGGTCTCACTGTATGGCACGCATAATGCGAACGTTAAGAAATCTAACATGGCCGCCACCACAAGCGCACCCGTGCCCGCTGACTGAAAACATTAAAAACAATTATATTATCATACTTCTATGCAATTTAAAGGGCACTTGTTGTAGAATAGTCTATTTTCAGATTTAATATAAGTTTATATAATATTTTTATTTAGCCCCTCCCCTGAATTGGTTAACTACAATCATGACATTTGTCGTCAAACACTCCACGACTATTAAAACTTTAATTAATATTTATTAAAATACCGTATTTACATTTATAAAATCAAAATTAAATTAAATCAGCTTCACGCTGTATCCCGCACACAGCAGGGTAGGCAGAGGGAACCTAGGGTTAACACACCCCGTTCCCCACTTTCTGCCGAATTCTGGAGGCATTGCGTGTTGAGTGGCAGAACTCAACGCCGCGCTTAGCCTCGACACCAGAGCGAAGAAATGTAAATATAAATTTAAGTAAATATTTAATCTCCTCGAGTGGGGATCGAACCCACAACCACACAGTCACACTTCGTGTCGCTACGCCACGACTGGCCTCTGATTTACAAAATCAAAACAATAATAATAATAAAAAGCAAAAATATCAGATTCACGCTTTCCCCACATACACGTGCTTCTGTCTTGCGCAGACAGAGCGGACCTAGTACTAAGATACTCAGTTGCACCGCACCGAATTCAGTATAAGATCTTTAATGGGCCATTACTGAAAATGTAGAATATATTCATAATAATATTATATATATGAGTGAGAACGAATGAATATTTGTTCGACTTCCACGCAAAAACTACTGAACGGATTTAGATGAAACTTCTTTAATAATAGGCTAATAGAATAACAAGTAGGCTACAATTTGTGTAAGGGTTTTGCATAATTTTGCTATAACATAAACATAAACTTAAGCCGCGTTTGGGTCGCTAGTACTAAATATACTCACAACATGGTCCGCCCACATGGCCAGCAAGCCATCGAGGAAGGCGGCCGACGCCAGCATGCTGGCTTTGTTGAGCTGCTCCTGCCGCAGATCCGGCTCCGCGTGCATGGGCTGCAGCAGCGCGCACAGCGCGTCCAGCGCCGCGTGGCTGCACGCCGCGCACTCGCGCCGCAGCGCGCCCACCACCGCGCTGCCCATCCACTCACGGAACCTGATTCATAAATATACTTTTAGTGAACCCGTGGCGCAACGACAGCGTCTGGCTGTAAATGCGACAACCGTTGCTGTTAGTTCGATCCTTATCCGGGGATCGATGGTATTTTCAGTTTTCCACTCTGATACAAAAATAGCAAATTTGAGTTTCACCTCTCAACAAGTATCTCGAAACATGTGCGAAAAATGTTCGCTTTTATTAGACCATCTGTACATCAAAAGGCAAACTCTTTTATTTTCGCGGCATGTATCGAAGTCAATTATGAGCGGATCAGCATACAGTAGACAAACCCCACCATTACATTAGGTTTGATAAACCCCACATCTTCGCTGAGGAAAACAGATATCTTCCTAGAATAATCCTTGAGGCTATTAAAATACATCCTAATTACAAAAGAAAAGACGGCTGGATCCAGTCATTAAAACTTTGAAATCTCAAACTATCACCATACTAGAGAAGAATCCAGGCCAATTAAGAAATCGTTCACATTAATCTGATATAATAATCATGTCAACTGATAAACGGTTATCACCTGAGTCTACCACCATGCATGACCACGGACTACTGTAAATTGTTTAAAACCTCGTGTTTCCAAAATGTATAGTAATAAATATACGCAATTATTCCGGTTAAATAGTTTCTCATTTAAAACAACGAATTAAATTTATTAGAAAATATGTCATAAACTCACCCAGGCAATGCTGTAAAGGCTGCAAATCCGACTTTACTTGCACACAACCTTCTTAATGCGTGGAACTGGGCTTCCAGCTCTCGCAAGGTCAAGTTAGCGCCAGCCGGAGCACTCGTCATGATGGCGGTTAACGCGCCAGTGATCAATTTCTCCTTGTTCTCCGCGAACAAACGCTGTAAGGACGACAAAATTCATATTATGATTTACTTTATACTTTAGTTGAGTTTTATTTTGGCGGAACTCAACACCGTGATTTATATTATTACCAAAAAAGCGGTCAAATGAAAATATTTCATGCCCTCGAGTGGGAACCGAACTCACGACCGTCGCATTTAGAGGTAGACTGGGCCGCTGCGCTGTAGCGCAAAGCTGTCAGCTAACAAGGTGGCAATGACAACGGCTTTATCACCTTGCAAGTTATTTAAATCATAGCGTGTTGAGTGGCGGAATTCAACGCCGCGCTGTATAAACATGTATTGTATATATACTTTCAGAAAGTCTCCGCAGTTTCATCAATCATAGATTAAATCATTGCATTATGTTCATAAATTAAGTACTAGCACAGCTAAAGGATAAAACGAATATTTTCCCTGTAGACGTTATTTACAAAGCGAAAAGCAAATTTTCTCATTAAACCAAATGTACGCTTCATATATACATTATTATTAAACACCATATTATTGTAACAAAATTAAAACAAAAACCATTGCCACAGTTAGTTTAATTACATCTTGCAAATCTCCAAATACGCATAATAAATGCTCAAATTACCCTGAAGCCATAAAGGCCTTTACCGTTATTACAAGGATGATTTTATGAAAATGTAATATATATTTTATATCCCAACGCAAACATGTATATACCTAAAAGTAGAGCTGACCTTAGGCAAATTAGTTTAAACTTTTCATGTTTTATGTATTTTTTAACAGAGCTAGTATTAAAAAAATACTTTAAACTGTTTCACATAATAGCTGTCTATAAAACACTCAATTTCCTTCTTTTCGCCGGAATTCGAGACATTGTGTGCTCAGTGACTTAACTCTACGCCGTGCTTTGTTTATCAGAACGGGGAAATGAAAATAATTAACTATATGTTAATTATTTTCATTTTTCTCAGTAGGCATCAAATCCATAAACACCGCGTTTACAGTAAGATAGTATACCAGCCTCGTCTTGATAGATTATTTTTTTTTCTTACATTTAAACATATATTTTTTATAAACGGTATTGAAAATATTTAAAATTTCTAAAATGTATATATTAATATGAATATTTTAGTCATTGACTACAATTTTAATATTAATCATTTAGCCCAATGTATTGATAAATTAAAATAAGAGTAACTGACTTAGTAACGACATGAAACAATATTATGTAAAGTGTTATATAGAAACAAAAAAATAATAAAACATACATGTTTTTAACAAAAAGAAATATAATCTAAAGTCACCTCTTAGTCTGCAATTAGGCAAGGGACAGATAATAATATTATGGGGACTTACAAGATCCCAAGTTAGAAACAGCCACAACAGGGGACGAGCCTACAACGCAACAACATATAATTAACATGCTCTTTTAACAAAGTTAAAGCAATTTTGAGTACAAAAGCGATAATATGTTACAAAATATATGAAATTAAATGTTTTTAAAAATAGTAAAATAATTAAGCAAGAAAAATTTTCTTGCTGCTTTGCAAATTAAAATCTTAATTTTATCGATTTTTACAAGGAAACAGCCAAGCATGTTATCAGTACTATTATTCATTAAACCAATATAGCTGCCCTTATGAATTTATATTGTGCACATCGTATTTTCATCTTATTTAAATCTTATAATATTACTAACTTAAAAAAAAATAAGTTTTCAGTAATAATAAGAGTACAAGAATAAAGCAGTTTGATAATTATTTTAGCATAAAGTAATAAAAAAGAACTCACATCTTGGCTCACAGAGTATATTAGACCACTGTAACCGACATTCGCATTGAAACGCTCTATCACTTCAGCTCTTGACATTCCAACAGGGTTTTGAAATAATCTAAAAGAATAAATACAAACTGGAGTTTTTTATTGAAAGATTGTATATAATATTACAATTATTAAACATTCATATAACATTCGCAATATTTCTCTTTTTTTTTTCAAAAAAAAAAAACTAAAAAGCAGATACAAAAAAAACAAATGTAATATTTGTGCGTGCTTCCCCAACTTAAGATGGATCCTTAAGTTAAAGATTTTTTTCATCACGCCAAAAGGTACGGGCATCGTATGTTATATAAATAATAATAATATAATATATTGAGGCCAGTCGTGGCGCAGGGGTACAAAGTGTGACTGTAAAATTGACTAGTAGTGTATTCGATCCCCACTCGAGGAGATGACATATTTATTTAAATTTATATTTCCATTTCTTCGCTCTGGTGTCGAGGCAAAGCGCGACGTTGAGTCCCGCTACTTAACACACAATGCCACTAGTATTCGGCGAAAAGTGGGAAACGGAGTGTCTTAATACTAGGTTCCCTGTGCCTACCCTGCTGTTTGCGGGATAATAAAATAAAAAAAGAGCATACCTCAAATGATTAGACTCGGTCTCCTCGTCGACGCCGTGGTGCAGCGGGCCGAGGCGGTGCCCGCGCGGCGTACGGCCCGAGCGCACGTGCACGTCGCGCTGGCCCGCCGAGCGCACGCCGTCCACCAGCGACGCCAGTAACGCGTCTCTGATACAACAATTAAATTACTTTTATTTAAAAAAAAAAGTTAAAACAACTGTTATGTCGCGGTATTTGAACTTGCACTGCATAAAAAAAACTTTTTTTTTCAACTACACACTATTCTATTTATAGTAAGATAGGAAAATAAAACCCATGTAAAATACTTGGCTCTGCATTTACCAACTGAACGGAATTTTTAGCTTTCAATACAAAAAGATAATTACTTTTTTTTTATTTTCATTATATTTTTTCATTAACATAAAGAGAAACTGCCTGACAATTTCTACGATTACAAAAATTAGATAAGTCATAAATGTTCTACTAAAATATATAATAAGTATTATATTGTAATAACTAATATATTATTCTTAGTAATTTAAGCATCATTTTTTTAAAGTATAGCAGAAGTTATTATATTTTAATGCATTTTACTAAGGTGTAAGAAGCGTAAAAATTAACACATTTTTTTGTATATTTACCTTTCACCAGCCAAGTATGTGCGAGTTTGCCCATTCAAGTATTCAATAGAAAATTTCTGAGGATGGTCCAGGTCTCGTACTAACGCAAACACGTCGCTGAGTGGCCTCAAACACACCACCTGAAACATTATTTCATTAATTATTTAATAATTAAAGCAAAGTATATATAATTAAGAAAAGAAAGCATGAAGTCTTTTATAAAAATAACATATCCAAATAAAGTTTAATCTTGGTTAAAAAGCTGATATAGTTAAAACTTGACTATATATAGCTAAATATAGTTACTTCTATTGTGAATATAAAATTAATGCATAAATTGTACTTTGATATTCTATATCACAATTATTATATTTTGCGTGTTGAGTGACAGAACTCAACGCCGCGCTTTGCCTTTTCTATACTATTGTCATATTGTTGCACTGTCATTATTACATAATTATTAAAAAATAATATTATTGTTTGCATGCATATGTAAAGAGATTATGGATAATAATTTATAGCACTTTTATCTTCTATTAAACTATGAAAAGTTGTAATAGCTGTAGTGTAACACATTTTTTTTATTATCAATACAAAGCCCACATTCTACACAACGTTGATTCACATTATCATATAATATTAGAATAATTAAATATTTTAAACAATGCATAGCATGGACATAATAAAATTTTGAAATTTACAAATAATATGTATTAATTCAAACTTCATACAGAATATGTTTGTGGATCTCTTTCCAGGATACATGTGTCAGACAGACAGAGTGTCCTCCGCATTGGCTCCATGTGACGCGCTGGGTTCACTTTGTGTACTAAGAACTCACTGAGGGAAGTTTGATGTTGATCACCACTGTCAAAAACAAAAATTAATTAAAAAATATAATATGATGCTACAGTTCAGTGTAATTTTAATGTTTGTTTCGTTTTATTTTTTATTGACACTTTGGTTAGGCAAAGGCAACCTGGAGTTGACACGATCCATTCCCCACTTACTGTCCAATTTTCAAGACATTGCATGTTGAATGGCGTAACTTTTCACCGCGCTTTGTCTTTATACCATAACAAGGAAACGAAAATAATACATTCTCTTAAGTAGGAATCGAACCCACAGCCCTCTCAATGACAGTCAGACCGTATTATATAATGATAATAAATCTATCTATACTAATACAATAAAGAGAAAGTCTTTGTTTGTTTGTTTAAACGCTAAGATATTTGGATCTACTGGTCCGATCTACCAGTCCAAATAAAAATCGGTGATAATCACCTTGCAATGTTCAATAACTTATTCTCACCAAATGCATGAGGCATTTGTCACTTATTTACTAATAAAAAAGAACATTTCTACTTTTCTATAAAACATATAAAAATTCGAACATAGAGAGACTCGACCCCCCGCCTCTCAAAAGAGGAAGAAGAGGTATGGCTTAGTGGCTTAGAGCGCCTAGTCGGTTTCCAGGAGGCGCGGGTTCGAGTCCTGCTACTTTCAAATTTTTATATGTTTTCTAAATAAGTATTTTTCTTTCCTAAGTGTGGAATAACACTTTAAAAATATTAAAATAGAACATTTCTTCCATACAATGTTACTGACATATACAATAATACATTATCTAAAAAGATCTTTTATATTTAACATAGCTGTTATCAAACAAATTATAAACAGTGTATAAATGTTTACAATAATATCATTGTGCGTAATCAAACTGGAAAAAATAGATCACATAAAATGACAAAGGTCATATTAATAATTTTGTTAAAAATAGAGCAACATATTCTAAGTGTACTCACAATTTGTGAGTTTTAAATTGTTTTATGGAATAAATTGTTATTTATGTACAACTTACAATTTTTTTAAATTTTAAATTGTGTCTATTAGCACTGGTAATGAATGAAAATATTAGATATTTCATTTCCTAGAGTGGGAATCAACCCCTCAACCTATCATTATTGCAGTTGGGTGCTTGTGCCCCTGCACCACAAAAATTGTGTTTTACTTGAATAAATGTAAAAATAATTAAAAAATTCAATGCATTCTTTTATTTTCTACTTTATAACATACAATAGGCAGAGAGAAGCTGAGAATGGAGAGCCAAAGTTTCCTTTGTTTCTGATTTTTATGATTTTATGTGGAAAAGCTGAATGTCACTTTTGGAAAAAATAAAAATAAATCATTCCACTGAGTGGGGATTGAACCTACAGACTATGATGTTTACAGTTAGATACTGTCATATTGCACCACAATCTCAATATCAATGCAAATTCAGTAATATTTTATTGTCCAGATAATAATCTACTCTTTACTACAATGATTATGAACATATCATAATACATTAATATTGATAAGAGACGAAAATGAAACCACCATCACTTAGTCACTACCAAACATATCTTATCAAAATAATAAAATACAATAAATTATATGCATAAAGTGTGTAAAAAGTTATTGATAAACATTCACTATGTCATAAATTCATCAATATTTTCTGAATATGTTTTATTACCTGTACTTGCCGAATCTTTGGTTGTGATAGTCATCTAAAGTGATCGTAGCGGAAAGCACTTTAATACTAATGCTCATCGTCAAGCTTGCCATTTCAAGCATTTTATTAATAATAATCTGATGATCCATTGCATTTGAAAATAGATGAAGTCTGCTATAACCACCAACAGCTAATACAAAACCTCCTGGTATATCTCTCACTGGAAGAATGCCTTGTATATCACAATATGGATAGCTTGCTAGTAGAGTGTGTGTAGATGGATCAAGTTGCTCAAGAGAACATGGTCCAACTTCTAAAACTATAGGTAGCCGTGTACCACTCCAATGGTGTTTATAGGCCTGGTATCTCTGTAAATAATATTGTGTATTATGAAATATTGGCCACTGTGGTGTAGCAACTCATACTGAGTTGCATGTTGCATGTTGAAGTTGCATACATGACAGTAATGCAGTGGTTGTGGGTTCAATCTCACTCACTCAGGGGATGTGTAGCATTTTCATTTTGTCACTGTGCTAACAACACAAAGCAGTCTTGAGTTTTACTTTTTTTACTTTAAAACACACAGTGTCATGAAAATTAGGAATTAAGTGTCTTAGTCAAAATAAAATATTAAAATTAAAAGGTAGCTTACAAAAATATCTTTAGGCTTCTCAGCAAACAAGTGCCTGTATTTAAAAGCCTCTGATAAAATAAGGCACTTATGCTCAGATGAAAATTTCATTGAATCTATTTTTTTATCTTTCTTCATAACAAGAGTAAAGTCATGGTTGGCTGTAGAGTTGGAATGTTTTGCCGAAGCAACAGTAACTACATCAGAATATAACCATTTGTTTGTCACTTCTAAACGATCAGGATTGTATGTAGTAATACCATGAGTTCCTATAGAGAATACTCTCTTATATTTGCCTTTCCAGGAATGTTTTGTGACAAGGAAAGTAGCCACATCTTGATTGTCTTTGAGGGGAATCATCTTAACATTGCCTACAATAACAAAAGAAATTTATAGTATAAAATATTTTATATAATTAAAAAAAATATTAATGAATTGTACTATAAAAGCAAAATATTACTGTTTTATTCTTTTCATAATATAAGGGTATCCTTACAAATGACTTTCATTAACTACTAACAAAGCTGGTGATCTGATAGGACTCGTTTTATTTTTTTTTTTCAAGAATGAATATTGAGATCAAATTAAGTACTTATAATAAATATATTATGTACATAGAAATTATTTCGCCAATAAGTATCCTCCCCTTTGTAAATACGAAGAAGACGGATATTGGAGACGTGTAAACAATATGTTAAACAAAATTATTGAACTATTAGATATAACTTTAAAAGTTTCTGTATTACTTACAATTTTTAAATGAATCAATAAAATAAATTAATTCACCTAGAATCTAGTAAGATTAACATAGTATACAAAACATTCAGCAAAATATGAAAAAGATAGGTCAAAACTAGCCGACCAATCGCCAAATTGACACCTGTATCTACTATTGCCAGATTAAATATAATTAAAAAATTGCCAAAGAAATATTTTTATTAAAGAGTTCCATGTAAAAAAGCAAGTCTCAATTTTATTCTTCAAAATGTATAGTCAATTCATTTAGTATTCTTTTTAAGAAGCACACAGCAGGGTAGGCAGAGGGAACTTCGTGTTAAGACACTCCGTTGCCCACTTTCCGCCGAATTCTGAAGACATTGCGTGCTGAGTGGCGGAACTCAACGCCGCGCTTTGCCTCGATACCAGAGCGAAGAAGAAATGAAAATATAAATGTAAATAAATTTTTCACTTCCTCGAGTGGGGTTCAAACCCACAACCAGTCGACTTTACAGTCACTTTGTGCCTCTGCGCCACGACCAGCCAGAAGTTGAATTGGTAGAACGAAATTTAGGCGATAAACCTAAAAGTGGTGGATATTTAAGAGGCCAGTCTAGGATTGCCCGATGTTAGAAAAACATCGATGTCAACAGCGAAACTAAAGCATCGATGTTCCATAAAAATAAAAAAAAACATCGATATTAGGCAACATCGATGTCAGCCAATACCGATATTTTTTCGACAAATCGTTATCGGTAAATAAAAAAACCGGACATACGCAAGTCAACCAAGCTCATCAACGATTCCGTACAAAGATTAACCAAAAAGTAAAGAGGTCTCGAGCTTTTTCTGAAATTCAAGCTTAGCTTAGCCAGAGCCCTTTCATCTGATACCTCACTTAACCTAGCGGCTTTAACACCAATTCTTATCTCTCTTTTAAGGCTACTATTTTTTAAGGATTTAACCATAAATGTGCTAACTGCCAAATTTCATAATTTTAGGTCAACCGAAAGTATCTTATTAATTTTGATTCTCTTTAAAGTATCGAAAAATGCGATTTTTGCGATATAAACGGCTATATCTCTTTTTAAGTAAATGTAGAAATACGTTTTTTTTTTTTTCAGGAAATCTTGGGACCGTAGATCTAAGTGGTTATTATGGTTTGAATACCAACTCGATATCTCCAAGCGTTCTTGGGATAAAGGCTCTTAACAGACAGACCGATAAAAGTGATTTTATAAAGAATTTTTTTTCTTTAAAGATACGGAACCCTAACTACTACAACATCAAACTACATTTTAATTAAAACAAAAATGTAAAAGTTATTGCATATTGCAAGCATTAGGGCGTAAAAGCACATTATATGACCCAATACTTTTTCTCAATCGACTGTAAAAGTAATAATTTTGAAAACATATGTACTCGATTAAATATCGATTGTGTGTCCCTGCTGACATTGATGTTATGATGTTTTATTAAATGCAACAAAGATGTTAAAACTTCGATATTTTAACTGCAGAAATCGATGTTCATCGAAAATCGATGATCATCGGTCATCCCTAGGTCAGTCATAGCGCAGGGGCACGAGCGTGTACTGTAAACGCGACAGGGTTGAGGGATTCCCACTCAAGGAAATCAAATATTTGATATTTTTATTTCTTCGCACTGGTGCCAAAGTATGAAAGTAAAGCACGGCGCTGAGTTACGTAACTCATCACGCAATTACTCCAGAATTCTGCGTAAAATAGGGAACAGGAAGTCTTAACATTTGATCCCATCTACTTATCCCACTATGCTATAATTACTCAATTTAATTTTATTACTTAATATACATTTATTTTATAAAATTATCTAATTAGGTACTTAGGAATTATGATATTTAACATATTGTAATTTTTGGTACGTGACCTATGTACATATATATTATGTAAGGAATAAAAAGCCTTAAATTACCTGTTGCAAATTAGTAAAGATTAATATATGTATAAGAGATAAAAAATCTTCCCCGTATAGCACTGTATCGGTACGTACCTACCTAATATACGCACCGGTACGGTACGGTAGAGGAGTTTTTTTTATCTTGAAAATAATTTACATCACTATTTTGGTATAGGAATGACAGAATATTATTAGACAGTGGCAAAACTTTTTATTGCTTGTAGTTTATAGTGATGTTTTGAGTAGACGGTCTATATGTTAGATGACGAAGACCAACGAAGTCATAGCTGTCACTGTCAGATCCCAGATGTGAATCTGCCAAAAGGCTAGAAACTTTCGAATTTCGTCATAGTGCGGTGGTATCAATACTTTTTCAATAAAAGTATCTTATAGACTTTTTAACTTAAAACAACAATGGTTTTAGATTTAGATTTATTTCGCGCCGACAAAGACGGCAATCCAGATAAAATTCGTGAAAATCAACGTAAACGCTTTAAAGATGTAGCACTAGTGGATACTGTTGTGGAACAGGATACCTTATGGAGAAAATTGCGACACGATGCCGATAATTTAAATAAACTTAAAAATGTATGCAGCAAAGAGATTGGACAGAAGATGAAAAATAAAGAACCAGTTGGTCCAGAAGATGAAGCAGTTCCTGAAGACGTTTCTAATAACCTAATCGATCTTACTGGCGAACTACTTCGGCCTTTAACAGTCAACCAAATTAAAAAGGTTAATTTATCACATATATCACATTTATATACAACATTAATGTAATACTTAAAAACACTTTCATTTCTCTACCCATATGGTATGATGCAATTCCGTAGCACTAATTATAAAATAAGTAATGTATATTAAAATTAAACAAACATTTGAATAATAACAAAAACATTTGCTTGTTAGGTGCGAGTACTCATAGATGAAGCAATTGCAAAAAATGAACAAGCTTTATTAGCAGCAGAAAAAGCACGTTCAGTAGCACTTAGAGAAGTTGGTAACCATTTACATGAGTCAGTACCTGTAGATGATGATGAAGATCACAATGCTGTTGAAAGAACTTTTGGTGACTGTTCTGTCAGACAAAAGTATTCTCATGTGGACCTTATTTGTATGATCGATGGTAAGTTCTAGAGTTCTAGATAGAGGGTTTATAATGGAAATATGTAAATATATAGAATTATAAGAAATTTGTTATACAAAATACTTCTTTATCTTCTAGGTATGGATGGCGAAAGGGGAGCTGCAGTATCTGGTGGACGAGGCTACTATCTTAAGGGTCCTGCAGTTTTCCTTGAACAAGCCTTGGTTCAACTTTCTCTTAGAATTCTTTTGCAAAAAGGATACACACCGCTTTACACACCATTCTTCATGAGAAAAGAGGTAAATATTGATTTTATTACTATTAAACAAAATAAATATCAATAAAATTGTATATAAAATTTTTTATGTGGCAGAATAAGTTGCAAAGGCATATGTCTCAATAACAACATATCAAGTGGGTTTAAGTTTGTTTCAAAAATTATATTTAAAAAATTTATCAAATTGCTAAAGTATATAAATTGAATACAGAGGTTTTATATTTAATATACAAAATGCCTGTTCTTTACATTGTTTGGGTGCTCTATGATCTTATGTTCACAGTATCATCTTACAATTTTTTTACTATCATTATTGATACATGATAAAAATAGATTTGAAAAATACACTTCTAAGCATCATTAACATATTGCACTATTTATTTCTTTAGATGTATTATTGCTACTGGCAATAATTGGATAATATTTACAACAATATTTTTTTCTTAAATCTATAGTATGATTTATTTTGATGCAGGTGATGCAAGAAGTAGCCCAATTGGCCCAGTTTGATGAGGAATTATACAAGGTTGTAGGAAAGGGTTCTGAAAATAAAGGAGATGTAGCTGTAGAAGAAAAATATCTTATTGCCACATCTGAACAACCTATCGCTGCATACCATAGGGATGAATGGCTTCCAGAAGCATCTTTACCAATAAAGTAAGCCAATGTATTGACTTTTTTTTATTTTTCAATTAGTTTTATTAGTGACTAGCGGCCTGCTCGCGGCTTTGCCCGCTTGAATTATATGATTATTCATTTAAGAAATATAAATATTACAAACAGCCTTAATTATTAATTAATTGATTTGGATAAGTACTCACAATATTATTTGTAAAATAACTTATATTAGCTCCTGTACAGTTTTTAAATTAGTAACATATATTATTAGTTAAATATATAATTGGTATACAGAATATACATAGAAAGCACGTTTTTAGACATTTTTATATAATCTATAAAATAATCAACATTTTCGGGCAAGTTCAAGTCGTACTCATGCCCCGA
>JAAIXJ010000287.1:0-10741 GCA_013403705.1 Heliconius hermathena | reverse complement strand
CTTAAAAAAATATTAATAACATAAACGAACGAACGGACTGAAGAACCTATTCAAAATATTTCTTTGAATATTAAGTCATTCTTTATCACTGTGTTAAATAATTAAGAATTAAGCTAGACTGTTACGAAGGTAATCTTCACCAACAATTCAATTTAGTTTACTTTGTAGTTAGTACTATGAACAATTGTACTTTAAAAACGTAACGTATCATGTGTAGTCAATAGATATCATTGCGTATGTTTCTTTTTTTTTCAAATATAAATATCTTTAAAACTTTAAGTCCATTATTTTTTGATAGAGTATAGCGGTAACCTTTCCAAACTATATTTTCTTTTATGCACAGCGCCATCTATTTAAGATCCCATCGCAATTAGTGATAGCGTTACGTGTATGAAAGAGAGTATCAAGATTCGTTAGCACCTACTATTTTTGTCAATAGATAGCGTTACTTATATCGATTTTTAATATCTCAAATATTAACTTATTGAAAACTTAAATACTTATATCTTTTGATAGAGTGAAGCGATTACAATGAAATAAACACTAAAAGCTACTTTGATTTATTTGTAATTTTTATGTATAAAAGTTGCTTAAATTTATTGTGTACTTTTTACGTGATACGTGTTTACATAAACAGACAAACATAAACAGACAAAAATTCCAAAAATGTTGGAAATGGATTATCCTTTAACACCCTGGCTAATTTTTTTTTAAATATTTTCAATGTACAGAAACGACTTTTCTACAGATTTATTATAAGTATAGATATAGATTATTACAAGAAATGACATGTTATTCTATAAATAAGTAAAAAAAAATCAGCTTCACACTGTATTCCATACACATCAGGGTAGTCAGAGGGAGCGTTGTGTTAAGACACTCCATTCCCCACTCTCTGCCGAATTCAGTAGGCATTGCGTGTTGAGAGGGCGGAACTTCGCGTCGCGCTTGACCACTACACAAGAGAAGAAATGGAAATATAAATGTACTGAAATTGCTTAAATTATTGTTATTGTTAAGTATATAAGCATGTGGAGTATTAAAATACTGTTTTAATATTAATATTATATTTTAGATATGCTGGCTTGTCTACATGCTTTAGACAAGAAGTAGGATCACATGGACGTGATACACGCGGTATTTTCAGGGTGCATCAATTTGAAAAGGTATATTATTAATAAGTTCTTTGATTTTCACGATTATTACACATTTTAAATGAAACTGTTTTAACCGGATTTATCGCGTATAGTTCTTATTATCTTTATAAAGTACATAATAAAAAATATAAATATATTTTCAGTATTGAGAAATAAGTTACAGAAATTAATCTTTAGAACATTCTTGATGTAGGTAGAACAATTCGTCCTTACATCACCACATGATAATAAATCTTGGAAAATGTTGGATGAAATGATTAACAATGCTGAGGAATTCTATAAGATATTGGGTATTCCATATCGTGTAGTGAATATTGTATCAGGAGCTCTCAACCACGCGGCTGCAAAGAAACTGGATCTTGAAGCATGGTTCCCAGGATCTGGGGCTTTTCGCGAGCTGGTGTCTTGCAGCAATTGCTTAGAATATCAAGCCAGGCGTTTGTTGGTCAGGTATAATATATATCCTTTATAGAACGACTCTGATTTTAAAAAATATGATTTGGATATGTGTCACTACTTACTACATACCTACCTACTACATTTACAAAAATAATTGTGTAAAAAATAAAATGAAATTAAATAAACAATGTGTTTTTAGATATGGCCAAACAAAAAAAATGAATGCAGCTACAGAGTATGTGCATATGCTTAATGCGACCATGTGCGCTACTACGAGAGTGATTTGTGCCATACTGGAAGTACATCAAAGCGAACGCGGTATTGAGGTACAAAAATTTTATTGATTAGATATTTCTTGGCATTTATTTACTGCAATTATTTTTTTACTTCTCATTTATAATGATGTTACGTTACATAAACACAATTGTGCATTAAATATTTAAAGCAATTTTATAAAAAATAAAAAAAATACATTAACCTAACATCTTTTACTATTATTATTTTATCTTCGAGACCGTCGTGGAACAAAGGCAGAACGTGTGACTGTAAACGCGATGGTTGTGGGTTCGACTCTAACTTGAGGAATAAATTGTTTTTCAATGCAATTCCTTGCTCTGGTAGGAGACAAGTAGTGTTGATTTCAACTACTGACACACAATGTCTCGAAAACTAAAATTACTTATAATAGTGTTACATTTTTAATACTTTACAGGTGCCTGAAGCTTTGAAGGCCTGGATGCCAGAACAATATCAGGAGTTCATACCGTTTGTGAAGCCAGCTCCAATAGACGTAGAGACGGCAGCCGCTGCCAATAAAAAGGGCAAAAAAGAGAAGAAATAAGGAAATCTTGAAATCAACATCCTGCATTTATTTATATTTATGCTAAGCTAAGCTTCGATGGCTGATAAGCATTTGTTTTTTCAATAAACATTTTTGCTTATTATCTTGTTTTATTTATATTTTTATAGTCGATGATCATTTTTAAGTACTTAAATGATGTGAATATCATCAGAATTGAGGCCAGTCATGGCCCAGGGGCACAAAGTGTGACTGTAAAATCGACTGGTTGTGGGTTCGATCCCCACTCAAGGAAATTATGTATTTACTTTAATTTATATTTCCATTTCTTCGCTCTGGTGTCGAGGCAAAGCGTGGCGTTGAGTTCTGCCATTCAACACACAATGCCTCCAGAATTCGGTAAAAAGTGGAGAACGGAGTGTCTTAACATTAGATTCCCTCTGCCTACCCTGCTGTGTACGGGATACAGCATGAAGCTGATAAGAATATCATATGCAAACAATTACATCCCTCTTAGTATTTGTTATTGTTAATGATATAACTATGCTCATTCTCTATGGACTCTCAAATATATGTAAATAAAATCACTGTTAAAATTATTCAATAAAACAAACAAATCGTGTTTTATAGTTTATTGTGACAATCAAATCAGATTTCAATTCAATATCAACCATACATACAAAAAATTTCTTCACTTTTAATATATGCAAAAGAAAACATAATATAAAACAATACTATTACCTAATAAAATCACAACTTTAAAGTCACATTTTTATTTTAACATGTTATAAATACATTTATTATAAAGATTATGTATTTTACATCAGTTATAATTGAATCAATTTGCTGTTTGTTTAGCTGTAAGCTTAATTTATGTGGGAATAGACTAATTATTTTCAATTTTAATAGCCATCAATTCATTTCTAGAATGCATTTTGAAGGTGGCACTGTTAGAATGATATTGAAATTGGTTAGGAAGAGAGATGAGCTTTAAAAGTATACTTTGGTCACAATTTGAATCTGTGAAATGTCTATTAGTTTCTCCATTACTTATAGCTTACAGCCATAATTTCCTCAATTACAATACAGGGATCATATTTTTTGTATAATAACTACTTAAATCATTATTCTAGTATATTTTATGATATATGATAAAATTTTATGAGTAATTTTACATCAGATGAAGTACATATGTATGTATCATGTAAAGCTACCCATTTGTCAATAACTTCTACAAGGATTTGACCAGCAGCTCCACTACATGATGATAAGAAAACACGATATTACTATAACTATAATTACTAATATATCAACTTCATGCAAAAAATATTGAACATTTATACAAAATAACATCATTTTTCGTTTAAAAAAGCTTTTGAGTACATGATATAAAACACTATGAAGTTACAACCTAAAGCTACATGATTACATTATTTATTGTTATTAATTTTATTGACTTTTAGCATAAATGGCATAATTTGGAGATACTAATGCTAAAAGTTTTAACTTTTTTAATATTTCTTTTTTTAATCACAAAGCCCTTTAGATATATAATAGTGTGTTTATGGCCATCATGCAACACATATTATGATAAAAAAAAATGTGAATACAACTGGCATTTTCTCGTTCAAATCATACATTTATGTACATAAATATATTTATGTTATCATAAAAATTATTACCTCTATCTGACTCACAAAGTCTCAATGTACATCACAGATAATGATTTAAGATATTCAGTCCAGTTCTTCGTTTATGGTGTTCTAAGTGTGCCCACGAGCACTATTCACTTTGCCAATATCACATTATATGGGGAGATTTATCATGTTTTATAGTAATATTTTTAAAGTCACATTAGCTTGTTCAATCATACAGTTTAACATTCTATTGAATGTAAGTTAAAAGTCAATAAATAAATAATAATAACAATTTAGAATATATACCCTCTTCTATCACTTTATATACTCAAAATGTAAAAGGTAATAACTAATACATATTTGCATCAATGCATATTTAATCTATGAACCTTTGATAAGATTTATAATTTATAAACATTTTATATAATACTATCAATACAAAATGAGTGTATTCAAGTATATATTATATTTCCAGTATATAAATATTATTTATGCTGTTGTTATCACTAACAAGCAAGCTGAGCCTTTTGTCTACATTTATGCATTAAAGCTCTATAAGTAAACTGACGACGGGCAAGAATACGCATTTGTTTTAGAAAAGTATCTAAATCTATAACTTCTTTACGTAAAGCCTCACCCATATAGTAAATTGCATCTTCTAAAGTTGCTTCAAGAGCAAAAGCATTCAATAGTTGAGAATACAGTGGAGCAGTAGTGACAACTGCTTCATCTACATCTACACTTTCTTGCTCACTCAAATGTTCTAGAGCAGCTTGTAACTCTTTTTCTTTTTCTTGTAGGGTTGCTACATTTTTATCCAGTTCTGCTCTTTCTCTTTGTAATCGTTTTAATATATCTTCTAGCCTAGTTTTGCCTTCTCTTAGCTCTTGCTGGGTTCTACGTAATGTTTCAAGTTCAGCCTGAGACTGCTGAGACTGTTCTTTAAGCCTTCTTCTTAACTTATCTTCAACTGCAGATAATAAAGAAGCTTTAATATGTTCTTCAGTTATAGTCCCACCAGTTAAATCTGTTCCAGGATAGCCACCACTATTTGCAGGTGGATACGGAGTGGCATTGGGCGGAGAAAATGGTGCACCATTAGAAGTAGCAGACCCTGGATAGGGTGTACCAAAACTTGGATATGGTAAATTTGATGTTGTTGGATATGAAGTAAAATTTGGGAATCCTGTCTGAGAGGAGCTAACTTGTGGGTACGGATATCCTGATGGTTGAGGCATAAAAGGACTAATAGGATATGGTGGAGTTGCATTGCGAGGCTTAGAAAACACTGGAGGTAATTCTCCAAATGCTGATATCATGCATTGTATAAGTATTTGTAATGTAGAGGTTTTTGGATTCCATTCATGTAAATAAGGTAAGTATACTTTTCCATTATGGTCGACGTATTTAGACACTTTAATCGACATATCTGCCGTCGGTTTAACAAAACACAACGGAGCATTTTGTGGATGCTTATCCATCAACCAAATACAGACTGGGATATTGTAGTATGCACCTTTAAAATTAACCGGTATAGTACCTTCAAGATTTAACAAGTCTTTTCTAATACCATTATTGAAAACAAAGCCTTCTAAACGATAAGTAAGACTGCGATATACTTGAATCACACTAATCACTTCTCTTAATGTAACATCTCGGTGCTTGTAGTTCGAAAGATGAGCCCTTAACACAGCCTCGTTGTGGTCCATTATAATATAGAACTCTTAAAAATGGTTACAAATAAAATAATAAAATATTGATATAATTACAAGAACTTGCTAGTTGAATCTAAATAATTTGTTATTTGACAGTTACCTACTAAAAATTACAATGAAGAGTCATTTATAGCGGTGACATATATTATCGTCTATATTTTTTATTACAGACTATAAAATAAATCAATCTCCACTCGAGGAAATTAAATATTTATTTATATTTTAAATTTAAATTATATTTTAATATATATATTTATGCTCTGGTGTCGAGTTGAGTTCCGCTACTCAACACGCAATGCCTCCAGAGTTCGTAGGATATCGTAAAGAGTGTCTTGTCACTGGGTTCCCTCTGCCTACCGTGCTGTATGCGGAATAGAGTAAAGTGTGTGTGTTTGATTTATTTTATTTTATAATGTAAATGGATTATTGTAATCTTAAAATTTGTCTAATCATTTTTAAGCCCGCATATTTGGATCTATGTTTATTTGATCAACGTCGGCATTAAAATAGAAGATTTTCTATAAACATTATACATTAGTATGTAATATACATACTACTGACTAATCTGATCCATATTAACTTTTCTAAAATCTACATAGAAATATTACATCTGTCGTAGCTTAGTTAAGAAACAGGTCATGCAAGTTGTCAGTTCTCCCAAAATTAAAAAAAAAGTGTAGAGCTTATAATGCACGTTTATTGAAGTGGCATTTATAAACTTCCCCATTTTATTTAAAAAAAAAATATTCACTGAAAAGGTGTTGATATGGACATTGACAATTAGTGAGAATAATGATAAGCATCTGAAAATGATGCCGTGGTACCAACAATGATACTTTATTACTTACTTAGCTTAGTGAGAAAGTCGGAAAGAACGGAGCCCCAAACGCTACGGTCTCTACATACCTCTTTCACCTCGTTCACTGTCATCAACTTCTTCATACATGGCCTCCGGGTGTCCGCATGTTTTCTTGATGATCTCTTCTTTCTTTCTTGATGATATCTTTGATGCTATATTTTCGATGGTCAACCAAGATCTCCCCCTACCTTTTTTACCGCTCACCTTTCTTTCATAAATGTTTTTTGCAATTCTTTCCTCATCCATCCATTTGCACGTTCTTCTACATTCTCACCTTGAAAAATAATTGGCCAATACGTAACCATTGCTAGAATTAGTTCAAAGTTGGAGTCGAATTATCGCATAAAAAGCTAGGAGTTTTAAGATCCATCGATCAGAGAGAAATAAGTGCTTCCAAGACATTAAACACTTATGAAATAGGAAACGGAAATATTGAAGTATGCTCTGCTAATATACTTAAGAATTATATGAGGGAAGCAGCGACAGAAATATGTAGTAAATGATAACGAATAAATCAGCTTCACAGAGTGTCCCGCATACAACAGGCTAGGCAGAGGGAACCTAGTGTTAAAACACTCCGCTCCTCACTTTCCGCCGAATTTTGGAAGCATTGCGTGTAGTGTGGCGGAACTCAACACCAGGAAAATATGAAATATTACATTTTCTCGAGCTGGAATCAAAACCACATTCTGTCACTAAAACTCAGTTTTTTTCTCATCTAGTCTTTGATCTATTTTTTTTTCGTTGTTTTTTTTATAAGTAAGCTAAATGCAATAACTTAAGCAACGGCTTATTTCATTTTAGCTATTTTAGATTTAACATATATATATACATACAAGTAAAGCTACTGAGCGACTGCGTCAGATGTTACTACGAAATATTGTCAATAATATAGGGTAGTATATTGAATAATATTATTATCAATATTGTATTGACAATAATATTGTGTGTTCTAGTCGTAAGGTTGAGTCATCGCACGCCATGTAAGCGTTCAGTAAACTCATTCTTTGCGACCTTTTCGTAAAACAACAAAATTCCTCGTTACTTAGCAACGATTGCTTAACGACGGTTATTGACATGGCAGAATAAATTGCATGTCAAATTGGATATTTTAATATATTATATAACGAGAATATTACAAATATGAGAAAAAAAGTAACCTATGTCCATCAAAAGACCCTCAAGTATCTCTATATGAAATTTTATTACAATGGGATCAGCGGCTTGGCCTTGATTGCGTCACAGACAGACAGGCAAAGTTACTTTCGAATTTATAATATTGGTATGGAGGTATGGATAAGCTCAAGTAGCTTATTTCTGCACTGTTCTACATGGCGAAAACAGTAATAATATTTATAACGTTTCCATTACACAAAAACTGAATGCCGTGGAAGTTATATAGTATGAACATTCAAAAGAATAGAATCCGAGAAGTGACACAGACTAAACTTAGATACTACGTAAGTTTTTAGTCATAACTGATTTAAACATAAAATTTTCATCCCACGAACCATCCGTGAGTTGATTAGAAATTTGTTTAATATTCAGGACTACAGCCACAGATCAGAGTATTGCGTAGATTGCGAGGCCATATATTGAACAATATTTTATTGCCAATGTTATTGTGTGTGTGTAGCTAGCTTTACATAATAATTAAATATGACAACATTTATTTTAGAGACGTCATTTGTCAGTGTCTAGTTTTTTTATTTGTTCTTTTACAACGAGCTGTCAACGTTCACGGAACGTTTCTGTGCAGTTCAGTTTTTAATCCAAAGTAATCTCTTTGGATTTTGTTTAATATCTAAAATAGATATTAGATTTATTCAGAACAATGCCTCCTAAGTTCGATCCCAACGAAATTAAAATCGGTAAGAATATATATTTCGGTGTTTCAGCTTAGAATTGTATCAACATAAAGTGCTTACATTGGTTCTTTTAAATTTTAGTTAACTTGAGATGTGTTGGAGGTGAAGTTGGAGCTACATCATCATTGGCTCCTAAAATTGGTCCCTTGGGTCTGGTAAGTATTATGCTCTATTTCAAACGAGTGAAATTTATAGGTTATTTTGATAGGTTAGATTATTATGCCTATTTACCAATTAGTATGATCTCTGAATAATATCACAAATGAAACTTAATTATGAATCCAGCACGCAATTATTAGAACACATTTATAGGCGTTACTACCACTGGGCATTTAGATTTATTAGTTATTATTGATTATTGAATAGCAATGTTAAGTACATGAAATGCATTATGGATGGTAACGCCGCATGAATTTGTCAATATAAAATTAATCGTTTTGTAATTTTCCTGTAATCTTGATATAACACAATAAAAAATTATATATCAATGTTATATTCGAAAATTTTTACTACCGCTTGTAAAATAAAAAACATTAGTTAAAATATTCAATCAGATGTTAGTTTTAAAATTTTATATTGTGATCAAATTTCAATTAATAAAGTGGCCAAAGTAGATATTCTATTACATATAACAATTTCGCATTGACAATTTCGTCGTGTGATGTATGATCCTGGGGGGTGCCTCCCTACCAGGCGCGTCCTTCCGGGTGGCGGATGGAAGGAACCCGCGACTCAGGATACCATTTCCCTGTCGCGGCTACTCCGAATGCCCAATAAGGAGTCGCGGACCAGGCTTCATAGTTCTTATTAGGTTTTTAGTTCTTGTATGTATCAGATTTTATTATATTATTTTATGTGTTATTTAATATTTCTGTGTTCTAATAATTTTGCCTATGCTACAGTCCCCCAAGAAAGTTGGTGATGATATAGCTAAAGCTACTGGAGACTGGAAAGGACTCAAGATCACAGTGCAGCTGATTGTTCAAAACAGACAGGCACAGATTTCTGTAGTGCCCTCTGCTGCAGCACTTATCATCAGAGCTTTGAAAGAGCCTCCCCGTGACCGTAAGAAGCAAAAAAACAGTAAGTTTTATTAAATTATCTTGATTTTATTTTATCAATCTCAAATCAATTAAAAACTGCTACTATACTGTATGACATTGAACACTTTTGTTAATTAATAAAGCTTTTATTATTACCTAAATACAAAACATGTTGGTATAGTTTCCATAATACTAAAATTAAAATATATATATTATATCTTTAAATCCAATTAACATTTTTATCTTTTAAATTTCCAGTTAAACATAATGGTAACATCACATTGGAAGATGTTATTGGCATTGCTAAAGTTATGAGGCCACGGTCAATGGCAAGGTATCTCTCAGGAACAGTAAAAGAGATCCTTGGAACAGCCCAATCTGTAGGTTGCACTATAGATGGAAGACCACCTCATGACCTTATTGCAGACATCAACAGTGGTGAATTAACAATTGATGAATAAATTTCATAAGATATTATTATAGATGTGATTAGTTTTATTATAAAAATTCATCCTTTAATCTTTTTAAGATACTATTATAATATTACAAAATGCAAATATAAAAATATTCTGTAATATAATATAAAAAGAATATACAATATGTTTTCTTATATATAATATGTCAAGTAGAAAATAAAGTATTTAAGAGGATAAAGATTGATACCATTATGGACAAACATACAATAAAAGAATTGTTCAAATTATTATTTTTAGACAGAAATATGCTCACTATATGATATTCTTAGAAGATACGAATATGCTGTCGCTGACTTTTTTCTATTATAGATGTTATTCAGAGGAATAATACTCCAGTACACTTTTTTCCTGTAGGACTTACCTATAAAGCAGCACATGCGTGAAAGTGCCTCAACAGATAGGACTTTGTACACATATTTATGTCAAATTACATTAAAATATACCTATAATAAACTATATATAAACCTTCCCTGAGAAATACTCTACCTAATGGTGAAAACTGCATCAAAATCCATTGAGTGGTTTAGAAGAAAAAGAGAAAGGCCAGACAGAGACTAAGGGCGACTTTATTTTATAACATAGAGATAGGGATTATGTTTGAAAAAAAAAAACTTTAGTTCTTAATTGTATTAGGCTTTTATAGAGTAGTTAAAACTGGTTTCATATAATGTGGTGCTGACATTTCCATTCTGTATATTAGTTGTACATTATAATAATATTTAAATTTAGAATAAGTAGTTTCTTATTTATTTTATACTAGCGACCCGCTCGCGGCTTCGCCCGCTTGA
>JAAIXJ010000316.1:218042-295492 GCA_013403705.1 Heliconius hermathena | reverse complement strand
GTGGTATAAGCGGGCGAAGCCGCGAGCGGGTCGCTAGTTTGAAATAAAATTCCTTTTTTTTACTTTCACGCTGTATCCCGCATAAAGTAAGCAGAGCGAAGGGAATCTAGTATGTAGTATGGTGCAGCAGCCATAATGTCTGACTGTAAGCTCGACGGTTGTGGGTGCGATTCTAAGTCGGGGAATTAATTATTTTAATATTTTCGCTGTGATAATAAGACAATTCGTGGCGTTGATTTCCGCCACAACGTGGGAAACGTAACACTTAAAAAAATAAAGTGAATATTAAAAAAAACAAGAAACGAATCTATGTCCCCCTTTATTATTAATACTTGTTCCTACTAAAATAGTCACTACCCACACTAACACTCGTATCAAATATTATGAAATTGATATCTGAAATATACAATATTCAATTACAGAAGTTAATGCTTGAATTGATCTTTTGAAATGTCAACTTTGTTGATCTAAATCTTATGAAATTATAGTCTAGCCTCCCTTATATCACTATGTTAGACTAGTGGCGCGGCTTCGCCCGCTTATTTGCATCTTTAGGGGTGAATTCTAAAAAACCATGAAACACGTGTTCAATGAAATATTTTTAAGAGTCAGAATTTCAAATTATATAAGAATCGGTGCCGATTTAAAAAAAATCCATACAAACTGTCAACCATTATTTCATCCCTTTAGGGTTAAAATTTTTCAAAATCCCTCCTTAGTGGATGTCCAGATTATGAAAATAAACATCTGTCCAAATTTCACGTTTCTACCTACCGTGCGTCTTACCTCAGACAGTCAGGTACATGTCCTTTTATATATATAGATATGATAGGAACTAGTATCAAGTACTGCAAAGATCGTCGTGGCGCAGTTGAACAGTATCTGAATGTAAGCACGATAATTGTGGGTTTGATTTCCACTCGAGGACATGCATTATTTTTATTTTTTCGGTCTGATAACAAGACAAAACGCGGTGTTGAGTTCCGACGCTCAACACGCAACATCTCGACACGGAAACGATATCTTCACTGTATATAATATTACAAAGGGTTGAAGTTATATTTTTAGTTTTTTTTCCTTCACGCTCTACCCCGTATACAACAGGGTAGGCATAGGGAACCTAGTTTTAAGACACTCCGTTCCCCTTTTTCCAATCTCAATCTTGAAAAATATAATAATATTATTAAGAATTTATTGAATTTAAAATAAGCGCCATAATAGGATAGAGGTCGATCGTGAGAATTCTCGCCAATTACTTTAGGTCGCAGATCAAATCGCATTTGACAAAACGTACCGATGTGCGGTAACCATACGTTTTTAACTATAAAGGAATTATACTATAGTTTTTTTGAGGTTCACCTGATCTGTGCTAGCAGGGTAGGCAGAGGGAACCTAAGAAGCTTAAGACACTCCTTCCTTATTAAGGAACGAAACGAAAAGGTGGCGGAACTCAACGCTGCGCTCGTTAGTAGAGCGAGAAACTGAAAATTTCGATTCCTACTCGAGGAAATGAGACTAAAATAAATAAAAAGTTTGTTTGGTTGTAGCTTAAAGTTGAACAAGCTAATCTCAGAATCTACTTAAGGATCTAAAATTATTTTAGTGTGGGATAGACAATTTCAAATATACTTCTATATAAAGAAATTAAAAAAGAACAGCTTCACGCTGTTGTGACGCGCGGCATGAGGTGTGACTATAAAACCGACTGTTTGTGGGTTCTATTTCCATTTCTTCGCTCTGGTGTCGAGGTTAAGCGCGGCGTTGAGTTCTGCCACTCAACACGCAATGCCTCCAGAATTCGGCAGAAAGTGGGGAACGTAGTGTCTTAACACTAGGTTCCCTCTGCCTACCCTGATGTGTGCGGGATACAGCGTGAAGCTGATTTGATATTTTTTTTTATATTTATAATAATTAAAATCACAGGTTAATACTAGTATAATATAATGTAAAATATAACATAATTAATTCATAAAAATCTACGTATAAACATATACATGGTGTTTGTATAATAATCTCAGCGATCACGATCATCCGGCGGCGTTCTACAAAGTGAAGTAATTGTGATGCGCCGGCGCATAGCGCAGGGCTGCCAACGTGTTTCATGTGTTATTTAATCTTTATTTCTATATCTTTTCTTACATTGTAAATACTAGTAAAGATGTATGGTTGAACGCGCTAATCTCAGGGAATATTGGTTTGATTAATAAAAAATGTGTTGGACAGTTCATCTATCGAGGAATCTACGGGGACTTGGAAAGTAGACAAAACTGCAAGTTAAAACTAGTTAGAAACTAGAATATAAAAATAAAAATAATATTCATTGATTTCCCTCACTTAACACGTCAATATCTCGACATTGAATGGAAAGTGGGTAATACGTCCTAATACTAGGTCCTTCCGTTACCCTGCTATATGCGGGATACAGCGTGAAGTAAGAAAAAACCAAAAAATATAACCTTCTCATCCCTTTGTAAAATACTCTGTATCTTAATTATTCATTGAAGCAGTCTCATGTCAATAATCGTCATACATTTTATCGGTTGATTTCTTCCCACATCACTGGTTTTGTGCGCTCGTGCGGTTCGCAACTGGTAGTTAGCACCTTGTCGCGTTGAACAATCAAAATATTGTTTGTGTTTTGTATACGAATTTATTATAGATTAGTTTGATATGGTTCTATTTGATTTTGGTTGAAATTTCCGTTGGAGCGCAGTGTCGGTTTGTAAACGTGATGGTTGTGGGTTCGATTCATAGTAGGATTACTCGGGAGACGAATTATTTTAATTTCTATAACAACAAGACAATGCGTGGCGTTGTGTTCTGCTATTTCAAAATAAATATTTCGAAAATTGGCGGTTCGTTGTGAAGTGTCTTAACACTACTCATTATCTGTTTTAATCCGAAAAACAACCTTGCTTTGCGAGAAAGCCACGAAACTGAAAAAAATAAATATATAGATAAAAGTAAATGAAGAAAGCCATAGTAAAATTAAGTATTAAAAATAATAATTGTTTATTAATAATTTTATTTATAAATTTTAATATATATCTATATAACAAAACTATTGCGTTAAAAAATTTCGTATGCTTTATCAGTTGCGATGGTGGTGTAATGGTCAGCATAGTTGCCTTCCAAGCAGTTGATCCGGGTTCGATTCCCGGCCATCGCACATTTTGCTTTTTATTTTTTTAATTATTTTTTTATCTTTTTATTTTAATTATTTTTTTTGTGGTTATTAATTATACTTCTTGTATCTATGATTAATAAATAAAATAAATCTATTTTCTAGGTAAGTAGTAAGTATTATAGTTTTTTAGTTAAGTAGTGAATGATGCCACAGTAAGATAATTTCTGATTGCAAACGCGATTGTTGTAGCTTCGATTTCCATTTAAATTTCACTTAAAAAATCAATAACTTTTAAAACGGAAGTTATATTTACAAAATTTTCTTTGTATCTTTTACGTAATAATTTGATAACTGAGAAAAAAAAAATTAAATCAGCTTTGCGCTGTGTCCCGTACATATAAGGGTAGGCAGAGGGAACTTAGTGTCAAGACACTCCGTTCCCTACTTTTCGCCGAATTCTGGAGGCACTGTGTGTTAAGTGGCGGAACGCAACGCCGCGCTTAGCCTCGACACTAGAGTGAAGAAATAAAAATAAAAATTTAAATCAATATTTCATTTCTTCGAGTGGGGTTTGAATCCGCATCCACTTGATTTTACGCGGCACGACTGTAATATAGGCTACCAGCCACCAGAATTTCAATAGGAATTTCGGGTTTTTCTTAGTGTTCCCATGCTCTTAATATAACAGGGTAGTTACAGAGAATCTAGTGTTAAGACACTTCAAAGTAGAGAGCCACTGTCTCCCAAATTTTTCGAGACAGTTCAATGGCGGAACTTATTTCCGCGTTTTGTCTTGTTTATCCGATAAGATAAGAAAATAATGTATTTTTTCAAATGGGAATCAAACTCACAGCCACAACGCTATAATCACTTGGTATGCCACACCACGACGGTCTCTTAAAGTATAAATTTTAATACAATTTTCAATTACTCTGTGACATTACCATATATGGAAGCGTTAAAGTCAAAAGGTTTATCGAAATTCCTTATTCTGGTATAATTGAGTGTTCAACTTGAAAATAACTTTAAATTCTTTGTAGTGGAAAGGTTACATTTTACTATACGTGACGTATATGGGTTCAATTCCTACCTGGGGTAATTATTGCATTTTTTTAAATATTTTTCATTTCATAGATTTAGATAGATTAGCTTTAGAAGTATACCTATTAAAGTCATTAAGCTCATATAATATAATAATTAAATATAAAAAAGAGACGAAACTTTTCAACGAAAAGGTTGGTTTTAGTTTCTTTCGTCTAACGTACGGCGTTTAACTCCGCAACAACGTAAAAAAATTAACATTCTCCCTTCCAAATACAACAAATAAAATCACCTATCCACCATTTTTTAAAAAATATATATTAGGCGCACGTACGGAAAAACGTAATTTATTATATATATAAAAAAACATTATATTTGACTAACCTGGAAGTCGTTACTATGACCATAAAAGGGCTGACTGACTCAAGGTCCCAGCCTCACCGTGACTGGGGTGACTGACTTACAAAACTGATTTAAAACGTTGATTACTTACACTCACAGAGGAAGTGATGAATGAAACAAATTAACTATAAATGAACAGGATTTTTTTACCATATATGGGTGTAAGGTAAATTGTTGACTTTAATATTATTATGTTGACGCCAATATGGCGCGTGCGTTGCCTATAGATTGTTGAAATTATATTGTTTTTTGTTTGGCGTCACGCTGTATCCCACACACAGCAGCGTAGGCAGAGGGAACCTAGTGTTTAGACACTCCGTTTCCTATTTAAAATTGTAGTTTTGGGAAATGCTTCATCATTATCATGTTCAATAAGATGTTTACTGTTAGACATAAACCTTTTGGGAAAAGATTAAAAAGTGTAGTCTATAATTCTATACTAATATTAGAAAGATTTAGAGTTTGGCGTCATCTCAGCAACTATTGGATACTAATTCAAAGATTATTTTTTTGTTGGGTAGTGCGTATATGGAGGGAGAAGGATGCTTTCAGAATTTGGTGGAAAATGGGTAATGGAAGCTCCATTGATACTAGGTTCCATCTACCTTGCTTTGATGCGACGTGAAGCTGAATCAGAAGGAGAAAGATAAGTTTACTTCGATGTAAATAATTGCTTCGACATCACATCGTATAAAAATTTTAAGTCAATTTCAAACATGTAAGTGTCATATTAGTCACCACCACAACAGTGTCTTAGCAATATACTAGGCGTCGTCTATAACTCTATATTGGTTGCACTTAGAGACGTAAAATAAAAAAAAACCTTTTTCCTGTCTCCGGTGGAATTTTGAGAAATCATCATCAGTGCTCCCCTGTACTTCCCACCCTCCCAGTCAGTAAAGGAAGAGTTCTATATACATATATATATATATATATATATANTATATATATATATAAATATATGTGTATAATGCTTAAAATAACACATAAAACACATATTGACAAGTTAACACAATTTTTAAACCTGGATGCTGTAGATAGACTGTGATAGCTATAACTCATTAGGTAATGTTAATTAGATAATGAGATATCCTTATTATGTGTAATTGGATGAATTCACTTCGTAAGTAATTGAGAACGGCTTCACGCTGTATCCCGCATATATCAGAAAGGAGCTAGTGTCAAGACACTCCGTTTTCACATTTCCAAATGAGTTCGAGGCACTGTGTGTTGCTGTCTCTACTATAGCGGGGAAATGAAAATAATTGAAAACCAACAGCTTTTTTATATTCTGTAGCGCATAGCAGCGTGGCAGATTGAACTTAGTGCTAAGACACTCTGTTTCCATTTTTCGTCAATTTCCTAGACTTAGCAATTTGAGAAACAGAATGACCGTGGCATCCAGTTCATCTTCCAGCCTGGAGAATTTGGCAGAAAGTGAATATCGGAAATGTCTTAATAGGAACGAACTGTCGTAACATTAGGTTCCTGGTATCGCTCTCCTTGCCTATTTGCGGGATATTCAGACGCTGTCCCACTCCACCGCGGTGGCCTCAATTATTATTATTAATGACAATAATAAATCAGGAAGTTGTCAAGATCAATTAAAGTGTACAAATAGCTAGAAACAAGGAATTACCAAATTTGGTGTTCCGTAGAGTTAGTCAGTACAAAAGTACTTACTATAGTTGTAGTAGTCATCGAGATAATATCTCGAGGTAATGTCGGGTTGAACCCTAAAAGGAACTAAGGTCAATTTCCGAGGTCCCTTCAGGTCATCTGTTAGATATTTTTGCAAATGCTTGCGTTTTTTTCTACTTTTTTATTGTTTTTTATATTTTGGCTCTGGATTTTGTTGACTAGAGTTAATATAGTGTTAAGACACCTCGTTCTCCTCTTTTTGTTAGTTTAACTGTGCAATAAAATCTACGAAACTAAATTTGATTTAATTATAATAATTGTATCATCTTCGATCTTTAAAACTTGGCAGTTATAGGTAACTGGTGATATTACAATCTATATGATTGGCCGATCATCGGTCGGATTGAGGCCAGTCGTGGCGCAGCGGCACAAAGTGTGATTGTAAAACCGACTGGTTGTGGGTTTGATCCCCACTAGNTGTGGGTTCGATCCCCACTCGAAGAGATGAAATATTTACTTAAATTTATATTTCCATTTCTTCGCTCTGGTGTCGAGGTTAAGCGCGGCGTTGAGTTCTGCCACTCAACAAGCAATGCCTCCAGAATTCTGCAGAAAGTGGGGAACGGAGTGTCTTAACACTAGGTGCCCTCTGCCTATCCTGTGTGCGGGATGCAGCGTGAAGCTGATTTTTAATTTATAAATTTGTTTTGTTTCTGATATCTCCCTCCACTGGGAATTAACCAACAGTGACAGAGACTTACGTTTCTGTCGTATATAAAAAGAAAATCATTGATATTTATATAGAGTCAATTTCATAATAAATTATTATTAGAGGTCTTGAGACGTCCCATGAGGACAGAACTGATTGTGAACTTGAGGTTCCTTAAACCGACGAAAAAACCGTAGGATTTAAATTCGATGTGCATTTTTTTAATGTTTTTTATTGAGTATCAAAATTTTTATTATTTTTGTTTTCATTGCATAGAATAGTGCGTATAAATAGTGTAATAGCAAACAAAATATTTAATATATTAATTTCTTCGCTATAGTAACGAGGCATTTCAGTTCCGTCACTCAACACGTAATGTCTCCAGAATTCGGCGGAAGTGGTGAATGATAGTCTTAATGGTAACAGAGTGTCTTACCACTAGGTTCCCAAGTTCCCTCTGCCTACACTAGTATATACGGGATACAGCGTCAAGCTAAAAAAAACATTTCTGTAACTAGAATATGAACTTGTAACCATTGTGTTCAAAAATACACCTCGTAACTGTGCCACGATGACGTTTACTCATAAATTATTTAACTAAAGTAACGTTAATTAATCGCATTTATAATTGTTTGCGTAGATTCTTAATGTACAATTAATTCGCGGCACGATTCAAAGGTTTTTTTTTATCTTCACGCTGTATCCCGCACAAGCACGCGAGACAGAGGGAAACCAGTATTAAGACACTCCGTTCCCCACTTTCCAGTCAAGTTTTAGAATTTGCGTTGAGTGGTCGAAGCTGTCGAACTCAACGCCGCGCCTCTTGTTACCTCTTCTTCTTCCTGGCATTAATCCCGGATTTTGCAAGGGTCTGCCTTCCTGCTCAACCTACTCCACTTTGCACGGTCTTTAGCGTAACCTCTTGTTACCAGAGGAAGGTAATTAAAATAACTCATTCCCCCGACTGAGAATCGAACCCACAAACATTGTTTACAGTCAGATGCTGTATTCTTCTAACATTTAATGAAGAATTAATTCGCAGCACGCTTTAATTGCTGTGACGCGACGTGGTGTTACCTTCAATGGTGTTGTTTTCTTTGGCTATTTATTATGGAGAGTGATTTCACGACGGACCACAGTCTCTTACTGTAAACTGGATGGGTCTGGGTTCGATTCCCGTTCGAGGGGATTTAATTATTATAATTTTAAATGACGACTGCGAACTGTACTAATGTAGTTATTACCGATTTTAGTTATTGTTATTTTTAACAATTTTAAAGTATTATTCCATACCTAATATAGAAAAATAATTATGTAATTAAAAATTTGAACGTTTAAATCCCGCTACTTTCTCAAATTTATATAGATTTTTTTAAATAAGATAACAATTTTAAATATAATTTCTTTCTTCATATTTCTATATCTTTATCCCTATATGTATAAAGCGAGCCGGTATTGCACAAAACACAAATCAAAGTTCGACAACCGAAGCGATGGTACCTGTTTTTTATTTCGGCGAATCTTATTTTACTTCAAGGTCGATTGATTTTGACTCATTTCATTTTATTTTATTGTATAATATATTATATATTCATTCTACATCATTTAGTAAAACAAACATAAGAAAATTAAAAAAAATAGCTTCACGCTGTATCCCGCACACAGCAGGCTAGGCAGAGGGAACCTAATGTTAAGACACTCCGTTCTCCACTTTCTGCCGAATTCTGGAGGCATTGCGTGTTGAGTGGCAAGAACTCGACGCCGCGCTGAGCTTCGACACTAGAGCGAAGAAAATGGAAATATAAGTAAATATTTCATCCCCTCGAGTGGGGATCGAACCCACAATCAGTCGGTTTTGCAGTCACACTTCGTGCCGCTGCGCCACCACTGGCCTAAACATAAGAAGGGAAAATTTTTAAATTGTATTATATGTATTTTCTAACCGTTACGCCAAGTGTTTCATTGGGAACGGAGTGTCTCAACACTTGCCTAGAAGGTTTACTCTGCCTACCCTGCTATGTGCGGGATACAGCGTGAATGTAAAGAGACCTTAACCCGCTCAGTTCCGCCACTGAACAAGCAATATCCCGAAAACTTTATGTTAAAAAACTTTATAACCTATAAAGTATTTTAACATAAACATGTTTAAGCTACTAAGCGGGAAAAAGCGTGAAATTGATAAAATAAATGTAATAAAGATCCCTGAAATCTGGTTTTTGATTTTGATGGATTTGATGATGAATCGTCATCAGTCAATATTTCCTAACACACGTGTTTCTTTTCCGAAAAATAATTTAAAGTTACATACAATACAAATATTTTTTTCTTTACTCTCCTAATATTTTATGTCGTAAAAATAAAAAAAAATTACATCTATTATATATATAAATAAATAAGCAACACGAGTCCATCTGTTCGTCCTCCAAAACGAAAATCTAACCATATAAAATCAATTATCCAATAGTTTTGCTAAATTCACGCTGAACGGCCATTACACAAATTATATAAAACATTTAAATTGCCTTGGCGTTCAAATTTTATAATAATAAGGAAAAATAAGGTCGTCGTGGCACAGATGTGCACTGTGTGACTGTAGATGGTTGTCGGTTCCATCTTTACTCGGAGAAATGGTTAAAATATATATTAAATTATGTTTATTTCCAGTTTGCGGAGTTGAGTTAAATATACAAATATATATATCTTGGAGCTCATCATGTCCATGATTGTTTTATTTATTAATTTTAATACCAATACCAAGAGAATGAATTCTTTTCAAATTCTGGTATCAAAAATGGCAGCGTTAAGAACCGCCACTCAACGCGCAATGTTTTGAATTCGATCTTGAAAAAGAGAATTGACTGTCTTGACATTAGTTTTGTTTCTACCTACTCTGCAATTTGCAATATAAAATATTCTTATTATAAAAGATTCTAAAGGCTTTTTTTTTATTAGTTTCACGCTGTATCCCGCACATAGCAGTATAGGCAGAGGGAACCTGTGAAGTGTTAAAAGACATTCCGTTCCTATTAAAACACTTTCGTTCCCCACTTTCTACTGAATTCACGAGGCATTGCGTGTTGAATGTCGAAACTCAAAGCCGCGCGATGCCTCGTTACCAGAGCTAAGCTAAATGAAAATATTAAATATTTCAAGTCCTCGAGTGGGAATCGAACCCACAACCATCGTCTCGTCGTCTAGTCGTCTATTTAGTACTTATATATTGTTATAATTCAAGTGTCATACAAACCCCGGCGCCAAGTATCCGCTATAATATATACTTACAACGCTATTATCATTTATAGAAGCAGCCATTGATTGTGAATTTAAATTAAATCCAGATCTATGCTTTGTTTTACTTCCTGTTAAGTTATTACTAGGTACTTAGGCATATAGGGAGGTGATAGTGGGTTCTTATTCTGTAGTGTATACTTTTTTATATTTTTTTAAATATAAAACGAGTAAAAATATTTTAGTGAGTAATTATAAAAATATATGTAGATTTTTCTTGTCTTTGGTTATCCGCGGCATATAGAGGCTTACTATAGTAGCACAATAGAAATAATGCACGCGGCGTTGGGTTCCGCCTAAAACCACGCAATATCTCGAAAATAGCTTAAATTGCAGAACGAAAAGAAGAATTCTTAACATTAGTAATAACTCAACTATATAACTAAATCAGACGTTAAAAATTGAAATAATGAATACAGTTTTAACAAAAATAACTTTTCTTGCATAAGCGAGGACTGCGGGTTCGATTTCCTATGGAGGAATAAATCTTATTGCCGCGCTCTGGTAACAAGATAAAGCGTGGCGTTGAGTTCCGCCATTTAACATACAATGTTTAATATAGGTTCCTGACTTGGGATTTGAATCCACTATCAATACGTCCACTTATGTACACACTAACTGCGCAACGATACAGTAAATTTATTGAATATTCAAACATAATTATACAATCTATATCGATCGCTTTATAAGGTAAGCTATTAAGATAATACAAGTATGTAATTGCTTCGCCACATTTAACTCTGCACAAGAATAGGCGAGAACATAAATAAGGGAACCTTTTATGTTTATTAAACCTTTTATTATGATATACATAGTTATATATTTTAAGTGATTAAGTTCAGTTACGTATTGTCGCTCTGGTATCGAGGTTCCTGGGTTCCCTCTCTAGTCAAGGCCTGATTGTTATATATTTTAAGTAATTAAGTTCACTTACGTATTCTCGTGTGGTATCGAGGTTCCTGGATTCCCTCTCTGGTCAATGCCTGATTGTTATATATTTTAAGTAATTAAGTTCAGTTATGTATTCTCGCTTTGGTATCGAGGTTCCTGGGTTTCCTCTCTGGTCAATGCCTGATTGTTATATATTTTAAGTAATTAAGTTCAGTTATGTATTCTCGCTGTGGTATCGAGGTTCCTGGGTTCCCTCTTTGGTCAATGTCTGCTTGACTTGCTATGTGTAGGATTTCACGTTTAGCTAAAAAAGACGACGTATTGTGGTTGTGGATTCGATCTCCACTTAGGGCACTGAATTATTTATATTCTGGCAAGATAAAGTGCATTGTTGACTTCCGCTATTCAACACGTAATGTCTTGAAATTAGCCGGAAAGCTGTTAATTCACCAAAAACGATGTATAAATGCTCGTACTTTTTGGTTCAATTGACTTACAATGTAGAGATTGGATAGATGTATGAAACAATCTAAGATTGACGTTGAAGATAGATTATTAATACTGGGCGTTAGAAGCTTGATTTTTTCTATGTTCCAAGGGACCGTAGACCTGAATATTTGTTATTAATTTCAGCTCGGTACCTCCACGCTATTTCGAAATAAATAGATTGGACAGACGGACAGATGAGACGGACGGCAAGGTGTAATATAAGAAGGGTTTCGTTCCTACCTTTTGAGGTACGGAACCCTAAAAATAATTAACTGTCGATAAATGATTCATTCATCTTGACTTTAGCGCCTCTTTAGATAAGGTCTGAGCACATCCTTTGATAACTAATTTAGTTATTGATGTGAAATCTATATGTAAAAAACTTAGAACGCACAGATCAAACTACTGGACATAGAAATGAGATGTTGGGTCTAAAGACATTGCGTGTCGAGAGGCGGAACTCAACGCCGCGCTTTTGCCTCGGCACCAGAGCGAAGAAATGAAAATATAAATTTAAATAAATATTTCATTTCCTCGAGCGGGAATCGAACTCACAACCAATCTCGTTTATAGTCACACTCTTGTACCACGACTGGCTTCGAGAGAAATAAATAAAAAAATATCTTTCTCATAATCGAACCTGTAACCAATGCACTGTAAAATACTTAAAATAAACAATGCTAATGTAAAAGGCCTTGTAAAAACGTACTTCATATGGAAAAGAAGCTAATAACCGCCTATTATTCGGAACATCATGTACACATACAAACATACATAAATATTGATTACTCTTAATTGTTACTTTACAGCATCTTATTATGGAGCATAAATTACATAAATATAGAGACCGAAAAAATTATGGTATTAAGAAATTACGATATGTTTACTTTAAATAAGTTGTATGAACACAAGATAATGTATGATATTAGTTAGGGGATCGGGATTCGATTTCCGATTAATATAAAAAAAAATGTTTGAACTTTCTATGATATATAATGATTCGTGGTGGTACTAAAAAAAATCGCGGCGTTCAGTTCCGTTTAATGTCAAGAAAATTAGGCTATTCGTGTTAGTGTCTTAGCTCTGGGTTACCTTTGCCTCATCAGCTACATGCAGGATATACCGTGAAGCTGAAAAAAAATCTAAATAGAGGAAAAATAAAAATAGCTTCACACTGTATCCACACAATGGGAAAATATTGTTAAGACATTAATTTATTATAAAAAAAATAGGAATATATAACGATGATCCTCGGTGAAAGGGAAATCCAGAAGCCGTTTAACCCTCCGTTCTCTCTGCCTACACTGCTAGTGATACAATGTGAAAAAAATAGAGTTTTAAATCGAATTGACACTTCTCTTTACCCACTAACAAACAGACTAGAAACCCAACGTATTCAAAACTTAGACGGTATTTAAGTTAGGAGACTGTCTCCAAGATCCTTTGTTTATTTGAAGGTGTGTCTAACAAAGTGCGTTGCAAAACGCTACTTTGAACACGCTTTTAGCATAAACAGGTGATTTACTATGAAAGGAGTGTTGCGTTATGAATGTATGTAGATGTGATAATTTCTCGAAAACGTTTCTTGAAGTTTTACTGCAAGCGAAGCGGTCTTGAGTTTGATTGTCATGTGAGGGATTAGTAGAGCGGCGTTTAGTTTCGCCACTGAACATGCAATGTCTTTTTAGTTGTCCGGTGCGTGGGAAACGAAGTGTCTTAACACTAGATTTCCTCTGTCTTCCCTGCTATATGCAGCGGTGTTCAGCGTAAAGCTGTTATTTCTTAAGGTTTTCTGTAAATTGTACTGAACAAGTCTGAAAGTTAGTTAAGAAAATTTAAATTTTAAAATTATTTAATCTATCTAATGTAGGTTGGAGCAGTGTGCCAGCGTCTGACAGTAAACACGACGATTGTAGTTTCAATCTTTACTTTTGGCAAGGATTTTTTTTTCTGTTCTGGTAAAAGGCGGCGTTGATTTCCATTTACAACGGAAGACGCTGACAAGGTTTGATTTTGTCTGTCTTTTGACTAGCTCAAAATAAAAGAAAACAATATTAAGTAGAGGTATTGAGAACGCTAACTGTTCAAAATAACAAATTAATCTAGGATAGTTGAGAAATACGGTCAAAAAACACGTCTCAATCTAAGATAGGGTACACCAAATTTGGTAGTTCATTACTTCTGTCATATATGGGTGTGTGGCGCCGCGGTACAAGATTCAATTAATATTTTTTCTACGACATATCCGCTCAGTTGTTGAGATTTTACATTCTAATAACATGATTGCATTAGTTCATAACGCTGAACACCGCTGCATATACCAGCGACCAAAACGCAGTTTCGCTCGCTTAACCTTTTTGTTCTTTTTTAATATTATAGCCCAAGTATACAAAATCTTCACATAAATTGAAGCCTATATGCTACTCTGATGTATAAACAATATTACTGTGAAGTTTCATCCTATTTCATTCAATAGTTTTGATGTGAAAGTTGAACACACATCCATCTTCACAAACTTTCACATTAATATAAGTGGGCTGTCGTGGCTTAGCAGCACAATGTCTGAATAAAATAACGACGGTTGTGGGTTCTATTCTCACTCGGGAAAATGAATTCTTTTCATTTTATCAGTTGGTAACAAGACAAAGCGTGACGTTGAGCCACGCCACTTAGAATATATCGTCTCGAACACTGAGCGGTGAGTGTGGAACAAAGAGAACACTAGTTTCCACACACAGCGTACAGCGTGAAGGTGTAAAGATTGTAGATTCTAGATTAGACTCTAAAACATATTTGGCTTTTTTTGGCTTTGAAATGGTTGTGGCTTCAATAAATAAATAAATAAATCAGCTTCACGCTGTATCCCGCTCACTGCAGGGTAGGCAGAGGGAACCTAGTGTTAAGACACTCCGTTCCCCACTGTCTGCCGAATTCTGGAGGCATTGCGTGTTGAGTGGCAGAACTCAACGCCGCGCTTGTCCTCGACACCAGAGCGAAGAAATGGAAATATAAATTTAAGTAAATATTTCATCTCCTCGAGTGGGGATCGAACCCACAACCAGTCGGTTTTACAGTCACACTTTGTGCCGCTGCGCCACGACTGGCTTCAATCCAGCTTGAGGAAATTAATAATGCGTGTTTGTATTGCAATTGGAGAATTAGATTTCGGCACATATTATTTTAACAATCACCAGGTTTACTTTATAGTCTAACTGATATGTGAAAATTAAAATAAAACAAATACATTCATGCTGTATGAGTATAGGACAAACAACCAGTGTTAGGAACAACTAGTGTTAAGGCACTCCGTTTCCCACTATCCACAAATTGCCGCCACAGCGCCACGAAAACCTAAAAAATAAAATAGCCTTACCTGTGTTAATATAATTTAGAGAAAAGAAGCAAAAAATAAAATTAAAACTAAAAGGCCTAATTAGTTATTACAATGTAAAGCAAATAAACAGATTGTTACAGTAATTTTAATTACGAGTATATCACATTAAAGTGATACGTTTAGAAAACACAACAGATTCGTTTTGCTCTACATACAGTTTATATCGTTGAGATAATTAGAAATGTACACCTCTGCTTATTTTCTCCGCGCTGGTAAAAACATGCGCGGCGTTGGGTTCCGCCAGTGCAACTGGCTTGAGATGATTTTCACTTTTAAATCTGTGTAAATAAACGATGATCAATGGCCAAACAACGATGACGCATTTGCAGTTTTTGAAACGCATTGAAGTTTATGGAAATCTTCTAAATTAAAAATGAAAATCAATATATTCTTTATTCCATTAGGCCGTTACAAGAACTTTGAAGGCAGTACTGCGGACTAGAAGTAGAACTGTGGAGAAGAGCCGGCAAGAAACTCAAGATTATGATATTTTATTTTTTTATATTGCACAGATCTCTTTAAAATTGAAGACGGGAAGCAGTGAATGTTACTATTATAAGTAAAGTATAATAGAATTAAATTGAATGTTTTTGTTTCAGCACGCGAATGCAGTCCGTGAATCAGCTCGTCTCATCCTCGATGCTCCAGCTCCAGAATCTGAAGATGCTTTAACCTTGGCAAAAGCACTGCGCACTAGGCCGCCAGTCAACATGCTGCCCGCCGCCAAAGCTGGCACTTTCTTTGCCAGAGATAATCTATCAAATTTTATTGAATGGTGCCGCAGAGCCTTGGGCATCCTCGAATGCTTATTATTCGAAACTGATGATTTATGCCTAAGAAAGAATGAAAAACACGTCGTGCTATGTCTCCTAGAAGTTGCAAGAAAAGGCGCAGTATTGGGTATGCCAGCTCCGTTACTTGTTCAAATGGAGAAGCAAATTGAGAGGGAATTGGCTGGAGAAGAATTACGCCCAGATGATTCTGCTTTGGGCTTGGTACCGTCCGGACCACAGCCTCAGTTGGTGACCAATGATTTGAGGAGTTTGGACGAGAGAGTCAGGGATCTGGTAGAGAGATGCTCTTGCCCAACGCAATTCCCCATGGTCAGGGTTTCTGAGGGAAAATACAGGATTGGTGACACAAGAATGCTGATATTTGTCAGAGTAAGTGATGAATTAACTTTTCCTATTTTCCTATCATCAGTTAGTAAAACTTTTTAAAAATTCTTTATTTCATTTTTTATTTACGTTAGCTTTATGTGTGTACTTTAATTTTATACTTCAATTTTTTAAAGATGGCACTACATATTCGTATTTGAAACCACAATCATCACGTCCAATCTGTTACGTCCTAATTGGTTCGATGGAGATATATTGGTAAAAACCGCAATATCGTGCTTCTTAGAATAAATAATAATAAAATCAAACATTACTGTACTTTCCCGCTCTGGTAAGAGAAATGACGACGTTGAGTTTCGCCACTCAACACGCATAATCCAAAATTTGAGTGAAAAATGGAAAACGGAGACTACACTAATTTCTCAACCTACATATACATCTAATACGGAATATAACGCGAAATTGAAATAAAAATGTATCAAAACAAAAGTAGACAATAAAGTCAAGTTAAGACCTAAGTTAGCACAAAACAAAGTTAGAGGTGAGCAGGAAGAACACATGACATTGATGTATCACTACTTGTAATTCCACATAGCGAGTAAGTGAAACGACGACTTCTAATTAATTACTTTAATATAAATAGTATGATTAAATATAAAAGGCCGTCGTGGTGCAGTGGCACAGCGTATTACTATAGCGCGACGGTTGTGAGCTCGATTCCTACACAAGGAAGTGAAATATTAATTTTAATTTATATTTCCATTTCTGCGCTCTGGTATAAGGCAAAGCGCGGTGTAGTGTTCCGTATATACTATTAATTCGTTAATGGTTTCCAACAAATACACCGTATCATCAGTTAGAGTTACCTCCCGCATTTAGAATGTGACATACACACCCATTCCACACTACGATTAAAAGCTAGTTTATACTATAACTTGATAGTTAGAATAACTCTTTAAAATATTTGAAATAACTAAAAGATCAATTTACTTGTTTATCGACCTCGATCTTTCGCCGTTTAGGTCCAAACCTTGCCTCGCTTAATAAGGGCTGATTGCCGGTCCAAATCGAAATACCAATATCTGGTCTGGTGGTCCATTAAATATATAGGCTGTCGGGTGTCTCGATAAAATGGTCGGAAATATTGATTTCTAGTATAAAATAGCACTTCTTAAAATAACTTTGAAACAGATTTTCTAATTAAGGTTCTATACTTAGAGTAAACTAGCATCTGGGCAATTTACTACAAAAAATTATAGATAATAGTCGACAAAACAATATTTAAAGTGTTCATTTCTTCAATAATATTTTTCAATTTTATCCTGCAGACAGTAGATTAGAAGAAGAAAATTGAATGTCAAGACATTTCGTTCTCCGCCTTCCGCCAGAATTTGAGACACCGCACCTTGTCTTATGAGACCGAAAAAATTAGAATAAAATAACGTCTCTTCCCAAATTTTCCAAATTTTGAACTTAGCACTGGAGCATAATATTATTTTAAACTACGTCATAATAACGCATTAATGATTTTTTTATTATTAATATAAGTTTATAATAAAAAAAACAACAATATAATATATGCCATAGTTATTGAACATAACAGATCACTTTTTATATAAAGGTCAAACATCAAACCATTTAGAAAATATCAGAGTTTTGATTTGCCCAAAATAGGAAACGATCGGACGAATGATTCATCAACGAGGCAGGCCTTAAACGATGGTCCGCACACGATTGAAATATAGACCAGTTATGTAATGGCGATAGTAAATTATAAACACGTGTTGTTTTATCGCTAGCTTTTAATTACATCCATTAGTTTTACTAAAGTCTAAGGAAATCCTCAGGAATATAAGATAAGATTATAATTTCAACTCTTTTGCTTAAATAAACTATTTTTTTACAGATCCTTCGTTCCCACGTTATGGTGCGAGTTGGAGGGGGATGGGATACCCTCGCCCATTATCTGGACAAACATGACCCTTGCCGTTGCAAGGCTCAGCATCGCACTTCCTTATCAGCCCGTCTGGCGCGACCTAAACACGACCTCGCCGGCGCCACTGTCACTTACGAAAGACCCGACCCTGGTCCGACTTCCCTCCCATACAAAGATTACAAAGAACCCAAAACATATGAGCCAATATCATTGCAATACAATTCAAAGCTTTATGCTGACGATCCAAAATCAGTACACTATCAATCGAATAACAAATTAGATGGCAATAGCTTGCCATATTTGGGTGACGTGGACAGGGCTGCTTCTCCAAACAGGAAATACTTGACGCCAAGAAACAACAGCCCTGGAAGACATTCTTCTTCACCAGATCGTAGGACCAAGATCATCTCTACGAACCATTTGGTTCCTTCGCCTCATACTGTGAGGAATAAGAGTCCAAGGCCAGTGTCACCTGCCCCAGCGACGGAAAGTGCTTCAGATAATGGGTCCGAAGTGTCAGATGAAGGTTACAGAAGCTTGGGGGTGGTAGCCGTATCCACACAGGGCTCACCATCAACGAAAACGACGAACAGATACTCGCTGCATAGTCAGAATTCTATGGACGATGCTGATTTTAGTGGTAAGATTATTTTTACATACTCTAAGTAAATTCATTAAAAATTCTTTATCTTGGACATCTCAGTTAAAAAGTGTCATGTTCAATACATGATGATTTTTTTTTAAATCGTCCCAAGTATCTGTACTAAATCAAGCATTTAAGAAAAAGAGAAATAGGTATAGTTATCTTTAAATCTATTTTATAAAAAAAAATACTCTGTAATAAATTGTAAACTGGTGATTGTGCTCGACAAACACCCGTCACGGTCTGACAGGAACTATTATATATAGTAGCCTTTCTATCAATTATCAAATGGTTAGAACATTAAATAAGGCATAGTATTTTTTATGAACTTCCATAACACCTAAGAAATGTAGAAATTTATTACTAAAATATGCACTAATTATTTGTTCCGGTTAAATTTAAATTGCTTACTTACATATATAATAATATATTAAAGGGGAGACCAGTCGTGGCTCAGCGGCACGAGGTGTGACTGTAAAACCGACTGGTTGTGGGTTCGATCCCCACTCGACTATATATATATATATATATATATATANTATATATATATATATATATAAACTTTAAAAAACAAATACTTTGAAAGATTTGAGCCTGTCTAAAGCTACATTCAATTTTATTACGGAATTTAAAGCAGTATTTAGAGCAGATTTTTTTTTAAAATTACTTTCGTAGTGCTTCCAATCCCGCAGTTTGTATTCGACCACGGTGTTGTGGGACTAGGAATTTTCAATGCTGCGGGATCTCGTTTTCCTGCATCTAATCAAGCGAGATTGGTTAAAAAATGGAGTATGTGTATAAGCCATAAACATACATATATGTACTTTTAAAAATAATTTAGTATCATCAATAAATAAAATTTAACAATATAGTAAACCAAAAAGTACAAAATATCTTAGAAATATATAAACAAAGCCGCGGGTGAATAGTTAGTATAGATATATATATGTAAAAATGCATTTCCGTCCGTCTCGGTGTGTGGCTACATTGTTACGTTCCATCGTTTCGTAGTTCATTGGTTGCAACAAATCAATGGTTGCAATCTAATAATATATTGTAGACTAAATTTTTATTAAAATTTTTAAGTTTTTATACGAGAATATAAAGAAAAACAATAGTGGCATGTGGGACGGCGATGGGATCTTTACATGCTTTAATTAGTTTTATTTCTCCCACTCTAAAGCGTGGCGTTGAGTTCCGCCAGTTTCTGTCTTGAATTGACAAACGTTCTAGAGATAATACCTGTTTACACTTCTATATAAGTACTTAAGCAGAATACCATTTAAGCAGAATACGTCTCTCTATCTCTGTGAGCGGTGGTTATGGGTTTGATTACTACTATATTTTTTAGAACTGGGTGATGTAGTATAATATATAAAAGAAATGCCTGTACTCCCTTATATAAATACTGAGTAGCTTCAGGGGACCTAGTGACATAGATAAATAAACATATTTTCTAAGGCAATAGTACTCAACACTCAATATCTATTTAGCTACTTTTTTCTTGATTTGAACCCGCAACCATCTCATGTAACAGCTACATTAGTCACTCCCCACTAAACGACTAGGGCGTCAAAAATGTGAAGTCACTGTAGAAATATTCGCATTACTTATACAAGTGGTAGAAATTATTCTTTATTTGTTTTTTACTTAAGCACTGTAATATTGGTTTAAGGTTTTCTTGCGGTTTCTACAAATTTTGACGATTTGTTGTGATTGTGACATAATTAGAAATTTTCTTAATATTTCGATAATATGATACAACTTGTACAGAAATAAAATATTTTAAACATTTTTAAAGTGTTAATACACACTTAGGAAAGAAAAATACTTATTTAGAAAACGTATAAAAATTTGAACGTAGGAACGAACTAAGCCAAAATACATACAAAATTTTGTAACAAGCGTATAAAAATTTCGACGTAGCTTAATGAGAACGTATGGCTTAGTGGTCGGAGCGCCTGGTCGGTTTCCAGGAGGCGCTGGTTCGAGTCCCACTACGTTCAAATTTTTATACGTTTTCTAAATAAGTAGAAATAAAATATCTTTTTTTACTTCACGCTGTATCCCGCATACAGCAGGTTAGGTTCTAGGTGTGTTAAGTTACTACTATACGGGTGAATGCATTATTTTATTTTCTTCGCTCTGGTGATAAATAAGATATAACGCGTTGTTGAATCCCGTCACTCGATACGCAAATTGTCTCAAATATGTCTCGTAAATTGGGTGGGGCGTGGAGAACGGAGTGTTTTAACTCTAGGTTCCCACTGCCTATCGTGCTATATGCGGAATACAGCGTGAAAGCTAAAACAACTCAATTTGAGTTTTTCATGTCAGCTATTTAGCACGTAATATTTCTAATATATTAAAAAAGAGAACTGAGTAACTCAAATCAAATCAGCTTCACGCAGTATCTCGCACACAGCAGGGTAGGCAGAGGGAACCTAGTGTTAAGACTTAAGACAATCCGTTCACCACTTTCCTCCGAATTCTGGTGGCATTGCGTGTTAAGTGGCGGAAATCAACGCCGCGCTTTACCTCGACTCCAGAGCGAAGAAATGAAAATATAAATTTAAATAAATATTTCAATTCTTCGAGTGCGGATCGAAATAACACAACCAGTCGATTTTACAAACACACTTTGTGCCCCTGCGCCACGACTGGCTTCAAACAACGGAGTAACTAATTACTAAATTTCTAGTAACATATCGCAAAATGATAGAAACAAAGAAAAATTATAATCCTAGGCCAGTCGTGGCGCAGGGGCACAAAGTGTGACTGTAAAATCGATCATTGTTGTGGGTTCGATCCCCACTTGAGGAAAAGAAATATTTATTTACATTTATATTTTCATTTCTTCGCTCTGGTGTCGAGGCAAAGCGCGGTGTTGAGTTCCGCCACTCAACACGCAATGCCTTCAGAACTTAGCGGAAAGTGGGGAACGGAGTGTCTTAACACTAGGTTCCCTCTGCCTACCACGCTGTGTGCGGGATACAGCGTGAGGCTGATTTATTTTTAATTTAAATAAAAATTAATGAATTCATACTACACTACGAAGCAATAACGTCCTAACTTTTTTGACATTTGAGTAATGTCACCTAGCCTCCATATTGGTGGTCCAACAATAGAGCGATCCTACCAAATAAAGAATATATTTAATGATATACGAAACAATTTGCGTATGTATTTTATTATTATTATCGATAGCTATGGAGTATGGGATGTGTAATTGTATGAAGAATTTTCTAGAACTATTCAATTATCAAAACTAAGTTCTGTATTGACGTAATCATCAGCTACCTGATTGGAGATGGATATTTAAATATTCTTTTCCTTAGAGAGAGAAGTGTGGTCTTTGATGATCTTTATTTCCTCACTTGCCGCCCAATTGGGGATATTATGTTGAGAGGCAGAACCCAACGCCGCGATTTTTTCTTCGGTGGACTATGGGGAACAGAGTGTTTTAACGCTGGGTTCCATCTGATTACCTTTTTGTCTCTACGAAATAAATTGTGATATTTCATAATGACCGTACGATATTAGCCGATAGTGAATAAATGCTATAAAACAAGAGAAGTTTACGTGCTTTCCTGCATAATAGGATTTCCTGCATAATATACAGAGGGAACCTAATGTTTAAGACTCTTATTTTAAAAAACTACATGTTGTGTGGTGGAGCTCAACGTCTCGTATTTTCTATTAGAGTGGGAAAATGAAAACAATTTAAATATAATATTTGTCTCGAGTGGGGATTGAACCTTCAACCATCACGCATATTTTGGTCGCACGGCCTCAGAATGCAGATATAATACAAAATTATAATATATGTAACAATAGGTTTTCGAAATCGAAAATCAAACAAGTGAAAGGACAATTTGAATCGAAAGCTAAACTTAGGTCCTTGATAGGAACAATACTACTGTTTAGTGCTAAAATAATTTAAGTAATCTAGGCTTTAGGTTCCTAAATTTAGGGTCCAAAATATTAAAACCAAAATGTATGGGAACTCGTTCAGACGTGAGAGTATTTGAAAACATCGAGGGGTGATTCAACATTCTTTAAAGAACACAATGTGGCAGACCAAATAAAGGCTTAGGTTAAGGTTTTGTGCTATTTGTATGTATGTTTGTGTATACGTATGTGCCTGTATACATTTTTGACTAGTAATTGTGATTTTTGTGAATTTAAAATCTATACTAATATTTTAAAGAGGCCGTTGAGGCGCAGTGGCACAAGCGTGTACACGTAAGCGTAAGCGTAACGGTTGTGGGTTCGATTTCCACTGGGGAAAATTAATTATTGATTATATTATAGTATAGGAAAGCTCTAAGAAAAGATTTCTTCCCCACAAATAAAGATCCTGATCATCTCCAGTCTGTCCTCGTCCACTGTTGGATATAGACTTCTCTAATAGTACACTATTGAGCTCGATCTTCAAACAAAGATGCAGGGGACGAATAGTTTTTTTTTAATAAAACTATGTTTAACGTAGAGGCCAGTCGTGGCGCAGCGGCACAAAGTGTGACTGTAAAACCGACTGGTTGTGAGTTCGATCCCCACTCGAGGAGATGAAATATTTACTCAAATTTATATTTCCATTTCTTCGCTCTGGTGTCGAGGCAAAGCACGGCGTTGAGCTCTGCCACTTAACACGCAATGCCTCTAGAATTCGGCAGAATGTGGGGAACGGAGTGTCTTAACACTAGGTTCCCTCTGCTTACCCTGCTGTGTGCGGGATACAGCGTGAAGCTGATTTATTTATGTTTGATGTATGATCTCTAATTTATTTTTAAAAAAGTCAAGTTTTTTTTATAAATTATATTAACCTCTCCTTCTTTCATACTGTCTAGAACACTTCAGCTGTAGAATAATAATTTTATAATGTGTCATATAAAACGAATGAATTATGTTAGTTGTTGTTTTTTTGCATAAATTCTATAAATTTTATCATACCTCATAGATAGCTAACAAACAAAGGAGGCCGACAAATAGTTTGGGATTACTTTTATTAGATATCACATTATTTTGGAGATTAGATACATTTTTTTTGTGAATAACAATAATAATTTGTAACGTAAGAGTGTCTGTAAAGTTTAAATCTAATTATAGAACCTGGTAGAAAATTACACGGTGTTTAGTTCCGCGTGAGCATCGAAGTGTCTTAGCCTAGCCCCCCCCCTGCTTATTAATGGAAAAGAAATTTTGTAAAAAGTCACTAAAATTTAGAAATTTTCTGTTTAGTGGCAAAACTCAATAGTTTGCCAAAAAAGATTGACAGGTCCATCGTCTAAACAATCCAGATAAATGCTAAATAGTAATAATAACTCGGATACCGCCTTTCAACATGTCAACGTAACGTTTCAAATTTGAGAACAGAGTACTTTAACACTAGGTTATATTATGATTTATCTAGCTCTATACAATATGAAGCTGTTTTTTTAAGGTTCCGTATCTAGACAGGTAAAAACTCTTGTAGGATCACTTTGTTGTCCGTCTGTCCGTCTGTCCGTCTGTCAAGACCATTTAGATCGTGAGAAGGTATCAGACTGAAGCAAATATCAAATATTCAAGTCTATGGTCCTTTGGAGCAAAGAAAAATCAAGTTTGTAAGTCAAGGCGATCAAAAGATAGAGAGATTTTGTATGAAATTCGTTGCGTAATAGGGTACTATAGGGTACCCTTGGTGAAACTTAGTACGAAGTGAGAGCTTATTATACAAATAAAGGAAAAAGCCTGAAAACTGAATTTTATTAATATTTCAATGAAAAAAGCCAGTACAAGCTTATAGTTCATTTTATACAAAATGAGTCGTCCATACACCCGTAAACTTTCGTCAACTTTTATTAGTAGTTGGTAGCCTCGATAGGCGAGTCCGACTCGCACTTAACCAGTATTTTTAATAATAAAGAAAACACATGCACGCCTCCCACAGTCTGTTAGCAGTTTGCACACGATACCAACTATAATAAACAAGTAATACACATCTTAAAAGGCAATAAGCTACAAGGCGAACCAGGAACTTGAATAATAGATCGACATAGTACGATTATTCATATAATCTAATCTAAAGACAATGCTGATATTACGACCTTTACAAATTGCCTAAGAGCGTTTGTAATTATATATTATGTATATTTTTAATACTTTATCTAAAGTTATAAGCCGCTATGAGTTCAATTCTATAAGCTTACTTATATTAAAAAAAATCACGATGTCTACATTAAAAAAAAAATCTTTGTAAATGAGTACAAAATATTTTCATTAAATGGCTTTTTTCTGTTTTCAGAGCGTCTCGATCATGACGACAGCTGTCACCTAGATAAAAACGACCGCGTCGATGACTATGTCAGTTTGAACACTGGATTACGCAAAACTGATTTCTCTGATACATTCTACGGAGGCAGAAAGAACAGCGCAGAGGAAAAATCAAATCGTGCGAGCCCAGAATGCATTGTTAGTAACGAAAATAACAATTCACCCAGCAAAAGTCTTCGACCAAATCGTGAAGCATCGCAATCTCCAGTAAAAACTATTAGGAGTAGACAAGCTAGCAGAATCCCACATTCTCCTGTACGAAATCGAACTCCAAGTCGAGGAAATACACCAAGTCCTAAGCACACTGCCAATCCTCAATCTTCACCTAAACTGGCACCTAAATTACCACCAACAGCACGTAATACTTGGAGTGGCAGAACTGCTCCTACTCAGGCTAAAACAAAATCACGACCTACAATTGGAGCAGATACTTTTGAGAATCCAAACAAATCACCTAAGACTAAACCCAAAGCTCAAAACCAAGCTTTTAATCGAAACTCACCACTAAGAGCCAGCAGTGCTACACTGAGGTCTCCAACACATCAAAAAGCGTTAAGTCCTCTTTTAGAACACATTCTAAGATCTGCAGAAACTGCCAAAGACGACGCAGCAGTTTTGGAAAAAATGAAGGAAATAATCAGAACTTATTCAAAAGGTGAAGGTGATTCTCTTTCACGAACTAGCTCAAAAGATTCAGACTACGCCGATTTTACATCAGCGTGGGTTATGTCCGATGGGAAACTTGAAAGGTCAACAAGCACTAGACAATTGGCCGCACCTAGGAAAGATCCCAGGACCGGTATGTCCAGGATACCAGCACCTGTTTCGATTGGGTGCAGACGGTCTACATCAACCTCTCAATTCCAATGACCTGATAAAGATCAGGATTGAAAAGACTGAACCAATTCTTGTGTTTCATTCGAATCAAGTGATTAGGTGTTAGTGAATAGGCTATTTATAGAAATGTCAAGATTTCGACGCAAGAACTTGGACCCTTACAGCCTTAAGCATAATATATCTCTGTCATATCTTTGTAATAGTAGATGTATAATTGTAAAAGGTAAAAAAATCGAATTTGTGTAATTCTATCATAGATTAGTCTATAAAGTAGATTGCACTAACTCTGGGACGAGAATGTTTCTTTAAAACACGCATGACAAGTTAAAAAATGACAAAGAATTATAAAATAACTACAAAAGCAAGATGGTGCTATATTATTAGTTTTTTTAGTTTCTATTATTTGCGAATCATACGAAATGAAATAAAAAATTATGTTAAGTTTTTAATAAGACATGTAATCTTTGCTATTATTTAAAAGTTTTATCAAAATATGCTTAGTATTACGTTAGTTTAAAACGTCTTAATATAAGATTTTATTATTATTAACCCGGTTATAAATTAGGCATTATTTGAGTTAGCCGGGAATTTGGCAATTGTTTTTTTTTCAGTAATCTCATTTTTCTGGAAGTAGGATATAAAGGGCTAGAGCTTATAACTGCACGATTAATCAACTAAATATTATATAAATAATTAAAAAACTTTCTATATTAATTGAACCAAAACAACGGTACAACAATAAAAATATTAATCCATTTTAGTGTTACGTAGAGTATAGATAAAAAATATTTTTTCACAGACAACATAAAATGGCCGTCCTGTCACAACAAAATGGCGTATACTATAAAGTTGTTTCGTTCATTGTGAATAGATAATTTAATGTTAATTAAATTAATGTTCGAATCAATTATGTTATACGAATATTGTTGTAAAATATTTAAAATGTTTAAGGTGCTTTATATGTTCATAAATAATATGTTTTTTTTAAATGCATGTGACTTTGCACTTGGCTCTAAATTTGTTATACTGCATAAAAAGAAATAGGAAAAGTTCACATATAATATATTTGTATTGTTTTTTATTTCGCTAAAATGGTAAGATATTTTTTTTGTATTGAGTAAAAATTCTCTCCTTTTACATTTTTTTTATAATTTTACATTGTTAAGCAAAGCTTCTTATTATGTGCACTATAAATGCTCTTCCCTGCATACTTATTTAGATAAGAAATGAATAAAAAAACGATTTCCCACCAAACATCTCAATTTTGACGTGAAATTGTCAAAACATGACAGTTTTGTTGTTTTTTTTTTCAATTTTCATGTCAAAATTGAGTTTTGGAATTTCGCTGTACGACACAACTATTATTTATTTTACAAATATATTTATGAAATCAAAAACAAAATCTGCTATGTAAAAATATAAATTTGAAAAGAAATCGTGGCTTTTTTAAATGTTGCATAAGTCAGATAATTTCTTAAAATGAAAAAGAATAAAGATAGTTTCATGTAGAGATATTGTGAATTATAAACCTAAAATATATTTTGGTACTTGAAACATTTAAAAGAAAATATTTAATTTTACTTATGCTTCGATCAGGTCACGTGAATCTGTCAAAATATTACCCAAAAACGTTATATTTAAGTTTACTTTTAATGTTTTTTTTTCATTTTCATTTTGATAACGTTGGTAATATTGCGACAGATACTTATATATACTGTATCTGTATAGCTCTTGTACGTTCGTTACCAGTAACTATGCCATAGATTTTGTTAATTTAAATAAAGCGTTAAGCGTAATTCACATATTATTCTTTTAATTTTCATTCCTTATTAACATTGATATTATAATTCCTTTTTTTAGCTTCACGCTGTATCCCGCATACAGCAGGATAGGCATAGGGAACCTATTGAGAACAAAAAATATTCCGTTTCTCATTTTCAGTCGTTCTCATTTTTGTGGCACTGTTTAGTGGCGGAACTGAACGCCGTGCTTTGCCTTGTTAAAAATATTAATAAATAATAATTCATGTTTCCGAGTGGGAATCGGATTCGCAACTATCGCGTTTGCAGTCATACGCTTGTGCTTCTGCTCCACGACAACCACTATCAAAAGTTAAAACTGTTAGGAAATATCATTTTTGTGTTTATGAGAGTCTACTTTTCTCTTATTTAATTATGGTGGTCCAAGCGTGCCAGTTGGACACTAATCCCTTCGCCAATGTCTCTTTGTATGGAGAATACGAAGGAGGTTGTACGGTGGACAAGAAAGAATATTACAAGAATAAAAGAAATAAAATAATATTATAGAATAGGAGATGTATGTTAAAAAAAGATTCAACTAAAATATTGCCTTCTATTAAATAAAAATTACAATATGTGTGTATGTACACTACAATATGTGTGTATGTACACTATATAGTATTAAGTAATATTTTACAAAGAAGAAGAAGAAAAAAAGAAGAAGAAGAATATCGAGGCAAAAGCGCATCGTTAACTCCCGTCACTTAATATGCACTGCTGCCAGAATTCAGTGGAAAGTGGGGAACGGAAGTGTCTTTATACTAGGTTCCCAGGTTCCCTTTGACTGCCCTGTTTTGTGGAGAATACAATGAGAAGCTAAAAAAAAATTGAAAATGGTTCTTGATTCTCATTCATAAATTTTCATTTTCTTACTTTGGTAACAAGACTAAGCGTGGCGTTAAGTACCATCACATAACACGTAATGTCTCGAAACAGGGGCCAATGCGAGTAACTTAACACTAAATTTCCTCTGCCTACCGGCGTTTTTATGTGAAGCTAGAAAAAATATATTTTATTATATGTACCTATATATACATTAGAACTTGCATATTTGAACACACAAAAGTTAACTTAAACTTAATTGGAATTTATATAAGAAATTATTTTTTTGCCTTTATGCAATAAAATTTGGCTGTTTCCCTACAAAATTACAACAAATACAAGTATTGGTCATTATGACAAATTTAATATATATTTGACATAATGGCCGAATACCGTTCGGGCTACTGGTTAATATGGCCGATTAATAAAGTGGCTGGGCTATTAGCTGAAGGACTTATTAAGCTAGTTGGCTGTGATGTTTATATTTTTTATTCTGATATAAAAAATAGCAATAATACAAACGACACCAAAAGCTCTCAAATATCTAATTAAAAAATATAATATTTAATGCATATTTCCATATATTTTTCATTTATATTTCCATTTCTTCGCTCTGGTGTTGAGGTTAAGTGCGGCGTTGAGTTCTGTCACTCAATACGCAATGCCTCCAGAATTCGGCAGAAAGTGGGGAACGGAGTGTCTTAACACTAGGTTCCCTCTGCCTACCCTGCTGTGTGCGGGATACAGCGTGAAGCTAATAATAATAAATATTTAATGCAGTTGTATTTTAATTCAGTCCTTTTATTTATTAATATTAAATTATCGGATCACAGTGATACAGCGATAATTGTGAGTTTTAAACATTTTTAAAGTGTTAATCTACACTTAGGAAAGAAAAATACTTATTTAGAAAACGTATAAAAATTTGAACGTAGCGGGACTCGAACTCGCGCCTCTTGGAAACCGACCAGGCGCTCTGACCACTAAGCCATATGTTCTTTGAGAACGTATTTTTATACGTTTTCTAAATAAGTAGTTGTGGGTTCGATTACCACTCGAGTGAGTGAATTATTATAATCATTTCCTCATTCTGATAACAGGGTAAAGCGTGGCGTTGAATTTCGATTTATCATCGTCATACGCATCGTCTCAAATCTTGCGGTCCATTGGAGAAGATGTGTTTTAACTAGGTTCTCTCTTTCTACAATAACATTTTTTTTTGTGGAAAAGACAAGGCAAACGAGCGTTCGGGTCACCTGATGGTAAGTGATCACCGCCGCCCACGACCCCGTGCAACACCAGAGGAGCTACAGGTGCGTTGCCTGCCTGTAAGGTGGGTTGGGCGCCGGAGCCCGGCATTACCTGATGCGAAACGCAGTGACATAAAGCCACTACTTCACGCCGGTTTTAAATGCCGGGGGTGGTAAAATTTAACATTTATGATAAAATGTGAAGCAAACATAGAAATTAGACGAATTTTCATAGAGAAAACTCTTTAAGAACTATTAAAACTCAAAAATCCATTATAAAAAGAAATCAATTGACACAACGTCAGTCACAACAAACAAAATGTCTGGTTATCGTTAAGTTACAATTACAGAAGATGAACTCGAGACTCCTGGTGACTCACTTTTGGGAGACATCTTTCTTTCTTCTCATCATCTTCGCCGCTTTCCTCTCTATCCGGGGGTTGATGAGAGCTACTAGAAGTTCCAGGATACCTTGTTAAGTATGTAATATATGATATATGACTACACTATAATTTGCATTAAGTTCCGCCACTCAAGACGCTATGCCTCTAGAATTCGGCCAACAGTGGGGAATAGAGTGTCTTAACACTAGATTCCCTCTGCCTACCCTGCTGTGTGCAGGATAGAGCGTGAAGCTGATTCATTTTATAATCTATGTATGTAGTATAAAAAAAATTGAAGCCAGTCGTGGCGTGACAGAAGAACGTGCGACTGTAAACGCAACAGATTGTGGGTTCGAGTCCCGCTCGAGGAAATGAAATGTTTAATATTTTTTATTACCTAGTTCTGGCTAACGAGGCTTTGAATTCTACCACTTAACATGCAATGCTTCAAAAATTCGGCGCAAAGTGGGGAACGGAATTGTATGAAATTGGAACAGAGCGCGTTAGGGATAGTTAACATCAGGTTCCTAGGTTCCCTCTGCCTACCCTGCCATGTGGATATATATAGTGCAGGATACAGTGTGATGAATAAGAAGTAAGAAAAAACATATTGTATAGTTAAAGTGGACGAAGCCACGAGCGGGTCACTAGTATTTAAATATAATCCTGAGTGGTGATCGAACCCACTATCATCGTGTTTTCAGCTATACGTTATCCCACTGCGCCATAACGGATTCGACTCAAATATTCAAATATACTTTCAGAATTAACAATGGATTTTGTTGTACCAAATTATGATGGGCTCATAATAGGATTGCTGTTTTATTTTTTTCTCATAGGAATGTGTAAGTGACGATTATTTTTTTTTTGTTTCACGTTGTATCCCGCATACAGCAGAATGATGGCAATGAAGGGAACGTAGTGTTAAGACACTCCGCTTCTCGTATTCTGCTCGAATGTATTGTTATACATTACACAGTGTTCTGTATGTTGATTGCTGAGTATCGACATTCGATTTCGCGTTTGGCTAGAGATTGCCAGAGCGAGAAATTGATTAATTTCCCTTAAGTTGTGATTAAACCTACATCCTACTCGGTGAAAGTTATCTATATAGCAGGGTAGGCAGAGGGAACCTAGAGTTATGACATTTTTTCTCCGCTTTCTGCCGAATTTTTTGAGGTATTACTTCTTAAGTAGTGGAACTCAATGCCGATCTTTTGCCGGCCGGCCTCGGCGCCAGAGCGAAAAAGTGACAATATTAATAAATAATAATTCAGTACCCCGAGCGGAGATCGAACCCATTGCGTTACAGTCACACCCTTGTGCTAGTGACACGACTGGCCTGGTAGTTGTAAATATACATTTTATTAAAGATTTCTTTTTTTCTTTTGCTTCAGTGGTTATAATAAACGAGGCATTTTGCAAAGCGACCTGCTTGAACAATGCTAGACGGTTTCACGCGAACAACACTCAGGACATTGAAATGAACGAACGCGAACCGAAACTAGCGAAAACTATGACTTCTAGTGATAGTTGTAGAAGTTCTTTTGTAATTTAATAGGAAGATTTTTTGGACTTTTTAATTAACGCCATCTGTTATTACAATTTTAAACTAAAATGATCAAAGAAATGTAGAAACTTGTTTAGAAAAGTTAATATACAAAAAATAAATTATATATTATCTATTATTTCAATTCGAAATTAAAAGAGTAAAGAACTCTAAGAAGTCTACGTTAATTTAATATGGAATTGTTTTTTTTTTCTTATAAACTAGTGACATCTACTATTACAATTTGAAATTAAAGTATTCGAAGAATTTAGTTACTCCTATTTACTGCTAGATGGCTCTGGAACGTGGTTTATGAAATGAAACAATAAATTATTTATTTTATTTTTTATTTTTACTTAAACACTACTTATTACATATATTTAATTAATTAAAGCAATTAGAAATAAAAATACAGTTTATCCACACTGTATTTAAATACCAATTTCTAGTTAGTCTGATTCTCGTAAATTTAACCCACCTTATAATTTAATTATAAATAAAATATTATGAGTACATATGTTCAACAAAATATTTTATTTATAACAATTTGTTGTTTTAGAGTGAAAAATATATATAAAAATAGTTCTAATAGTGTTGTTGATTTTTTTTTGTTGCAAACATTATACAATTTTAAAATTACTTGGACAACATAATTTTGGCGTTTTTTAAAATCTAAATATACAATGGAGAAAATATTTTTTATTGTAAATATTCGATCATTTAAATGGTATGTGGACATAATTTCGGTGTTTTTTAAACCGTCTGATTATTATTTTGTATACTATTTAGAATTAGGATCCTCTAAACGACCAATTATTTTTACATATGATTAAAGTGAAAAATATTACACATTACTACCCACGTATTCCTACCTAAACGTCAAAATTTTCACTCCAAAACAATTTTTTGCTGAACCAACATACAAACTTCTATATATATAAATTATACTTATTAACAAAAATCACAGATCATTCTTCAACAAATATTTGGTTCATCGGCACTTTGTCGAATATCTTGTTGGTGACGTCTTGGAAAACGGTGCTGAGGCTCTTCTCGTATGAATCTTTTAGTTCATTGAAAACCAATTCGGAATTTTCGTTGAGGAAACTGTAATAAAGTTACCGTTTTATTTTGTAGGAGGTGAAAAATTAAGGTGGGTTCGATTCCCTTTCAGGGGCAATGCATTGTTTTCATTTCCCTGTTATGATAGGACAAAGACCGGAAGAAAGAGGGCTCAGCACATACATTGAAATTAAATTAAATCAGGCAGAGGAAACCTAGTGTTAAGACACTCTGTTCCCCACTTGCTGCAGAATTCTGGAGGCATTCCGTGTTAGTTGGCAGTACTCAACGCCGCGCTTTACCTCGACACCAGAGCGATGAAATTAAAATATAAATTTAAGCAAATATTTCATCTCCTCGAGTGGGGATCGAACCCACAACCAGTCGGTTTTACAGTCATACTTTGTGCCGCTGCACCACGACTGGCCTCATTCCTAGATTCCTTTTAAAAAAGGAAAAAGCATGAAGCTGCAAATTTTCTTACTAATTCATTTGATCGCCAAGTCTCTTATCTCCATTGAATAAATTAGAGAACTGCAAATAAACTTTCTTTGGAATGAATTTTATCTTGTAGTCCTTCATGTGCATGTATGTGACTCCATCCCTGACCACAGGCTCTCCTATTAAATCGTGTTTCACCACCAAGTCCACTGAAATTATAAAAATACCTATATATAGAAAATATAAATATATATATTTTGTATGGGGCGTGTATGTTAAAGTAGTACTATAATACATAATATTGCTCCTCATTTCGCTTTTTTTTAAAATTATTGTGTTGATTTCGATATTTTTCCAAACATTATGAAAAATACCAAAACAGTGTTATTTTTCAAAAGCAAAATTATCTTGATCTTGGCTGCTAGATATTAATGTCTATATATCTATATTTTTATCGTATTCATTAAGTAAAATATATTCTTAAGTATCAGCTATTCTTTCAAAGTTTTCAAGAAGTTACAAAATGCTATTGGTTTGTTTGTTTTTTTTTTTGGTTTTGTTGTAGATGATATTATTGCAAAATTATGTACATGTATTGCAGATTCAAGATTATATTTAGGTTAAGTTAGTGTCAATTGAAGAAAAATTATAATATTTGCTATCATAAAACAGATATTTGTATAGAATAGATTAAATTATTTTTTCCTTGCCAACAGATGTCGCTAGCACACAATTGTATTACAAGATATTTTACATTTTTAAGTGTTGTGAAGAAAAATATTTTTTAGAAGACATAAAAAACTTAACATAGCGGAGTTTGAACCCATGCCTCTTGGAAAACGTTCAAGCACTCTGACCAACTAAAAAAGAATGTGTGGCTTAGTTGGTCAAAGTGCTTGGACAGTTTCCACGAGGCGTGGGTTCAAAACCTGTTTAAAAAACTTTTAAATGTTTATATGTTTTCTAAAAAGAAAAGTGATAGATTTTACAACAAAATACTGTTTTAAGAGAATCTTAAAATGCGCCCTATTGAACGTTAATTATTTAAAAAATAAATAAAACACAATTTTTATATAATAATAAAATATTATTTGCATTAAAAATTAAGAATATTTTAAGTAAGTCATATTATCCGTCAATAGATGGCGCTGTACATACCCATAGTAATATTAGCGATACCCTTCCCCTGTATAGGTAATACTAAAATCCTTCCTTTCATCACATAATCAGCTAAAAATTCCATCTTAGGCGTTAAAGAATCAGTTCTTAGACGAAAATGTTTGAGATCAGCTCTTGAAAAAAAAAATAGTATTAAAAAATAATAAAAAGTAGCATTGTTTCTTATAAATTTTGTTTTATGTACAGAGCGGGTGGCTTCATCCCCTGCTCGCTTCGTTCGTTAACCTAGTTTCGCTTCGCTCATCGTTATGATAAAAAATGTAAAACCTATGATGGACTATAATTTATTTCTGTTATATCACTTAAAACAGTGTATACACACACTCAATTACTATTATTATTATTATTTAAATATAATGAAAATAATAAATAGTAAATTTCCTCGAGTGCGAATCGAACCCAAAACCTGTCAAACATTAGAGTCGTACACTCGCGCCGAAGCGTTACGAGTGGTCTCTATTTTTTCTTTAAATATGGAATAAAATTTTTAGGATAGGGCCGAAAAGGGTAAAAATCACTTTAGACTCACTTGTAACTCGTCAATATGGAGTCAGTCAAACCGTTTATCTTAATATTCCTATAGTTCTGCGTTATAGTGACCGGACCGATGCCAGAATCTATATTGATTTCGGACACTGCCAGTGGCTCCAGCGGTGGCACTCCTAGTTGTGGGATGCCTGGAAAAGAAATTATATTTTATTAAAAATCAAATCAAATCAGCTTCACGCTGTATACCGCGCACAGCAGGGTAGGCAGAGGGAAGCTAGTGTTAAGACACTCCGTTCCCCCACTTTCCGTCGAGTTCTGGAGGGATTGCGTGTTGAGTGGCGGAACTCAACGTCGCGCTTTACCTCGACATCAGAAAGATGAAATGAAAATATAAATGTATATAAATATTTATTTTTCTCGAGTGAGGATCGAACCCACAACCAATCGATTTTACAGTCACACTTTGTGCCTATATATCTTATTAATGTATTATGCACGAATATATTTTTATTTGGGTATTTGAAGCCAGTCGTGGTGCAGAAGCACATGGGTGCGACTTTAAGTGCGATAGGTCGTGGATACGATTTCTCACTCGAGAAAATAAAATGTTTAATATTTTAATTTTCCTCGTTCCGGTAACGAGGAAAAGAGCGGTATTGAGTTTCGCCAATTAACACGCAAATGCCTTCAGAATTCGTGGGAAAGTAATCAAAAGTGTTAATGGGAACGAAGTATCTTTACACTAGGTTCCCAGGTTCTTTCTATATACTCTGCTCTATGCAGAATTCATATTTCTATTTCTTCGCTCTGGTAACGTGCCGAGTACGGGCACTCAACACGCACTGCCCCAGTATTCGGCGGAAAGTGGGGAACGGCAGTGTGTTAAAGTGTTAAGAGTCTTGTCCTAAAGGTTCCCAGGTTTCCTCTGCCCACCGAGCTACGTGCCGAATATAGCGTGAAGCTACAAAAAAAAATTAATATAAATATGTCTGACATTAAAAAGTTATTATATATTTGACCTTAAATTAAGTTCGTAATTTTGAAATAAAATGGATATAATTTGTATAATGATACTTCCGTCTCATGAAGGAAGTTCAAAAGAAAATAATAAATCTTGTATACATTATTGAAGATAGCGTCGTGGCATTGGATTGATATACGGGTATGTAATGGAAAGTTATGGGTGTAGGTTCCCATTTTCAATTTTCTCAGAGGATTTTGCTTTAAAAAAAATTAAAGTGTGTTTGTTTGTTACGCTCTTACTCGTGAACTATTCACGCTGCATCTTGCACAAACCAGCTTGCCTACCTTCCATCTGGAGGGAATCTGGGAATCGAATGTTCAAATACCTAATGCGAATTGTGAAGAGGTTGCTCACTTTGGAGGCCTAACCTCCTGGACCCTCGGCCTGGACCCTCGGCCCACCGTCACGAGTATATTTTTTATACTTAAAAATCAGCTTCACGCTTTATCCCACACACTTCAGGGTAGGTAGAGGGAACCTAGCGTTAAGACACTCCGTTCCCCACTTACTGCCGAATTCTGGAGGCATTGCGTGTTGAGTAGCAGAACTCAACGCCGCGCTTGTCCTCGACGCCACAGCAAAGAAATGGAATTTTATACTTATAAATGTTAAAATCATTTTCACGCTATACCCCGCACAAAGCAGGGTATGCAGAGGGAACCAAGTGTTAAGACACTTCATTCCTCTTTTTCCGCCAAATCCTGGAGACATGGCGTGTTGAGTGGTATAAATTATAAATTTTATTTATTTATTAATTTTAATTAAAAAATGGATTATTTTTTTCTTTAATAATAAAAGTATAATTTCTTTTTTTTAGCTTCACGCTGTATCCCGCACACAGTAGGGTAGGCAGAGGGAACCTAGTGTTAAGACACTCCGTTCCCCACTTTCTGGCGAATTCTGGAGTCATTGCGTGTTGAGTGGCAGAACTCAACGCCGCGCTTAACCTCGACACCAGAGCGAAGAAATGGAAATATAAATTTAAGTAAATATTTCATCTCCTCGAATGGGGATCGAACCCACAACCAGTCGGTTTTGCAGTCACACCTCGTGCCGCTGCGCCACAACTGGCCTCAATAATTATGTACAGTAATAATAAATCTTTATATCCAGAAGTAAGAGAAAGAAACAAGAAATGTAAGCTATAACATATGAATCATTTATGGATGTCATCGATCGTCTTTACAGCCTCCATTTTCATTTCCGTATACATTGAAGTTGAGATATCTTTAGCGATTACCATCTCTATACATTACTACAAAAGTATTTTATGACAGTTCTTCTTTCAAGCATTTTTTTTATTATTTTGTAACCTTGAGGCCAGTCGTGGCGCAGCGGCACAAAGTGTGACTGTAAAATCGACTGGTTGTGGGTTCGATTCCCACTCGAAGAGATGGAATATTTACTTAAATTTATATTTCCATTTATTCGCTCTGGTTTCGAGGTCAAGCGCGGCGTTGCGTTCTGCCACTTACCGCGCAATGCCTTCAGAATTCGGCAGTAAGTGGGGAACTAGGTTCCCTCTGCCTACCCTGCAGTGTGCGGGATACAGCGTGAAGCTGATAAAAATTTTGTAACCTTAATCAGTATCTGACGCCACCATGTCGCAGTGAGACAGTATCTGTGACGGTAAAAGCGACAGTTGTTGGTTCAATTCCCATTCTTGGGGATGATTATATTTATTTTATTTTTATTCCCCGCTTTGGTGATTTTCGCTACTCAACATATAATGTCTCGCAAATTAGGCGGTGTATGGCGAACGGAGTGTCTTAACACTAGGATCTCTCTACGCCTACCCTACTAGGTTAGGTTTTTTAAAATATTAAATGATGTACCATTCCGTTTCTCTTTTCTTTGTATTCATCAGGTTTCTTACTTACTTACCTACAATCGCCTTGTGGACTTCTATTTCAATATTCTGATTATTTTTTGCAATAAATATATTCTCCTCGTAATGTTTAACGTTCTATTTATTATTCTACTTAAACATTTTTTTTCTACGTTGTTTGTCAAAAAGCGATGGAGATATTTGGCAACTTTAGGCGACCGTATCCTATTATTATATTTTCAAAAGACTTTTAGTAAAATTCCATAAAGAAAGAAGCAGTATTCTAATATGTTGTAAGAGAAAGATCCCGCATTCGAGTCAAGGGCGAGTGACAGGCGTCCACTTCGCGCTCTACGGGACAGATAAGCATTAAGTATACATTACCAACGCGGGAACTGTAATTAGAAATTACTATATATTTGTAATATTTTTATTTATTTCAATTTATATCTCTATTTCTTCGCTCTGGTGTCGAGGCCAAGAGCGCCGTTAGGTTCGCCAGTCAACACGCAATGCCTCCATAATTCGGCGGAAAGTGGGGGAGTGTCTTAACACTAGATTCCCTCTACCTAAGCTGAAGCTGATTTATTTATTTTAATTTATAATATTTTTTCAACTTTATGCTGTCCACACATAGAAGAGTAGGCAGTGGGAACCTGCGAAATATTTCATTTAATCGAGTGGGGATCGAGCTCCCTTGCGTCACGACTGGCCTCTGGAGTTGAGATCAAACCCATTATCATTGCGTTTCACGTGGTTTGACCGTGATAGAGTATACCAGTCACCATGGAACACTGCGGGTAAGTGTTAAAAATGTCGGATTTCCAAAAATAACATTCTAATATACGCTTACATTACGATATGGTTACTCGGATAAATTTTTATTAAAACTCTTCAATCTCTATATATAATAAGACAGTAAAAATATTTTGTCTGTACATTTAGTCATTTTGACTGAAATGAATAGTCCCTCTATTCAAATTAAAAATTCACTTAAAAAGAATAATAGAAAGCAAAAAGATTTTTTTTGAATTTCTTGTCTGTTTGTCTGTCTGTCGATGATATTTATGTCCACATTTTTCTCTGAAAGTACTGAACCGATTTACTTGAAAATTTAGCGAATTGCTTTGTTTTAACTCAACTTAACTACTAAAGTTTAGTTCATCAAAATCGGTTCATTAAAAAGTTATCGTCATTTGAATGAACTCAAGGCATTAGTTTGCCTGCGAATGTTATATAGCAATCGCGCTGGTAAGATTCTTGGCTGAAGAATGACATTCGAAACGTCTGGGTTATATGACTCTTGATAAAAATATATATTTTTGAATACAATAAAGTATTTATTATACATTAATATAATTTTTATACAACAAAGTAAACAAAATTGAATTGTTAGTGGAGATTACCTTCATAAATCATAACAGTTAAGTTTAAGTTGTAATTAATTCAACACAGAGATAAAGAACGATCTTGAAAGAAATATCAAGTAAATACAAAGATTTTTTGGTTGGTTCGTTCATATAATATATGTAACTAATTTAAAAACTGTACAGGAGTTAATATGCAATTATTACAGTTATTTTACAAAGAATATTATGAATCCTATAAATCAATAATTTAACATTTAAGGCTGTTTCTGAATGAGTAAATTAAATTATTTACTGACATCAGCACATGTAACAGAGTTTATTATATAGGTAAAAAGAACATAAAGCTACAAAAATATATACGTGTAATAAATAATTAGCTTTATGTATATTTTATAAATATCAAATATCAACAATGGTCGTATTTTTTTATTTAAAACAATCAAAAATTCTTTGACGATAATGTCGTAAAAAATCATATTAGAAGTCATTATAGTTGTCAATCAATTGTGCTTATTCATGCATTGTGCATCAATAATCATGTATTTTAAACGGGCGAAGCCGTGGGCGAGCCGCTAGTATTAAATAAAATAATTATATATGACTTCCGCCGACATCACGTGTGAGAGATAAAGAGGACCGATTAATTTTCTGAACTTTTAAAACAAAAACTGAACTTCGCCTGTTTTACTTAGACCGGGTAAACAAAAACAATATTAAATATAAGAATTTCAACAGTTTTTACCATTATTCTAGAATCTGTAGACGTTTTTATAAAGGAAATTAATACAGTATGTATAATTTTAAATGAAACTATTTTAACCGGATTAATCGCGTATATTTTGTATTTTGTATGTATAATTTTATAGTGGAGTAACACAAATCGTTGTCGTTGACATTCGATCGTGGGAAAATTTATACATATTTATATAGTAATGTAATCCACCAAATATTTTCAGTTTTTTTTTAGGAGCTTCACGCATGTTTTCGCATAGCAGGAAAAACAGAGGGAGCGCCTAGTGTTAAAATCTCAAACAAGTATCAAAAGTTTGGCACTTTTAAGACATTGCGCGTTGAGGGGCGGAACTCAACAAAGCGCTTTGTCTTATCACCAACGCGCAGAAATTTAAATAAATCATTTCCGCGAATGGGAATCGAATCCACAACCGTTGCATTTACAGTCATATGGTGTCCTACTGCGCCACTATGGCCACGACGACAACAAAAAATAATATTTTTATAAAAGTAAGTTCTTCAATGTTATATATATGTAGCTAAAAAATTTTGACTTGTTAATATTTATGAAGAAAAGTTCTCAAACTTTGAAATGTTAGTACATATCACTGGGGACCCCAAGTCGCATTTGACATGGTTATTTTTAACATTTTTGTTTTTAAAGTGTTAATCCACACTTAGGAAAAGAAAAATACTTATTTAAAAACCGACCACCACCTTGTCGGTTTCCAGGAGGCACGGGTTCGAGTTCCGCTACGTTCAAATTTTTATACGTTTTCTAAATAAGTATGGTTGTTTCTATTTATTAGAGGAGGTTTAAGTCTTCAAATTGTGTCTCTCAGTCATTTAGTGATGGAAGATTTTTATACAAATACTAGCGGCCCGCCCTCGACTTCGCCCGCTTGAACTACATGGTTATTCATTTAATAAATAAAATTGGCTGACAACTATGATGACTTTTAATATGATTTTTTATAATCTTCGATTCAATCAGCTAAGCTGACTTCGCATATCCTGCGAAAAAATCGCATCTCCACAGCATTCATCTTTCTTTCATTCTTCTTCTGTAATACCCACGTTTCGCTGCCGTATAACAGAGTAGGCACCAACACTGCTTTGAGTACATCTAAATATGCAGCTGTGCTGACGTTTCACGTCTCATCAAATATACCACTTCATTCACTTGTTTTAATACCATTTACATTGATTTTGCATTCCGTCCTTTCTTCATCTCTCTTTCTAAAACCAGAACCTTTGCCTTATTCGTGTTGAAGCTTAGACCATTATTTTCACACCCTTCTTTCAGAGTGGTGACCAATGCCTGCAACTCGCATTCTGATGATGCAATAAGCACTGCATCATCTGCGTACAGCAGGCAATTCACATTCTAGTCACCTACATTCACTGCCATATCACTTTGTTTTACTCCTTGGAGACAGCTATCCAAATACAAATTGAACAACCAAGCTGACATGGCGCAACCTTGTTTAACACTCGATCGGATGTCAAACCAGGGTGATATGCCAGCTCCTACTCGCACCAAGGCTGAGTGATCTCTGTAAAGAGACTTTACAGCCTGCAGCAAGGGTCCGTCATTTTGTATCGGTGTATTTTCTCTCATGATTTCGTAATTTCGTTTGAAAAATAATCAAAAAATGCTGGAAATGGATTCTGTTAGTTGTCCTTTAACATCCTGGCTATTTTTTAATAATATTTTCAATGTACAAAAACGAGTGTTGTACAGAATTATTAAAAGTATCTATAGATTGCTATTTAGTTGCAGGCAAATTCATGCCTTGACTTCATTCAAATGACGATAACTTTTTTTTAATAAATCGATTTTGATGAAACAAACTATAAAGATTTCTTTGTTATTAGTTTAGTTTTATTTTATGACATGCTTGACCGAAAGACAGATAGACAGACAAGAAATAAAAAAAAATGCTTCCTATTATTCTTTTTAAGTTTCTCTATCCATTTAAGTCAAAAATTTTAAATGTATAGACAAAACATTTTTACTGTTTTATTACATGTATAGAAAAGTGTAAGGGATTCTACATGTTGACTATTTGGTCTACACGTGACCACGGACTAACCAAATCCAATTGGTCGAATGGGTTTCATCCTACGATTATATTAAAATGATTTTAATTTCCTCAGTTCTGGTACGCAGCTTTGAGTTCCGCCACACACAACACATTTGGAAAATTGGGAAATATTATAAATATATAGTAATTTTTAATTACAGTTCCTGCGTTGGTAATGTATACTCAATGCTTATCTGTCCCGTAGAGCGCGAAGTGGACGCCTGTCACTCGCCCTTGACTCGAATGCGGGATCTTTCTCTTACAACATATTACAATATTGCTTCTTTCTTTATGGAATTTTACTGAAAGTCTATTGAAAAATAAGATATATATATATATATATATATATATATATATATATATATATATATATATATATATATATATATATATATATATATATATATATATATATATATATATATATATATATATATATATATATATATATATATATATATATATATATATATATATATATATATATATATATATATATATATATATATATATATATATATATATATATATATATATATATATATATATATATATATATATATATATATATATATATATATATATATATATATATATATATATATATATATATATATATATATATATATATATATATATATATATATATATATATATATATATATATATATATATATATATATATATATATATATATATATATATATATATATATATATATATATATATATATATATATATATATATATATATATATATATATATATATATATATATATATATATATATATATATATATATATATATATATATATATATATATATATATATATATATATATATATATATATATATATATATATATATATATATATATATATATATATATATATATATATATATATATATATATATATATATATATATATATATATATATATATATATATATATATATATATATATATATATATATATATATATATATATATATATATATATATATATATATATATATATATATATATATATATATATATATATATATATATATATATATATATATATATATATATATATATATATATATATATATATATATATATATATATATATATATATATATATATATATATATATATATATATATATATATATATATATATATATATATATATATATATATATATATATATATATATATATATATATATATATATATATATATATATATATATATATATATATATATATATATATATATATATATATATATATATATATATATATATATATATATATATATATATATATATATATATATATATATATATATATATATATATATATATATATATATATATATATATATATATATATATATATATATATATATATATATATATATATATATATATATATATATATATATATATATATATATATATATATATATATATATATATATATATATATATATATATATATATATATATATATATATATATATATATATATATATATATATATATATATATATATATATATATATATATATATATATATATATATATATATATATATATATATATATATATATATATATATATATATATATATATATATATATATATATATATATATATATATATATATATATATATATATATATATATATATATATATATATATATATATATATATATATATATATATATATATATATATATNTATATATATATATATATATATATTAGGTCAAGGGGGTGAAGCCGCGGTAGGCTGCTAGTATAGCATTATAAACGATGAATTTCTTAAGAAAGCGTGTTGACATCTTCAAGCAATAATAATGTTGAAAGTTAGCCTTGAAGTGGACCGGTGCCGTGCGGTCACGTGGTGGACCATGTGTGCCCAAACGATCATATATTTTGGTGATTTCATATTAATTAATCAGTAATTTCTTCATTTTCTTGGAAGTAAATTAATAATAACCATTTATGTGAAGCCGTCGTGGCATAATGACACAGCGTCTGATTGTAAACTGGTCGGTTGTGTTCGATTCCCATTCGGGGGATTTTTTTTTGTCTTAGTTCTGGGAAGAAGGTAAACAAAGGCAATGAGTTTCCTCTGCCTATCCTGTTGAAAGTAGGGTACAACCTAAAGTTAAAAAAAACCTTCAGGCCTTGGTTGACCTTTGAAAATACAGTATCGATGATACTGGTGGTAAAAAATATGAGGACTTCCCCGGAGGACATGTCTAAAGATATAGATGACAGTGCACGAGGCGAAAGAGAAGATCTCTCTGACTACTCCGCTGGGGATAAAGCGTAAAGATAAAAAGCAAAAACCTTATATATATATATATGTGTTGAGTGTATGTATTGAGGCCAGTCGCGGCGCAGGGGCACAAAATGTGACTGTAAACGTGAATGCTTGTGGGTTCAATTCCCACTCGAGGAAATGAAATGTTTATTTAAATTTATATTTCCATTTATTTGTTTTGATTTCGACGCAAAAGCGGATCATTGAGGCTTTAGAATTCGGTACAAAGGGGGGAACGGAGTGTCTTAACACTAGGTTCTCTCTGCCTACCTTGCTGTTTAGCTGATTTTTTCTGTGTATGTTTGTTCTATATATTTTAGAGATATAGGTAGGTATACGTAAAATCAGAGTAAGAAAATATGTTTAATTTCCTTTGAATCCACTTAAGTTTACATATCAGAAATTTGTAGGGCAAGTTTAAGGCTAACTCAAGACCGGAAATAGCTAAATAAGATAATAGTATTGTTTTTCTTCTTTTGTGTTAACGCGGCGATTGTGAGTTCAATTCCCACTCGAAGGAATGCATTTTCTTTTACTCGCTCAATTAACAAAATAACGTGTTGAAGTCCACCACTCAACATGCAAGATCTCGAAATTTGGACGGTGCGTGAGGATCGAAGTGCCTTAATACCAGGTTCCCTACCTTCCCTGTTATACACAGGGCAAAGCGTGAGGCTCGTATCTATCACTATACACTGAGTGAGTTGTGACAACTTATCGAAGGCCGTAAGACGTTTCACAATGATTGTATTGCATTGACGATTTGTAAATAATGATGCAGATGCAGGTAACATTAGCTTAAAGGCTGGCTTGAAATACCTTACCATTTACTCAAATGTCTCTTAAGAAATGCTATAGTAATATATTGTAGTTCCGTCACAAAGGTGTAAATATATAGCTAAAAAGTTCTCTAAATAACTAAAAAAAAATCAGCTTCACACTGTATCCCACACACAGCAAGGTAGGCAGAGGCAATCTAATGTTAAGACACTCCGTTCTCCACTTTCCACTGAATTCTGGAGGCATGGCATGTTGAGTGGTGGAACTCAACGCCGCGCTTTGCCTCGACACCAGAGTGAGTGGGGATCGAACCCACAACCAGTCGCGTTTACAGTGTCCCTGTTGTGCCTCTACGATCTATCTATCTACAGATATCTTACAGATTATAGGTACAAAAGATTTCAACGCATACGCAGGTTGTTTAGCTAGATAAGCATAGGGAAGCTGCACTGGCTTCTAATGAATTGTTTTTAGCGTGATTATATAGAGGCTGTCGTGGGGTACAAGGGCGTGACGGTTGTGAGTTCAATCCCCACTCAAGGGAGTGTATTATTATTCATTTATAATAATAAATAATATAATTTTCATTTCTTCGCTCTAGCACCAAGGCTAAAAGCCCGGCGTTGAGTTTCGCCGCCCAACACGCAATGACTCGAAAAGTGGGGAATGGAGTGTTTTAACCCTAGGTTCCCTCTGCCTACCCTGCTGTTTGCGGAATATATCGTGAAGCTAAAGAAAAAAATACTATGTTGTTTTTTCTACAAAATAACATCACAACATTTTTTTTTGTCTCCAACCTTTATTACTACTTAGTAGCAAGAGAGTTACGGAGGTAGAAATGTAAATCTTCAACGCTAAAGCATTTTCCCAGTATCTATTGAAGGTAGATCTATGGATTATTATCAGAATTTTGTTCAAAATGGGAACTCCGCGAGATTTTCCATTTTAGGCTATAAAATCCATGGAAACAAAATTGTGCGCAATGACTAGTTTTAATATAATTTTTCTATTACAAGATTTAATTGTATTTCTTATAATTGCATTATAATTGTGCGAGGTATTTAACATTAACAATGAAATAAGATCATTAAATGATATGAAAAAAGGTCATTTATATTTATATACAGGATATAGTGGGTTTTATACTGTTTACGTAAACATTTTGCGAGATAGGCCAATTTAAAAAATAAGTAAAGTGAAAAAAAATTATAAATCGATCGATTTTGCATAGTGAGTTATGAGTTTAGACTTTCCTTTGAGATTTTTTTGGCGTGGTAACGTCCCATAAATCTGTGAAAAAGCATGACTCATTGTCACGTTCCGTTTGAGCCGAGAGTGCGAGTGAGAACGCGAAACAAACGATAGAGAGACACGATTGACCTAATACATATCTTTCTATTCCTTGTTATTTGCAATTAAATAACATTTTGTAATTACTCTGTATAATTTGTCACTTGTAATTATTCTGTATAATTTAAGTAAATAAATATTTGTTTTTTTTAATCAATAAATCAGCTTCACTCTGTATCCCGCACACAGCAGGGTATGCAGAGGGAACCTAGTGTTAAGACACTACGTTCCGCACTTTTCGCCGAGTTCAGAGACATTGCGTGTTGAGTGGCGGAACACAACGACGCGCTTTGCCTCGACACCAGAGCGGAGAAATGAAAATATAAATGTAAATAAATATTTAATTTCCTCTAGTGATTATTGAACCCACAACAAGTCGATTTTACAGTCACACTTTGTGCCCCTGCGCCACGATCGGCCTCTATAAAGTGTGCAAATAAATGTTAATTTATCAAAAGAAATGTAATGTTCAATTAACATCTTTATATTATACAAAATAATGATAATTCATTGGTAATTTAAATATAAATTTTATTCAATTCATTAAAGTAAGGAATTTTTCATAATTTTTTTCTTATCATGTCACGTAAATTTATCGTCCATAAATCGACTTTACATATAGTGGGCTAGGCAGAAAGAACCTAGTGTCAAGACACTTCGTTTAACAATTTCCACTAAATTCAAAACATGTATTATGAAGTTTTTTTTTTGTTTTGTTTGGTTAAAAGTGCTATCTCATAAACCACTGGTTTGAATTTTAAAATTTATTTTGTGTTGAATATTCATTATATTCTCGTAAGGCTTGAGGTGCATTACACCACGCTACGAACAATAGAAACAGAATAACTTACTAAGTTATTTCCATTTAAAGTTAGTATTTTATATATTAAGTGGTTATTTGGCACAGGGGCTCAAGCGTGTGACGATAAAAGTGACAGATTGTAAGTTCGATTCCCATTCGAGGAAATGAAACATTTAATAAATTTCCTTCTGCTCTTTTCTTCTGTTGAGTCCCACTACCTAATATGAATTGCCGCCAGAATTCAGCGAATAGTGTGGAACGGAAGTGTCACTAGGTTTCCAGGTTTCCTCCGCTTACCATGTTACCATATGCGGGATACAGCTAAGTGAATCTAAAAAAAAATTGTCATTTAAAATACGTGCCAAGTATGTCACGACTATTCAAGCATTGACACTTCGACCTCGGTGTCTATGACACACGTTTGGACCATAATCCTTCGCACAGTATAGTATAGTTGGTACTAATGTTCCCATATGGCCTAATAGGACAACGAGAGACCTTCTAGACGAGAGTAAAAGAATATTAAAAATATATGGTAATTAGGTGTAATTTTTTATGTCTTTCATAACCGTTTTTAAATATTTACTTTTTTTTACTGCTATTCCACACTTAGGAAAGAGAAAGACATTTTTTTAGATAACATACAAAAAATATTAAATATTTCGTTATATTTAAATTCTTTATTTTTTCTAAAATGATCTTTTTAATAATACCAGAAGAGAGAAAGCTGGATAATTTCGATTACCGGCCCTTTCTCGTTATAAGTCGTTGAATTTTCTATATTACATATTATGTTTTAAGTGGCAGATTCACCTCGATTAGTAGTTAGTTGTTGGATTATTTAGGTACCATAAATTTATTAACTGCACTTCAATGATATCTAGAAATCTTTATTTCTCTCGTACAGTTAAAGTAAAAAAAAAGAATTCTATAATTCGCCATTTTTTGTTGGGAAATCCGTCTACTATAATGTTTTTTCTAAACTCAAATCGTTGTTCGTCTTTCAATAAATGCCACGACATAATTCATATTGAATAATAAAATATTATTAGGTGAATAATATTTTAACTCCTTTAGTACCCTAAATAACTTATGTATATTCTTCTATAAAATGGTAAGAAAAAATTTGTGATCATAATATATATATTTATATGAAACTTCGTGGCGCAAAGGAACAATGGTGCAGCTTCAAAGAAATAAAAATATCTATTTATAATATTTTATGCGGCCGTCGTGGCGCAGGGGCACAAGAGTGTGACTGTAAGACGACGGTTATGGGTTCGATCCCGACTCTAGGGAATTAATTTTTATTTCTTAATATTTTAATTTCTTCACTCTGGCACTAAGGCAAATGCCCGGCGTTAAGTACCGCCACTCAACAAGCAGTGCCCCGAAAAATTCGGCGGAAAGTGGGGAATGGAGAGTCTTAACACTAGGTACCCTGCTTTATGCATGATACAGCGTAAAGCTGATTTATTTCATTTATAATATTTTTAAATTAGTAAAAACTGAAAAAGAGCACACTTAATAATAAGTTATTTCTTCTTATAATAGAATATATACGTGAATATGGGGTATTATATGTCAATTTTAAAGTTAAAAAATAAAGCCCAATTGAGAACTCTCCTTTTTTGCAGAAATCGGGTAAAAAGTCTCATAGCGGTCAAAAACCAGTGGAGCCTAAGCTCAACGATCGAGAGAGACAGCGGTCGCGTAACATCGAAAGTAGATTGTGTAACGTGAAATTGCGCTACGGTTACTATAACTATTACCGCATTTAACTGCTGCTTTTGACGGTAAAATTTAACTTTGAAAATATACTAGCATTTAAATTTCTTTTACTTATATGTTGGTATTTGCATGTAATTTGTAATGTAAAGATTATGAGTAGAGTTAGTTAGACAGAATGAGAGTTATGGTTGTGGGTACAATCCTCTCTCGGGGAAATTAAATATTTTTACTTTCTCAGGCAAGACAAACCATGGCGTTGAGTTCCGCCATTTATTACAAATATATAAATATTTAAAAATAATATACTTAATTTTGACGCACATACATAGCGAGCCCGAGACCATCTTGACGCTTTGGATAGCGCCGGACTATAAACGCGGTCATTATAGGCCTAATCTCATGGCAATGAACTATTCTATTATACTAACAAGTGGACTATAGCGCAGTAGAGTTGAGGGCAGTCGTGGCGCAGGGGCTTATGCGTGTGACAGGTTGTAGGTTCGATTTCCACTCGAGAAAGCAAAACGCGGCGTTGAGTTCCATCACTTAACACGCAGTGCCGCCAGAATTTGGAAAAATGGGTGCGGAAAGGTGGATATCTTAACATTGGACTCCCTCTAATTACCCTGCTACATGTGTAATACAGCGTGAAACTAACGAAGCTATTTAAAATTATTTTTAATATAAATCCATGCAACGCCGAGTGGTAAAGCTAGTTATAGAACATTACCATACTGGAAGTTTCCATACTTAACGAGATGAACGATCACTTGGTGGTGTAATATGTTACGACGACCTTCAAGGAATATTCCACTAGTCCATTTTGTAATGTCTTCACTGGGCCATGTGTTTGCTGTGGTATTGCTTTACATATTTCTATTTTTTTACTTTCACGCTGTATCCCGCAAATAGCAGGATAGGCAGAGGAACGTAGTGTTAAGACACTCCGTACCCCAATTTCCGTTATATTTTCCAAACGTTGCGTGTTGCGTGGCGGAATTCAAAGCCGAATTTTGTCTTGTTAATAGAGCTAAGAAATAAAAGTAATTCATTGCCTCGAATGGGAATCGAACTCATAACCTAGTATTTTGTAGTAATAATGTATTTTCATTACAGTTAATAAAAATCTATTACTATTTATTGCAATTTTCAACTTTGACATCTATTTACTCTGATGTAGGAAATGTTTCCAATCCCATAGGAAGTGGATGGATTATGTTAATTTTTATATGATGAAATATAAAATAGTATAAAATATAAAATAGTATAATAGTACAGAATCTGACTAACGGGATCTGTTCATCTTTGCTCTGATAAGATGATGAACTTAACGCCTTAAGTTCCACCATTCAACATGTAATGTCTCGTAAATTCGGCGGTACATGAGAAACGGCGTGGCTTCACACTAGGTTCCATCTGCTAAGCTTGTTATATGAGTAAAAACGTAAAGCTGCTTTTTATAAGTAAAGAAAATGTATTGTGCATGTAATTTGCATTTCTAGTCAGACAAACAGACGACTCTATATAGCAAAAATAAACTCTGTATGACTGTCGTTTAACGTGTCACACATTTAAAGTGTCTTATATCTTTTATCTGTATGTTTGTCTGTTTGTATGAGTAGCATTATATATACGGTTCTTTTAGACAGATTTAAATGAAGTTTTCTTGTTGTATAAATATTAAACCTGAACATACATATACCATAATTCAGCGAAAAATGGTGAGCGGACTTCCGCTAGACTAAGACACTTGTCTTAGTTGAAACGTAGCTTAACAGAAGGTTCCCAAGTTTCAACAGCGGGAACCGAAGGACTACCTGCGGGATACAACGTGAAACAAAAAAAAACACAACACACATATACAATATATGAAATTACGAGCGAAAATTAAACGATTAATTTGCAATTTTATATCAGACAAACAGACGAATCTATTTGTACAGAACTCTATCACACGAATTTTACTTATATTATTTTTCTTCTATTTCAAATGACTAAAACAAATTAAAGCCAGTACCAACAACCTCACAAGGCCGAGCTGTTAAGGAACAACAATGGAATACAAACAATCAAGAACATCGTGATTATATTCAGAAAGCATGCAAGGACGCCCAACAAAATCTAAACGTGGTGTTTACAAATGAACAAACGGGTTATATAATATATGTTAGGTAAGTAAAAAAAAATAGCTTCACTCTTTATCCCGCATATAGTAGCGTGCGCTTTGTCTTACCAGAGAGGAGGGGCGAAAATGATACTTTCCCCGCATTGGAGATCGAACCCACAACTATCGCGTTTTCAGTGAGACGCTCATGCCTATAACTCTTAGTTTTAGAGGGAACCTGGAAACTTAGTGTTATGATACTGTGTTGCCATTAAGACACTTCCAGTCTCTACTTTACGGTGAATTCTGGAGACATTTCACGTGAATGGCGGAACTCAACCCCACGCTTTGCCTCGTTACCAGAGCTAGGAAAAGATAATATTAAATATTTCATTCCCCCGAGTGAGAGTTGAACCCACAACCGTCACTTTTATAGTCAATGCGCCACGACGGCTTATTTAAATTGTTTACTATAAAGATGAATAATTTACATACAAACACTTAGATAATGGTAATTAAATTAAATTAAATTAAAAATTAAATCAGCTTCACGCTGTATCCCGCACACTGCAGGGTAGGCAGAGGGAACCTAGTGTTAAGACACTCCGTTCCCCACTTTCTGCCGAATTCTGGAGGCATTGCGTGTTGAGTGGCAGAACTCAACGCCGCGCTTAACCTCGACACCAGAGCGAAGAAATGGAAATATAAATTTAAGTAAATATTTCATCTCCTCGAGTGGGGATCGAACCCACAACCAGTCGATTTTGCAGTCACAACTCGTGCCGCTGCGCCACGACCGGCCTCATAATGGTAATTAATATTAAATATTTTGTTTTGGTTTTCTGATTACTTGAGAGCCTTGGTCTATGAGGTCAGACCAGATCACCTAGGTTTAATTACTTCATCTTCACTTTATTACGTTATTATAGTCTAGAATTAAATATTAATCAATTTTAGTTTACACATTTTAGGTCAGTCGTGGCGCAGGCGCAATGCCTCCAGAGTCCGACGGAAGTTATGGAGCGGAGTGTCTTCACACTAGGCTCCCTCTGTCTACTTTGTTACATAAGTTTCAATGTAAATTTATTGAGAGATTGAGGACGTCGTGGAGCAATGGAGCAGTATCTTTATATATGTACATTAATGTTAGGTGTTCAATTTTAGCTCGAGGCCATTCTATCGCTTCATTTTTCGGCAAACACACGAATGTCTTGAATCATAAATTGGGTGTAAACGAAAAATAAGAAAAAAATACCTTAATGTTAGGTTGTCTTTGATTAGTAGAAATTGCGGAAAACTATTTAAGGAAATATATAACATAACTCAAAGCCACATTTTATTTATCTAGACCGCAAAAAACTTAAAATTCAATTATAAATATTTGATTAATAATATCAAAAATTCACAAAATATATATATATANATATATATATATTACTTACAATCTATTATAAATAAACTGTCCTGAGTTTATCTTTTGTTCGTCTTCAAGAATTGTCATTACAGAAACCGCTAGAATGCACAGTAAGTTCCGCATATTAACGCATAAGTATTTGTCTATGTATAGATTATATTTACTTGGCAGTACATACATACAAGTATATACCTATGTATATTGTGTTTTATGTTGTGTTAAGTGTTACGTTTTCGATTTTCTTAATGAGATATTTTCAAGCAAGTGACAATTAACCCAATAAAAATATTATTTTTAACTCAATTAAAAGCATTTTCTTTTTGTTACGAGTTTAAATTTTAAATTACATGATTTTCTATGTCTCTTATAATATTTTATATATTATTACATGTCTATTACATGTCTCTTAGTTTATATTCTATAAAATAAGAGATATGTAATATAAACTTTCGACATCTAATTTATTCTCTTAGACTCTCCCGTATAAAAATAATTATCTGTAAAATTTCAAGAGCCGAACTCCACTCCGCTCGAATTCGAGGCATCGCATGTGGAGTCGGTGTAATAAATAAAATAGGCGGAATTTAATGAAATATCTCATCTTTCCAGAGCTATAAAATAAGAAAAACCGGTCGAATGGATTCGAACTCGCATACCGATGGTTCTGTATCAATTTCAGGTTTGTAAGTTAACGGGAAGTACAGTTTATAAAAGTTGACAAACTTAATTTTTCGGATGTATGCATTGATTTTTATGAACTACATTTATTATATTAGATTGAGACAGTTTACACTTTTAGGATTTTTGCCCTTTATTTAAACTGCAAGTGTTCACTTCTTGCCAAATTTCATAATTATAGGTCCACAGATAGAAAATGCAGCAAAAATGATGCATAAACGCTCGTATCTTTTGATTGCGTTGAATAAGAAGCTTGATTTTTTTTTGTGCTCCTAGGAACCATAAACCTGAATATTTCACATTAATTTCAGACGCATGCATCGAGATAAATGCTCTCGACAGTCAACCAGACGAACAACAAAGTGATCCTGAAAGCATTTCCATTTCTTCCTTTCGAGGTACGGAACCCTAAAGAAGAATCAAACCTGTACTCATTATCATCCATCCATTTACATGGCGACGATGACTATAATAAATCTCAAGTAATAAATACGGAAACCGTAAAATAAATCAAATGCAACAACATAATGCATTTATATATGTTCTATATGTATGTTGAGGTCATCATAAGTAATAAGTTTTACATAAATTTATATAAATTATGTAAACAATATTATTTGTATGTATGTTTTTGTTTTATATTATTAATTCTTGTAGCTTCACGCTGTATCCCGCACATAGCAGGGTAAAAGGAAATATACTTCTGTTCCCTACCTTTGAACGAATTCTGGAAGCATTGCGTGTTAATTGACATAACTCAACGCCGCGCTTTGCCTTATTACCGGAGTGAAAAAATGAAAATATTAAATATTTCATTTCCTTGAGTGAACGCGCTCACCCTGCACCACGACTGGCCTCGATTAATTTATTTTAAGCTTAATTATTAATAAATAAAATAATATCCAGGCCAGTCGCGGCGCAGGGGCACAAAGTGTGACTGTAAAACCGACTGGCTGTGGGTGGTGTGTGTGTTCGATCCCCACTCGAGGAGATGAAATATTTATCTAAATTTATATTTCCATTTCTTTGCTCTGGTCTCGAGGAAAAGCGCGGCGTTGAGTTCTGCCACTCAACACGCAATGCCTCCAGAATTCGGCAGAAAAATAAATACAACAATACAACATAGTGAGCACTATCTTAGGATAGTTATTAGTTAGCGGCTTTAATAAGAGACGATAATGGTGCAGAGTCCTAATCAAAATAGTTTATATATCTTGTATAGAGCTTATCTTGTATATTGCAGGTAAGACAGAAAATCGGTGCTAATAGAATGCTTATTTAATCCCATATGAAGTCTAAGCGCTACAGGCTGTGTTGCGGAACTCAACTCCGCACTGTCTATACGCAATGACTCAAAAAAAGTGCAAAGTTAAAAAAATCTATGTTTACTGGCATAATATAATGAAGTGTGAAAAAAAAGACAGACTGACGGAGAAACGGAAACAAAAATGATCGTAAAATTGGTCCAAATTTTCCTTTCAAGCACGAAACCATAAAAAGAATACGAACTTGGATTAGAACCCGCACTACACGTCTAGAAAACATATCTCTAAGATTTTCACGTAACTCAACCGCAGCGCACTAATTACGTAAATCTTATTAGATTACGATATATCCAGTTGCCTTCCTACCTCTGTAATGAATTATAATTAATATGTACATAAGTAGGGATTTTCACTATTTCCGCGTGTATTTATAATATTTTATTATGATTGTAAATACGATGGTTGTGGGTTCAATCCTTGGTCGGGGGAATTAATTATTTTCCTTTTTGCTGCTCTACCAAGACAAAGTGCGGCGTTAAGTGTCGCCAATCAACGTGCAATGTCTCTATTTGGGCGGAAAGCTGCACCAGTTTGTCAGGCGACTGTCCGAAATATGCAATATTTTCTACAATTTAAATATTTAATCAGGCATGCAAGTTGTGGATGCGATTTCGAATCTGAAGAAATGCTCTGGCAATAAGATAAAGCAAGGCGTTGAGTTAAGCACTGTTTCAAAAATTAAGCGGTGCCTGGGAAACAGAATGGGAACTAACACTAGGTTTCATCTGAGGGGTACGATTTTTTTTTTGTAAAAATAGAAATACTTGAAAATTTCTAAAAATAATCGATTAAGAGTTAGTAAAAATATAGAATCGAGGGAGGCATTGTGTGTTGAGTGGCGGAGCTCAACGCCGCGCTTTGCTTTTATACCAGAGCGATACACGCTCTTATAATTTTATTGCGTTGACTTAGAAGCTAGATTTTTTCTGAGCTCTAAAGGATTGTAGACCTGATTTAAATATATTTAAATAAGAAAAAATAATATTCGAGTGTTATCATTTCTAACTAAAAATATAACCTTGTAACATATTCAAAAATAGCGATTATGATTGAGTTTTATGGCCTTGAAAAAAAAATTAAAATTAATTCCGCGGGTGGCTGAATGACTCCTTTTACTATATGTTATATATAGATGCCTAACATATAACTTATTTCTTTTGTAACATCTATAAATACAATATTTAACCTTTTTCCTCGCAATGGTAAATACTCTATTGTATTCTTACTTTGTACTATAAAAACTAAAGGAAACACTTAAAAGAAAATCAAAGTATGCAGAGGTTATTACTAATATAATGTTCTCACAACTAGCTCTTTACTGGGGCTTCGTTCCTGCTGTTAAATAGAAATATGTAGTCAAGAGCTATGACATGTGACATATGACACATTTTAAAAATATTAACTGGATGTACACACACATACCTTCCTCTATAAATGGATAATGGAAAAGGAGTTTTTCAATTCGAACTATTTCAATTTGTACTTGAGGTTTATAATATTAATGTAGATAATAATTCTGGCATTTTGATTGTAAATTGAAAAAAATATATAGTAAAATTGGTTTTGAATACGGATATATTGACATGATGATTGTGAGTTCAAATACTGGAGCATTTTTTTTGTTTCTCGCTGTATCCCACATATAGCAGGGTAGGCAGAGGGAACTTATTATAAAGACTACTGTCGAATATTCGAGACATTGCGGAAATCAACGCCACGCTTTGCCTTGTTACCAGAGTCTTAGTATTATTTTTATTTATATTACTTTTTTTAACTCTACAAAAACTAACGTAATATATTCCAAGGTAATAATGTCTATATTCAGAATATCTAGGTACTATATATTGATATTATTCGTATTTCTCCACAAAAAAATATCCAAGTTTGTTTAATTGTAGTAATTAAATTGACAACCTTTATCTTTATTGCTTAAATAAGTCGTTCAATATTTTTAGCATTTTTAAAGTGTTATTCCACTCGTAGGAAAGAGAAATAAATACTTATTTAAAATTTGTACCTGCGCCTCTTCGAAACCGTCCAAGCGCTCTGACCACTAAGCCATACGTTATTATCAGGCTACGCTTGTAATAAATCTCCCTACAGACATCAATATAAATAAATTGCTACAAAACCGCAACTTTCAAATTTTTATACGTTTCCTAAGTAAGTATAAGTCGTTTAATACTTACGCTTGTTTACTTCGCAAAAATCTCTAATATCTAAAATTACAAAATTTCATATACATGTAAATAATGAAGTAGAGTTGAATGAAAAAATCTTTAAAAAGGTTCCGTACCAATATCTGGTCGGAGGGAAGTACAATTTAAGAAGTTTCATCATATATGAAGAGCCACAAATATAAGTACGTAAAGATTTTTTCCTGTGTAATTCTTCTATTTTTTCCGTTACATTGTGAGTAGTCGCTTCGTGCCAATTTCATAAATGGAGATCCACGGGAATCGGACGCACGGGAGTTTTTCGAACATTTTGTATTAGTAGTTAGAAAATCCATGGCAATCGAGGCAACTAAGTAACCGTCCGTGGCTGTTTGGAAAAGTAATAAAATGAAAAGATGATGTAAACAAGATTCTCTTGAAAATAGTACAGTACGTACACAATGGACGACGAGTCATAGCCATCCTGAAGTTGGCTACGCACATTTAATTTTAGGATTTGTCTTACTTTTGATTACATTTTCTTGCTCAGTGACCAATACGGAAAAGTTCAGAAAACTTAAGGTCAAAAAACCTAAAAAGGTTAGAACCTCAGGATGGCCACGACTCGTCAACCATTGTACTACTTACTATTAAATACTAATAAAAGTAAATATATTATTATATTAACAACATAATCCGGTTAAGGAATATAATTTATATTATGCAACTTCACGGTCAAGTGTTAAGACACTCTGTTCTTCATTTTTACCGAGCTTTAGATGCATTGTGTGTTGAGTGACGGAACTTATCGCCGCGGTTTGCCTCGCCGCCAGAGCGAAAAATTGAAAATATACAAGGTAGAACCCACAACCAGTCGCATTTACAATCACACACTTCTGCCCCTGCATCACGACTGGTTTTCTTAATTATTTAATTTATATTAGTATGTAAAAATCGCGTAAATCAATTATGGTTTTGTATAAAAATAAATTTTCTTTATAAATAAAGACCCATTGCAAAATGTCGTTAAGATTTGGGACAAGCAAATGCAGAGTTCAATGTTAAAATAACAGGTTTACGTCAAACGCGAACAACGATCTACATTTTAGTATTCACTTTTTGTACTTTCAGTTTCGTTTAGTTGTTTTTATTTTTAAATTATATTATATTTACTTTCTTTATTAGTTCATTGTTACTATTTTTTTATTTATTTATAGTTAAAAAATTTGATTGTATTTTAATTTTTAGAAATTTTTAATAATTCCTACTTAAAAAATGTCGCAGATAAAAATTATATTTTTTTATTATGGTTTTTTTATGTTGTTTACGATGGTTTATTTTTCTTTAAATTCAATTACATTCATCGAAAATAATTTAAATTTATTTCTAATATAATAAATTTTTACCAAGTATCTGTTTATTCATTCGTGAAAGTTGTCGAATATTAATATTAAATTTACATCTCAATTTAAGTTATTCAAATTAACATAATCTTCTTTATTGAATTAGCACTTTAAAAATAAAATGATAAATTGAATATTATTTTATACTTGTTAAATATTATAAATATATAATAATTACATATCTAAAATATAAAAATATAAATACATACAATACATTATATTCAAACTATGTTTCCAACCTTCACCTAATATAATTAAAAATAACAAAAAAAAAACTACTTACGCAATGCATTCTCAGCAGCCACAAATGTGAAAATTGCAAGGAAAAAAATTAAAAACATTTTTTTTATTTCACAAAATAAACGTCTTTGGCACTATAAGTCAATACCTTTGCCGATTTAAAAAGTATGTGAGCGCGCGCTTCGCCTGTCACGAACTGAGTTCGCGCGGTTTTCACACTCATATATATAATATCTATTTTCGATGTATTGCAGAATGGAAGTGCAAACTAGTTATTGATTGTTCTTAAAAGTGAATTTAAAATTGGGAGTTATATTTGAATGTTATAATTAAATTAAATGTTCAGTTGATGTCAAGTAAGAATGAACACAACGAAATATATTTTTATTACATGGTAAACCATGTCACTGTTTTGTTAAATACGTAGAGAAAAAGAGAAAATAGTGATATAACACTGAATGATACTTTACTGGATGGCGTAACTTAACTGCGCACTTTGTTTTTTCAGTTTATTTTATTTAAACGTAGAGGTTTTTCATGTAAGATCACAACTATCACGTGCAGTCAGGAATTCATCAAGTTGTCTACTATACCTACACTGCGTCAGAAAAAATAATCATCGTGAGTACTATAGTAAATAGTTACTTTCACTTCTATCTGTACTGTAAAACTGTAATTGGTTAATGTCTATATCATATATTTATATTTAATAAAAATCTAACCTATAGATATAACGAAAGCGAGGAAATGAGAATGATTTATTCCCTCGAGCGGAAATCGAACCCACAACCGTCGTGTTTACATTAAGACGTTACACCTTAACTTCGTTCTTGTCTTGGGAGGGTCTTAAATAAAATATTTGACAAATCTTATATTATTATGTTATATGAAGACAATTATTATTTTTGCAGATTTTTTTGTACTTATAGATCTGTAAATTGCCGGCGTCATACAAAAACTCAGATAATATTGAAATCCATAAACAACAACATTATTTTAATGCTCTGCACATCTAAATTGTTTTTAAATGACTGCGCGACACGAAGGTAGAACATTTATAGCAAAAAAAAAGGATTTAAATTTGGGGCTCATTTTTAACCAATTTTTCCAAAAACATCTGAACTTTTAAATGGGTTCCGATTGCGGATGTTTGTTATTTCTATAAATAAATACAATAAAAAAAGTCTTACGATGTCATCCCCCGTATGTAAAAATGGAAATTATCATGTAAAAATTATATCAAAAATAGTTTGTTTTAAATAAATATAATGTAATTTTGATATATTAATTTTTTATACAAACAAGTAGATAAATTAACTGAGTTAGAAATATCAAAATGAAAATATTTGACGGGAGTCTTCGTTATGCGAGTTAGAAATCACGTACAGTACGGACCACGAGTAGTGGCCGCCCTGAACTTGGCTATAGATAGATTGGCTGCGCAGATGTGATATTAGGATTCTTACATTTTTTTTATTATTTTCAGAAAGCCTAACTTCAGGGCGGCCACGACTTGTTGTAGCGTAGAAGGGCGAGGAAATCTTCATTGTAGTATTATAAGATCACTCATTTCCTTCATTTACTTTTATTAGCCGTTTACTAATTACTGAATCAGATGCTGCGTCATATTCACCTCCGCCATTTTTTTTGCTTTACGCTCTATTCCTCAAATAACAGGGTAGGCAGAGGTAAAATGGGAACCTAATGTAAAGATACCTCCATCCTTATCAAGATATTTCCAATAATTCTCGTGGCATTGCGTGTTGAGTAGCAGAACTGAACACAGCGGTTCGTCTCATTACCAGAGCGAGGCAACGAAAATATTATCATTCATTTTTTTCTCAGCTTCACCCTGTATCCCGCACACAACAGGGTAGGCAGAGGAAACCTAGTGTTAAGACACTCCGTTCCCCACTTTCTGCCGAATTCTGGAGGCATTGCGTGTTGAGTGGCAGAACTCAACGCCGCGCTTAACCTCGACACCAGAGCGAAGAAATGGAAATATAAATTTAAGTAAATACGAACGAAACGAAAATTTTTAATATTTTATATCCTCGACTGGGAATCGAACCCACAACCTGTCGCGTTTAAAGTCGCACATTTATGCACCCTGCGCCACGACAGACCTCAATATATAGATTTAGAAGTGAAAATCTATCTTAGATTCAATGACTGATTCACCGAGCACTTGACGAAGTGTATTTTTTAGGGAAGGCCTCTCACTTCGATCTTCAATTAAAAAATATGAAGCCATCGTGACACTGAGACGATGTGTAACTGCAATATATGATAATGGCTTCCACCCCCATGTGGGGCAATAATTATTAATTATATTTCAAGTATTTTAAATAAAATAAATTAATTAATCAGCTTCACGATGAATCTCGCACACAGTAGGGTAGGCAGAGGGAACCATAGTGTTAAGATTCTCCGTTACCCACTTTCCGCGAGGTTCTGGAAGCATTGCATGTTGAGTGGTGGAACTCAACGCCGCACTCAACAATGCCGCAGAAATGGACTAAGAGTGGAGAACGCTGTCCTATGCTAAAAAAAGAAGCCTATTTAAAAAAAACTTTTAAATAAACCATTTAAAACAACAGTATTGTTTCATATACACGTACTACAGTTTGAAAGCATTTTTTTTCTTTGAAAGTATAGGCTATGTGTTACCTTGAAATATTTCTTCACTATGTTAAGAAGTCCATTCTTTATATGAGGTTGTTTTTGCAAAAGTTAAATGGTGAAATATTTACATTTCACCATCTGTACCGTAGTTTGGTGGTCCCTGACTGTATACGCGATGGTTGTAGGTTCGATTATCGCTCGATATAATTTTTATGTCTAAGTATAAAATATTTAAGAAATATGATGCAGAAATGATTGATAAAAGAGGACCCCTTGGTTCAGAGTGTTGAGTGGCGGAACTCAACGCCTCACTTTGCCTCGACACCAAAGCGAAGAAATGAAAATATAAATGTAAGTAAATATTTTATCTCCTCGAGTGGGGATCGAACCCACAATCAGTTGATTTTACAGTCACACTCTGTGCCGCTGCGCCACGACTGCCCTCAGTATAAAGAGGTTGAAGATAACCGCAGGATAAAGTGTACACCTAAAAAACACGAAATATATTTTAGAAAACGACAATATGTATCTTTATGGACTTAAAAAAAATGTATAATGCCTTTAAGTACTAATTCGGATTATTTATTTAAAAATACTCAACCAGATGGAGAACGAAGTGCGCTTAAACTAAATTTATAAGCTTTTCTCTTACTACTTACTACAAAAAAATAAGTCAAGTTCGACTAGCACGCGCCCACCGATGGTTCCATACCAATTTCAGGATTGTAGGTGAACACGAAGTATCTACAACTTATTAAAATTGACTTCCCGTTAACTTAAATTTAAGGGCGTGTGCACTCGTTTTCTTTGTCCTTTACTTGCCAAATTCCATAACTGTAGGTCTACAGGAAATACCCTACCGGTATTATTATGCGGCATACAAAGTAGGAAGTGAAGGATGGTACCCCTATAGGAAGTCTTAGTTACCCCTAAATAACGAAATAGCTACTGAACGCCATCGAAATGCTTTAAGATATTAAAACTTAGGACCGAAAGTTATTCCATCATCGAGAAAATTTTATAAAGATAAGGTTTGGCTTTTATAGTATGTAATTTGGACGTATAGTTTTCGAGAAAATGTAAAATTAAAATAATTCATCGCTCTGTTTACGGCCGCAAGCCTAGGCTCGAGTCCCGCGGGGGGCGCCCTTACCGGCGATACAACCACTAGTAGTGTTCATGATTCAATGTATCAATCAATCTGTTGGAAAATGCAGTATAATAAAAGTATTATAGGTGGTGTGCGGGCGAAGCCGCGAGTGGGCTGCTCGTGCAGGATAAAGCTTGAAGGTGCATAAAAAAGCTAATAAATACAATTTATTTACATTTTATTCTATAAATACATTCGTTTTATTTGATCATTAATAAGGAATTAAGAAGTTGTTATTTAGATAATATTATTATTTTCATCCTTGACTTTTATTTTAGATAAAAACAAGAAAATTTAAATGCTAAATGCACAATCTATGTATAATTAATGATGCTGAATGACAATTTAAATTCATTTAATGATTAAAATATTTTATTATTTAATATACAATAACTAAACTATATTTTGTAATATATAAAGTACCGACAGAGTAAGTATAAGAAATAAAATTTATAACATAAGAGAAAATTATGAGGTCGTCATGGCGCAGCGGCACAGTCTCACTACAAATGCGACAGTTATATGCTCGATTCCTATTGGGGACAGTGAGTTATTTTCATTTCATTATTTACGAAACAAGACAAAACGAGGCGTTCATTTTTCTCTTAATTTCAATGGCGGAACTTACCGCCATTTAAATTAAGAGAAGAGTGAAGTTCTGATTGTCTTACCACTAGGAGCCCTCTACCTAGAAAAATTATCTGAAGTAGATTTTTTTAACAATTACAGATATAAAGAGGAATTTGATATAACATAGTCAAACGTCGAAGAATTTAATATCAGAATGAGGTAAAACCTAAATATATATAAATTTTGAATATTGGAAATAGATGGTACCATTTGATAGGCAACACAAAAACTAAAAGTCTATTCAGAAACTTATTTATCTGCACTTTACCTTAGATAGTTAAAACTTCTATTTCTCTAGTAAAAACTAAATTGTTATAATATCAATATTCTCTTCATTCATACCTGATTTCCGCCAAATTTTCGAGACATTGTATGTTGAGTGGAGGAGCTCAATAACACGCTTTGCCTCATTACCAGAGTGGAGAAGTGAAAATATTAAATAATTTATTCCCCTGAGTGAGAATTGAACCCACATGTGTTCTGTTTACAGCCATTCGTTTGTGCCACTGCACCATAATGGCTTCTAATAAAATATAAAAACTAAATTATTATAATATCATTATCCTTCAATTGTCCATATTCATAGTTATCTCTTCTAAAATATTCTTTATAACCTTTTTGATATCTTAATGCTAAAGAATCTTCTGGATCAGTTCTATTGAAAATAGAGTTGCCATTTAAATTTAACTTTATTATACCAAAGTATAAACAATCATCATTTCTACTATCTTTGTTTCGCCTCTCTTTTATTATTAAAGAGTTTTGAACTGGCAACATTAATAGCATATCTTGAAGTTTGTCGTTTACTTTAACTTTAGACTGTATCATGGCATTCAAATTAGAATCATTTTGTAAAGGAAGATGGCATTCTATACAGCGAACATTATTTTCATGATCTGTGTTGAGAGGAACTGGAAAAAGTCTTTCATTTAAATAGTATCTGTACATACAATTATGATTATTTAAACTGGTAACACTGCCCTTATTACTTATCCTTGATTTAGCTGAGTGACATTCAAAATAATTGTTTTCTCTAAATTCTTTAATATTCTTTATATTGTCTTCTTTATCAGGATCCATAAAGGTAACTTCTTCTTCTGAATTAGGATATATTTTAAAGATACTAGGTTCTGAACTGGATACTTTTTCTGGTTGTTCTACAATTGTTTTCAAGGATACTTTTCTAAAATCGGTAGTGTTAAAAGAATCACATGATTGATAATTTTCATTTCTATAATATTGTTGTAGGTCACATTTTATGTTGGAATATTTTCTTTGTTTTGTTCCATCTTTATTTAGTTTAAATTGGCACGAGTTTTCAGATGTTTTATAGCCATTTTTTTTATTTATTTGACAGTCACCGCAAATTTTACAAAGTTCATCAACTTCTAGCTTTTTGTAGACGCGATAATCAGATTGAGTAGTTTTCTTAGTGCTATATTTATTTTCTGTATTTATAACGCCAGTGGAACAACTTTTTTCTTTAGAACACACTGTCTTAGAGACCACAGTCTTCACTATTCTAGGATTTTTAGAATTATTTGGGTTTTTTAAATGTCTTTTACACCGTTCACTTGAAAATTTTACACCTGAAGTGTTATTTTTCGACATTTTATTCTATAACTGATTTTTTATTCAAAAGTATTAGCAATTAATTCTTAAAGAAAATAATATTTCAAGTTTTCTTAAATGTCAAAGTTAACGCCAAACATACGTTACCATAGCAACGGCTTACGAAATATTTTTAATCTGTTGGAATAAAAAGTTTTTTTTTAATTAAAAATATAAAGTTTACTTTGTTTATTCAAAATGAACATTTATAAAAAAATAAGCATTTAAAATGATTACATGTAATATATAATATTATAAAATACTAATGCTACAGTGACATCTAGCGACATGTAGCGGATAAACAAACGTAGAACTAAAATTATTATATACTTAGTTTTGTACATTTCGTATAGATGGCAGGCTTACAATATTCGTAAAAAAAATTATATAATGAATAAAATAAAATATGCTTAAGAAAAAAATTAGCTATGTGTACCGTATAAAAGCAGTGTTTACTTCCGACTCTCAATACCTAATGTCTTGAAAATTGGACAGAAAGCGGAGAGCCGAGTATCTTAACAGCAAAATCAGATATCCCACCGAATGTGAGTACGGTATTCCATTTTTACTGTTAAGACACTTTCGTTTTAACTGTTAAGAGTCTCCCCGCTAGGGATTCCAATCTTGGTATATCGAGATCATGGTAATGCGGGATCCCGCATCATTTTCCAATCCCGAGTGTGGGATGCGGGATACGCGGGATATGCGGGACTTGAAAGAAGTATACATAGGATCTTTCGCGAGTACGACAATCGAAATTAAAAGATTTCGAAATTCGATTTCGATCTTACTTTGTAAAAGGAGTTGGTGTAAAGTTTATCATTTCCACGTAATACTTTGAGGCCAGTCGTGGCGCAGGGGCACAAAAGTGTGATTGTAAATACGATTGGTCGTGGGTTCGATCCCCACTCGAGGAAATGAAATATTTATTTTAATTTATATTTTCATTTCTTCACTCTGGTGTCGAGGCAAACTGCAGCGTTGAGTTCCGCCACTCAACATGCAATGCCTGCAAAATTCGGGAAAGTGGGGAAAGGAGTGTCTTAACACTGCGATCCCTCTGTCTACCCTACTGTATGCGGGATTCAGCGTGAAGCTGATTTTAATATACTTTACTGTAGTGTTGATGGAGATGAATAAAAGTTCACTTACGGTTAGCACGGAGTATATTCAATACCACTTTAAACTACATATAGTTTGAGCACAAATAGTAAATCACGACACAATTCATACAAAAGTCAACCAAAAACATATATATAAAAGAGAACACGGTAACTACTGATTTGGAAAAAAATAATAAAGAAAACAGCCAGAGGCCAGTTGAGGCCAGTCGTGGCGCAGCGGCACGAGGTGTGACTGCAAAACCGACTGGTTGTGGGTTCGATCCCCACTCGAGGAGATGAAATATTTACTTAAATTTATATTTCCATTTCTTCGCTCTGGTGTCGAGGTTAAGCGCGGCGTTGAGTTCTGCCACTCAACACGCAATGCCTCCAGAATTCGGCAGAAAGTGGGGAACGCAGTGTCTTAACACTAGGTTCCCTCTGCCTACCCTGCTGTGTGCGGGATACAGCGTGAAGCTGATTTATTTATTTTTTATTTAATAAAGAAAACAATGGAACATATGGAAGGCACATCGAGTGACAAGCTTCGACTGTTATGTATAAAGTATGGCGTCGACAAGAGGGTAGGCGTAAATGTTAGAACGCCTTACCGGTTCAGTCGACGGCAGCGAGTGCTCTCATATAAATAAACTAAATACGAATACTTACTATAAAATAAATAAATATTAGTATTTATGTGTATAAGTGATAAATAAATTACAAACAAATAAACTATAAATGTAAATAATAGTTCATTTATCTATATGTTAGTGCACTCAATTTAGTCGCCGTTGAATTCTGGCTGTAGGATAATTCCAAATTTAAAAATAATTTTATTTTGGTATTTTTTTTTATCAGCTTCACGCTGTATCCCGCACACAGCAGGGAAGGCAGAGGTAACCTAGTGTTAAGACACTCCGTTTTCCACTTTCTGCCGAATTCTGGCATTGCGTGTTGAATGGCAGAACTCAACGCAGCGCTTAACTTCGACATCAGAGCGAAGAAATGGAAATATAAATTTTAAGTAAATATTTCATCTCTTCGAGTGGGGATCGAACCCACAACCAGTCGGTTTTACAGTCGCACTTCGTGCCGCCGCGCCACGACTGGCCTCAATTTTAATTTAATATTTTTGTTTAATTTAATATATTTTTTCAATAAAACAAAACTCTTTACATGCTTGTGAAAATTTTAAACTTAAGATTGTTTATCGTGGTCATGGCCATCACATATAAAGGTAAGGCCAAGGTCATAGATTTCTATCTTTATCTATTCACATACGAGTATGTATATATAAACTAGCTACTCGTAGCATTATCTGTTTAATGATTAAAGTTTAAGTAAATTTAAATTAAAACATTATAAAAAAAATAGCAATTTTCTTGGACTAAATAATTTAAATCGATATTACTTTTTTATTTAATGTAATTATTTTTTTATTTATAAGTTTTAATATTCGCAATAGTTTATTATAAAAATGTAAATCAACCTCTTTGTTTAATAAACAGATGTTTTTGAAAATAAGTAATACATATAAGTTAATAGTACTATCACCAGAGAACACTACTAAAATGACGTTTTATTTGGTTGGAAAAATCGAGATACACTTTTAGACTTGGAGCGGAAGAAGAAAGAGGATCTCTAGAATAACATATTGTATTAGAATTTAAGACAGACATTGTATAATCTTAATAGTGTTTTACTCTGGAAGAAATATAAATTCTGTAGAAGCCTCGAGGCGTTTGATTTCTTTACATTATGAATCGATTGAAATAAAACAAACACTATATTTTAAGGTAATCTTGCCAAAACACAATAGTTGTCACTATTGTGCATTCAAATAAAAAAAATCGTAAGAAAAATTAAAAAAGTTTTGTGTTCTATTACATTGATAAAAGCTCCGGATAATATATTTTCTCTTACTACTTACCTTCCACGTACAGACAGCGATCAGCTACAATTTTATTATACGTATAGACATAAAACTCTTCCATTATTGGGACGGACAGACAGACCGAATACTATTACCTATATAAGTAAATACGTTTTGTTATATTTATAAACATATAATTTACGACAGCAATTATCACTTATTATTTCCAATAGTAGTATTATTATAATACGTTGTGATTTACTTATTTATTCTATATATAAATAAATAGATTTATTTGGCTATTTAAAAAATAAAATTTCCAAAATTATTTTAAATTAAGTCAGCTTCACGCTGTATCCCGCACACAGCAAGGTAGGCAGAGGGAATCTAGTGTTAAGTCCCTCCGTTCCCCACTCTCTGCTGGATTCTGAATTCTGTTTAGTGGCGGAACTCAACGCCGCGCCTTGCCTCGACACCAGAGTCAATAAATGAAAATATACATTTAAATAAATATCTATTTAATTTTTTCGAGTGGGGATCGAACTCACAACCAGTCGCGTTTACAGTCACACTTTGTGCGCCTAGGCCACGACTGGCTTCTGTTATTTTACTATATTAAAATCAGAATCGGAATACAATGATCAAACAACAATATTTTTCCGCTCTGGTAAACAAAGCGCAGCGTTCAGTTCCGTCACCCAACATGCAATATTCCGAAAAATGAGCGGAAAGTGGGAACGAAGTGTTTTTACACTAGGTACTTTTGTCTCGTCTTCTTACTTGTACTTCTGTTTTCGTTTCTTCTAGATTCTTCTATTTAGCGGAAAAGAGCGTAAAAAGGTTTTTTTTTAGTATTCTTTTTAAATTACTCAAAATGAAGTTTAAATTTTAGAATACAAAGTAAAGAAACATTGTTATCTCGACCTTTAAGTAAGTGACAGAACGTGTTCTTTTAAATAAATAAATCGGTAAATATTGTCATAATTATATATAAATGAAGTTTTTAAACATTTAGATAACATCTAGGGATGCTGACATTAAATATTTTTTTAATATATTTTTATCAATTTTAAAGTATTATTCCACACTCAGGAAAGAAAAATACTTTTTAGAAAACGCATAAAAATATTAACGTAGCGACATTGAACACGCGCCTCTTTAACGGTAGTTTGACTTAGACTGTTTCCAGGAGGCGCGGGTTCAAATATATTTTTAATAAATTTGAAAAAATAAAGCTTCACGCTGTATTCCGCATACAGCAGGGTAGGCAGAGGGAACCTAGTGTTGAGACACTCCGTTCCCCTCTTTATGTCGAATTCTGGATGCATTGCGTGCGGAGTGGCGGAACTCAACTCCACTCCACACTTTGCCTCGACGCCAGAGCGAGAAAAATGAAAATATAAATTTAAGTAAATATTTCATTTCCTCGAGTGGGGATCGAACCCACAACCAGTCGGTTTTACAGTCACACTTTGTGCCCCTGCGCCACGACTGCCTTCAATGACATGAAATAATTAAACAAATAGCTCTGTAAAATATATTGCCATAATTATATAGCGATTAAGTTTTTTAATACTTATTTAGATAACATCTAGGGATGCTTATATTATATAATATATTTTTTAATATGTTTATTTATTAGAATTCAGTGTATTATATGGATATAGGTTCGATATCTATTTGAGGATGTTTCTATTTCAAAGGATTGATCGACAATAACACATAGTACAGCGGTAAGTTTCTCCAATAAACAAAATGAAGGACCGAGTAGCGAGTACTCTCAGACTAGGTTTTTATATACAAAGTGAAATATGAACAATTTCCAATTTACAATATTTCCTAGATAATGTTTTTTTATCTCTTAATATAAATATTTTAATAAAATATTAATTTAGGTATGTCCATCAGTTATTCGGTGTTATCCTTCGCTCTGGTAACAAAATAAAACGCGACGTTGAGTTCCGCCACCTAACACACCAATTGCTTGAAAATTGGGCGGTACCTGGAGAACGGAGTGTCTTAACACCAGGTTCCTTCTGCCTAGTCTGCTATATGCAGGATACAGCCTTAAGCTAATATATACATTTTTTATTATAGTATTGTTAAAAATTGGAAGCGGTTAACTTCACTTATATCTTTTTCACGTTCTTTTCGCGTTCTTTTTCACTTATATCTACCCTCTTTATATGAATTTGCTAACAATATAATATATAACAATAGATATGTAGTAAATTGTAAGAGCACAACTGTGCTATAATCCGTTCTTTCTGGGAAGTCAAATTTTAGGGGTGAGCACCAAAACCTGGGATGTCCACGGACCACCCATCCCCCCCGTATTCCTACGCTCATTACTGTGTACGGTCAATATACAAACATAAAACAATCTAAAAATGGGTCCAACTTCTCCTTTTGTCAATTAAAAAAATATTACATTAAATCAGCTTCATGCTGTTTCCCGCACACAGCAGGTCACGCAGAGGGAACCTAGTGTTAAGACACTCCGTTCCCCACTTTCTGCCGAATTCTGGAGGCATTGCGTGTTGAGTGGCAGAACTCAACGCCGCGCTTTGCCTCGACACCAGAGCGAAGAAATGGAAATATAAATTTAAATAAATATTTAATTTCCTCGAGTGGGGATCGGACCCGCCACCAGTCGCGTCACAGTTTGTAAATACTAGTATTATAGAAAAATTATTAATCATATTCTTTAAATGTTTGTGTAAATTAAAGAGTGTGGTTAACTAATTATATTAAAATACTCTTAACTAAAAATTTAGAAAATTATAATAGATTAAATTGATTTAAAGCATACTTAAAATTATGTAGATACAATTTTTGTTTCGCATGACGACTATTTTTATATTAAACTTGATATGTTAAAGTCATTGTGCCGCGGAAGGCCAATGTCTGATTGCAATGTTAGTAGGTTTATTCCCACTCGATGGATATCTTAATTTGTTTTTTTCACAGCGTTGTGTTACGCTGTTAAACACGCAATATCTTGATATTCTCTGTGCCCTGTCTCATGCGGGGGAGTCAAGTGCAAGTCGCACTCGCACACCGAGGGTACCAATTCGGATCGTACCAATTTCAGGATTGTATTTGTAGGTAAACGAGAAGTACAACTTATAAGATTCACACTGCTTCTTTCTTGCATATAGGAGGGCAGGCAGGGAACTAATTGTTAAGACCCTCCGTTCCCACTAAGACACTACCATTTCCCATTTTCTGCCGAATTCTGAAGGCATTTCGTGTTCAGTGGTGGAACTCAACGCCACGTTTTGTCTCGTTATCAGAGCGAGTAAATGAAAATATTAAACGTTTCATTTTCCATTGTGTTTAAAGTCACACGATTGTGCCCCTGCGCCACGACAGCCTCNTAATTGAAAATATAGAATATTATTAAATAGCGTAGTTCACAAAAACCGCTATAAGTTTGTAATATCGTACCTTGTAATAGGTTTTATCTGTAATATAAATGTCAATTTCCATTTTTTTCATTTTTTCCTTTATTTGTATTGTATGTTCTCATTTCGTGCCTAATTTCATAGCTGTAGGTCCACGGGAAATATCCTTTTGATGGCGTAGACTTAGAGGCTTCATTTTTTTTTTGATTAAAGGACCATAGACCTAAATATTAGATATTCATTTCACCTTGATTCCTCCACGTGATCACGAGATAAATGGTTTTGACAGACGGACAACAAAATGATCCTATAAGGGTTCCGTTTTTTCCCTTTGAGGTACGAAACCCTAAAAATAATTATTATATATATAATTGAGCGTGTGACTATAAATACGACGGTTATGGGTTCGATTCCCGCTAGGGGAAATGAATGATTATTTATGTTTTCATTTCTTAGTTCTGGTAACTAGGTAAAGCGGGGCGTTGAGTGCTGCTACTCAACACGCAAAGCCTCAAAAATTAAACGGAAAGTGGGGAACGGAATGTCTTAGCACTAGGTTGCCTCTGCTTACCCTGCTATATGCGGAATACAGCGTGAAACTGAAAAAAAAACATTACATCGCTTCGGCAAGACAAAGATCCACGCATTATCTCCCTGTTGGAAAACGGAGAAAGGAGTGTCTTAACACTAAGTCCCTTACACTTGCCATACTCACCACACTAACATCTTGTAACTATTTTTAACATTTTTAAAATGTTATTCCACTTTTAGAAAAGTAAAATACTTATTTAGAAAACGTACAAAAATTTTAACGCAGCGGGTCTCCAACCCGCGCCTTCAGGAGGCGCGGGTTCGGGATCACACCTGTTGAAAACCGACCTGGGTCTGACCCGGTTCGAGTTCCGCTACGTTCAAATTTTTATATAATACGTTTTCTAAATAAGTATCTTATAACGAATTTAAAAATAATTTATCGATAAAAACAAATAAGTAAGACATTTACAACCAAGCTGTCTATGAATGAGCAGTGATGCTTTAATTGATCGTCCGGTCACGGGCCGCTGGCGAGGACGTGGCCTACTAAAGTAACCACGCTTCAGTTCAAAATTAAGGACAACATGACCTTTTTGTATTAGAATATATTGTTTTAGTACGTTGTCTTAGTAAATCTTTGGTAAGATGTTAGTTTTTTGTAGCTTCTTGCTATATTCCGTTTATATATTATTAATATTATTATTAGAACCTATAGGGTACTAATAATATTAGGGTGTAGGGACAGAGGGAACCTATTATTAAGACATTTTCTTTCTTTCTTTCATCACTTTCCGCTGAATCTTTTGTGACATTATCTTCTTTTTTAAGACCAGAGTAAAGAAATATTTTTATGTCTTCAACCCCTTTTTCACTGAGTATGTTTAGAAAATGTATAAAGTTATATGATATACAGAGGGAACTTAATTAATACTAAGAAACACAGAAAGTGGGGAACGGAGTGTCTTAATAGACACTTTCCGTCGAATTTTTCGAGGCATTGAGTGTTGAGTGGTGGAACTCAACGCCATGTTTTGACTTGGTGCCAGAGCGAAGAAATGAAAATATTAAAAAAATAATAATTCATTCCCTCGAGTGGGGTCGAACCCACAACCATCGCGTTACATTCACACCCTTGTGTCCTCCCTGCGCCATGACGACCTCAGTTATATTTTGTATATATATTTAACATTTTTAGTGATATTCCTATACCTTTTAGTTTCATCGCTTAATTTGGAAAATATATAATCGAGACCTATAACTGCCAATATTGGCATTTTCTTGGCCATATAAAATTAATTTTAGTTTGCTTTAACACTTATTGTAGTATCATTAGATTTTTCATTTTTCATTGTTAGGTAAAAGAATCAAACATTTTGTTAAATCGTATCTTCTGAATATTTTACCACAGAGAACGTTATATTAAGAGATTCTCCTCTCCACTTAATGAAAAATATTTAAGTAATACTTTTTATATTTAAAAAATCGAATAAATCAGCTTCTCGCTGTATCCTGCACGCAGCAGGGTAGGCAGAGGCACCCTAGTGTTAAGACACTCCGTTCCCCACTTTCCGCTGAGCTCTCAAGGCATTGCGTGTTGAGTGGCGGAATTCAACGCCGCGCTTTGCCTCAATACCAGTGTGAAGAAATGTAAATATAATTGTGAATATTTCTTTTACTCGAATAGAGATCGAACCCACAACTAGTCGATTTTACAGTGACACTTTGTACCACTGTGCCACGGCTGGCCTTTTTATATTATATTTAAGTACTTCATTATTTTAAATTTTCCTACACAGTATTCATTGAAAAAGCCTACCTACACCTATATTATAAGTCTATATTTACCTAAAGATATATCTCCAGAATAGAATAAAATTAAAGAATCTATAGGTATAGTGACACCTATAGATTCACCTCACGTTATCACGACTCGTCTTCTTTAGATCGTTACTAGCGCTCAGATGTGCGCACGCGCAACCCGTCTGTTCAAACTTTGGAGGTTCAAACGAAGGTGTAATACATTCAAAAGGTTATTCAAATGGCGCCTTTAAATTGTGTTTCTTTTGTGGTTTTTGTTCTGGTAAGTTTTTAATGTTGTTTCTTTTTTTGTTTTGAATTTGTGAATTCGACTTTGGCACTTATTTATTTTGTTAAGATTGTTTTGTTGGTCTTGAAATTAATAAAAAAAAAATATTTAAAATGAGTATTAAAATATTTTAAAATGTAATTATAATAATGAATTTAGTTTTTTTTTGGTTTTACAATGTATCATTGTGTTGTTTATCACACGTTGAAATACTCCGTTGCCCAATTTCCGACCAGCTTAAGACAAATTGCGTATTTAGTTGCGGAACTCATCGCCGCACTTTATCTTCATCTTGATATCAGAGTTAGGAAAAGGAAAATAATTCATTTCTTCGAGTGGCGATCCTTAATCGAAGTAATAAAATGAAATGTATACATTGTATGGCGTTAAATTACGCCACCCAACACGCAATTTTTCGCATTTGGGTGGAAAGTAGAGTTACAGTGCCCTGATAATAAACTCTTTCAGAACATCCTGCTAAATGTGAGATAAAGCTTAATCCCACATATATCAAATTCTTGATGTCATTTTGAATTGACGATGTACGTACAATATTTTTCTTTAATATTCGTTTCAACGCAAACCGAAGGCCATATTTTTATTTTTATTATAAAAATGATACCTATTATATATATATTTTTATGACTCTGTACGATGTATACTTTACTTTATTTTTAATTTATGTTTAAATCAATCTGTCTAAAATATATTAAAAAATATCAGCTGGTATTTAAAATTAATCCTTTCAATATAATAATTATGTTATGTTATTTTTGTTGAGGCCAGTCGTGGCGCAGCGGCACAAAGTGTGCCTGTAAATCGACTGGTTTTTGGTTCGATCCCCATTCGAGGACATGAAATATTTATTCACATTTATATTTTTATTTCTTCGCTCTGGTGTCGAGGGGAAAGCGTGGCGTTGAATTCAGCCACTCAACACGCAATGCCTCCAGAAATTGGCAGAAAATGGGGAACGGAGTATCTTAACTTCCCTCCTTCTCTACCCTGCTGTGTGTGCGGGAAAAAAAAATTGTTGAATAATGTCAACTTCTTACTACATTTTTTTTTAATTACAAGTTACATTCAGAGATGTACTTAATAGTTTTGTCTTTTATTTAGAAACACATCTAACTTTAAATACGACAGTTATAGGTTCGATTTCCATTTGGAGGAGTAAATAATTATTATTATTCATTTATTTGCTCGGGTAAGAAGACAGGGAGAAGTTAAGGTTAAACGGCTACTAGTGGCGAACGGCATATCTTAATATTAGGGTCCCTCTGCCCCTTTCTTCTTCTGCCCTTTTCTGGTGCTTAAACATTTTTATATATTTTCTGCTTATTTCGTAAAATTTCCGGGAAATGTAAATATAATATAATAAATTCCCTGCAAATCTCTTAATAGTCTAGACATCATTGTGGCGCAGGGGCATAAGCGTGCGACTGTATCCGCGATGGATTAGACTTCGATTCGACTCAAGAATTCTGCGGAAAATGAGGAATGGAAGTGCCCTAATAGAGAACACAGTGTCTCAAATTAAATATTTTAGGGTGAAGCCAAAAAAAGATAAAAATCTAATGGGATTTTGTATCCGCTTCACTTTTTCCTTGCCAGGATATTCAGTGAGAAACTAGTAAAAAGTATAGTTATTCAAACATTCTATTTTTTCACTTTCCGACAAAGTTCTAAATATTACGTGTTAAAAATGATTTGACTAAACATATCATACACTGCACAGTCAAATATGTTCTATTTTAAAGGCGTTCGTTATTATAAAGACTATTGAAATTCTTTCTTTCAACAAGGACTGCCGTTGTGTTACGCCCCTCAACACGCAATGCCTCGAAAAATTCGACGGAATGTGGGGAACGGAGTGTCTTAACATTAGGTTCCCTCTGTCTGCCTTGCTGTATGCGGAATACATCGTGAAGCTGGTTTAATTTAACAATTTTTTTTATTATTGAAATTATTGTGAGAAATATGACCCAAGTTAGTAAATAACCTGTTCCACAGTTATCTTTATTATTTTTCTATTTAAATAAACCTTATATAACTCAAGCAAATATATAAGTGTATATGTCGATGAAATAATATGTTGGAAGGTAATAATTAAGATAATTTATAAATATGCAGAAATCAGAACGCAGATAAATATATAAAATAAAATAAAACCTTTTTATCATAGATTATTAGCGACCCGCTCACGACTTCGCCCGCTTAAACTCCATAACTATTTACTCACTAATCTGAATTACTGTCGTGTTCTAATAACAATATAACTTTAAATTAAATTAAATCAGCTTCACGCTGTATCCCGCAAACAGAGTAGGCAGAGGGAACCTAGTGTTAAGACACTCCGTTCCCCACTTTCTGCCGAATTCTGGAGGACTTGCGTGTTGAGTGGCAGAACTCAACGCCGCGCTTAGCCTCGACACCAGAGCGAAGAAATAGAAATATAAATTTAAGTAAATATTTCATCTCCTCGAGTGGGGGTCGAACCCACAATCATTCGGTTCTACAGTCACACTTTATGCCGCTGCGCCACAGTGGCCTCTAAAACTAAACTAAATACTATAACTTTAAGCACAATATCTATACATTAAAAACAAAAGTTTCAACTAATTAAATAAATCAGCTATTTTGTAGGAATTCTCTCGAACAAAATACTTTTTATTGATATAATTTTCTTATTTATAATCCACTTTTAATAAAACAAACATACAATAGTAACAACTGCATTTAAATAGGTTAAGCTTTTTCTGAGAGCGCACAAGCGCATAGACAAAACAAAAAAAAAACCGAAAGACAAAAAATTTAAAGAGTATTGTTTTGCGTTCTATTACATATGTATATCCAAAAATATTTTTTCTCTACATCACAGACAGCGATAAGTTACATTTTTATATACATACATACATACATACATACATACATACATACATACATACATACATACAAACATACAAAAATAATACGGAAATGCATATACGTACATATTATATGACCATATTATAAGTGTTGTTCTAGGTAGTAATTTTTAAGCCTGCGCTTAAAAATATTTACCGATGGAGATCGTCTAACTTCACCTGGCAGCGCATTCCAAAGTCTTACTGTTTGAACAGTAAAAGAGTCTCCATAGCATTTAGTGTGACATAATGGGACTTCTAGGAGATTGTTATTGCGGGAACGAAGGTGTTGGGAGTGGAGGGTGTTCGACCCCAAGAACTTAAATCGTTCTTTGAGGTACGAAGGAGTGACAGGATGGTAAAGGATTGTGTAAAGGAGTGTGAGAGAGTGTAATTGTCGTCGGTCTTTTACAGTGAGCCATTTAAGCTGAGTACGATATTGTGTTACGTGATCAAACTTTCGCAATCCAAAGATAAATCGGATTACGACATTCTGCATCCGTTCAAGTTTATTTAGTAGTTGTTGAGATAAATCTAAGTAACACGAGTCAGCATAATCAAGTATAGGGAGAAGAAGAGTTTGAGCCAATGAGATTTTAGTCTTTAATGGTAGTAGGTTCTTCCATCTTCTCAAACTTCTTATAGCACAGAAGATCTTACGGCTGAGCTCGGCAATTTGAGGCGACCAGGAAAATGTGCTGTCCATTCTGACTCCCAAGTTCTTAACACTATCACTAAGCTCTAAGCAAACATTATCAAAAAGGATTTGAGGGAGATTTGATTTTATTTTAAATAGCTGCTTAGAATGCCCAAACATACATACATTAGATTTACTTGGGTTAATAGATAGTCCGAACGATTTACTCCAAGAACTAATTAAGTGTAAATTGGAATTAATGTCATCTATCGCTCTGGGTATGTCATTAGCAGGTACCGTTTTATAAATTTGTAAATCGTCGGCGTAAAGATGATATGATGTCGATATATGTGGAGTGAGCGTGTTAATAAAAATGGAGAAGAGTAAGGGAGACAGCACACCCCCTTGCGGAACGCCAGCGCCTAATTGACATTGAGAAGTATGCTTCCCGTCAAGCTTAATGCTCTGAGTGCGGCCGTGAAGATATGAGCAAAACCATTCAACAGCTATTGGAGAAATGTTAATGGACCTTAGAATGGCTAAAAGGATGTCGAAATCAACTGTATTGAACGCATTAGAAAAATCTAATAACGCAAGTACAGTAACTTGTTGGTTATCAATGCCATATCTAATGTCATCACATATTTTGTTAAGTGTTGTCACTGTACTGTGGCCAGGACGGAAGCCGGATTGGAAAGAGGACAGGATATTGTTTTTATATAGGAACAGGTATAACTG
>JAAIXJ010000316.1:151393-217416 GCA_013403705.1 Heliconius hermathena | reverse complement strand
AGTTCTGCCACTCAACACGCAATGCCTCCAGAATTCGGCAGAAAGTGGGGAACGGAGTGTCTTAACACTAGGTTCCCTCTGCCTACCCTGCTGTGTGCGGGATACAGCGTGAAGCTAATTTAATTTAATTTTTTTTTATTTAAATTTTATAAAAAAAACCGTGTTGCAGCAACGAGTGGTTGATTATAAATTGGTTGCCGGTTTATATAAAATTCCCACCATAAAAAAATCTGAGGCCTGTAAACGGTTATGGTTGTGGTTCAATTTCCATTCGGAAAAGGTTATTATTTTCACTTGATAAACAAAACATGGAATTTTTTTAGCATAATAATTGGGTGAGAAGTGAGGACTTTTATGATCATATCGTCAAAGATGTTAGTATGAGGGAACCCAGAATTAAGACACTCTGTTCCTCTCGCACCAGCCTGCCATTTTTCGAGGCAAACCTTCAAAGTATGTCTACCGAAGCGGGGAAATAAAAAGTGTATTCACAACTTTCGTTCACAGCCACACGTCGGACCACTGCACCACCATGGCCTCGCATTACATCTACATAAATCATAAATAAATCATAAATCAGCTTCACGCTGTATCCCGCACACAGCAGGGTAGGCAGAGGGAACCTAGTGTTAAGACACTCTGTTCCCCACTTTGCCTCGACACCAAAGCGAAGAAATGGAAATATAATAATATCTCGAGTAGGGATCGAACCCACAACCAGTCGCTTTTACAGTCACACTTTGTGCCGCTGCGCCACGACTGGCCTCAACATCTACAGATAGGGTAAAATATGTATAGCCTGTATGGTGGGATAGTTGCCTCAGTTTTGATCACAGTATTTTAAAGACGTTAGTGGTGATAGCGATTCTAAGAATTATTATAGACCTTAAGGTACAAATAGACTACGACACTATACACTGTACAGTCAGTATACATCGAGTGTCTCTTTATGAACACGAGTGTCTCTTATTGCAAAATTTATTGGGTCGCGATAATCAGCCTCTGTAGCAACAGGTTGTGGCCAGGTGACTAGTGTCGGTAAAAAGTTTTCGAACAGAAAAAGACGAAGAAAAAAGTTTATCCAACCGCGCACAATAAATGTATTATGTTTTAACCAGTTTTCGTGTGAACTGCTCAGATACAATTTCCGTACACTTACACTACTAAATTGACATTGTTCGAGACACAAAAAATTGCATACATTAATGTTTGACATTTATGTCAGAATTTCGGTCGTAGTAGGTATTTTTGATTTTTTTTATATACAAGCATTAATCTTAATAAATACATATTTTTTTATATAAGTTTTTTTAAAGTGGAAAACTATCCGGATTTTACCCTACAAATAAAAGCTAATTTATATTATTTTTATTTATTTAATACACGACGTTTTGACAGTATGTGTGTAATAATAATTTTAACTAATAATAATATTTTAAGATGACGAAAATCCTGTCGGTCCTCTCATTTTGGTTTGTGTAGAAAAAAATGTATGTTATTTTGGTAAAATGAGCTATCTCACGTTTTCGATTTGCGTCTAATTTAAGCATGACTAGAAAAAAATATCTAATAATAAATCTGTGTAGACTGAATACTCTTTCTCACGCACCGCCTAATATAAGAGACATTATACGTTAAGTGGCGGACTCAACGCTGCGTTTTGTCTTGTGCCCAGAGCGAGTACTGAAAATATTTGTTTCTTTCGGGAATCGAACCCGCAGCCGTTTACAACCAGGCTCTGATTATAATTTAAATATTACATACATATCTACATATATTTTTTTTTCTTAGTTAAGTCATTTCTCCTTATCAACCTGAGATAATATACGGTAAAACAAAAAAGATAAGATTGTAAGACATAAATTTAAATAACCATATCCTTTCTCAAAAACTCTGGTTCATTGAACTTAGTTTGTTATGGAAATTAACGGGATGATTGTTGTGTTCGATCTTTTTGGGATATGATTATACTTTAAAAAACATAAATAAATAAATCAGCTTCACGCTGTATCCCGCACACAGCAGAGCAGTGGTGAGACACTCCGTTTCCCACTTTAATTTATTTTAATTTTCATGCTTTGTGAGGCGTTGAGTTACGCCACTCAACAATTTATTGAATGCACTAAGATTTGTCTATCTATTCAAAACTAATATTATTTGAGATTTATTTTATCTTTACACTGTATTCCGCAGCCTAGATAGTTAGCTAAGGGAGCCAATTCTCCAATTGCCGCCAAATTTTGTAGAGACTAGTCGTGGCGCACGTATACAACCGTGCGACTGATAAATGTGTCAGATTGTGGGATTGATACCAATTTTAATATTTCCATTTCCTCCCTCTGAAAATGAGACAAAGTGTGGCGTTGAGTTCCGCCAAGCCACACGCAATGTCTCCTGAATTCGCCGGGGAACAGAAGATACTTTTCACTTTTTCGTAATAAATTAGTCACGTACATTCTTTGACTCGACATTTTGAGCATTTGTTAGTAGACCATTGGTCATGGGCCATAAAGAGATTTTATGCCACGACTGGCCTTAACTGACTGACTTAGACATCTCGTGTGTTCTCCATACAACGTGACATTGGCGAAGTGATTAGTGTTCTGGCACGCTTGGAACGCTGTAAACTAAGAATACAACAAACTTTGAATTTACTTTAACATATAAAACATAATATTTTTCTTTATCTATTTGATGGCAGTCAGTCTGTCAGTGTGATTATAAATACGATAGGTTGTGGGTTCGATTCCCACTCAAAGAAATGTAATTTTAATAATTTCATTTTTCGTTTTTCGCATTTTGCAAATGGGGAACGGAGTGTTTTAATACTACGTTCCGTCTGTCTGCTCTTCTGTGTGGGGGATACAGCATACACTGCATAATTTATTGTTGCAAGAAAGAATATAATTAAATATTTTAAGATCGTCTCGATCGTCGTATATATATATATATATATATATATATATATATATATATATATATATATATATATATATTCATTACAAACCTTACGAAACAAGTTTTACTTGTAGTTTAGTTTAACTTTTGCTTAAAGTGTAGTAACTAAGCAATCGGAGTTTACACAGGAGCTGTTAATATATTTGATTTTTTAACTTCACGCTGTATCCCGTATAAAGCAGGGAAAACAAAGGGAACCTGGGAACCTTGTGTTAAGACACTTCGTTACCCATTAAGCCACTTTCGTTCTCCATGTTCCGCCGAATTCTTAAGGCATGGCGTTTTGAGTGACGAAAATCAACTCCGGAAACTTTGTTACTTAGAACGTAATATTAAATATTATACTATCACGAATGGGAATCGAATACACAATCGACGTGTTTAGAGTTTCGCATGTGCCTCTGGGTCACGACAAGGTCAAAAAATGCCTTATTATTATTTCTTAAGGACGCAAAAATATGTATTAAGTACCACCCTTCCACAGAAAAAGCATTTTTTTCTAAAAAACATCTCATTATTCCACATTTTGAGTGTTTTTGTCTTTTTAATTAAAATATTTCAATCATAATTATCGTTCTCTTATAAGAACAAAAGGGACCTTTTGTAATTAGCGAGTTAATTGTTTCCTTAAGACCTCTCTCTCTAAGTATTTTGGAAGCTTGTTTTTGTTATCAGTATACACGTACATACATGCATATTTTTTTCTGCTTCACGCTGAATCCCGCATATAGTAGTGTAGGAATAGGGAACCTAGTGTTAAGACACTTCGTTCCCCACTTTCCGCTGAATTCTGGATGCATTGTGTGTTGAGTGATGGAATTTAACGTCGTGTTTTTGCCTTGGTAATTAATAAAAAATAATTCATTTCTCTGAACAGAAATCGTACCTCCAACCGTCGTTTTACAGTGCCCATGTGCTACGACGGCGTCAACAAAAAAAAATTGTTTTATAAAAGCTGTAAATACGATAGTAGTGGGTTCAATGCTCAATCGGGGGAACGAAGAAAGGGGAGAAGGAAGTAAAACGAAGGAACCAGTAAAAAAATATACATATCTCTTAATTATCTTTGATAAAATCTAATTTACTTATTTATAATGATCACAAAATCTTACGATTTTCGTCCAAAGTCAAACAATTTGATGTGACCCACTTTTACTTCAGGCTCTTTAGGAGATTAGGATAGGTTTAATTTATTTTTTAGAACTTTTCCTACTAAGATTAAAGTGACTGGGCGCTTTAGTGTTTTTTGTTAAATCTATGTGAACGTTAATGATTCTATCTAAATCATTTTCATAATAGAGAAAGAACGGAGTGTTTTAACACTACGTTCTCCCTGATTACCAAGCTCTGCAGAATAAAGGTGGATATTGAAAAAAAAAAAGACACCTTTGGTACAGTTTATTATTGTATTGAACAATACCGTTGTTGTGGTTCGAAGGATCACTTTAGGGATTAATATTTACTTTTTTTACTACATTGTTTTTCACACATAATAAGTTGCAAGGTAGTGACAGTCAGAGTAGTAAAGGGAATCTAAGGGAACCTAAGATATTCCATTCCTCATGCACTGCCCAACAACCTAGACATTGTGTATTGCTTAAAAGGACGCGATACAACGTTTTGTCTTGTTACTAGAGTGGGAAAACAAAAATTATCTGAGAGAGAATCAAACCCAGAAACGTCGCACTTGTAATCAGCCTCTGCGCCACGACAGTCTCAATAATAATAAAATATATGTCATTGTCGCGTGTAGACGTGTCAGGACAACGGCATTGACACGTTGAATCGAGGAGTCACGTATGGTGGCTGCTTAGAGAATAATAACGAAAGGGAAAAGGTGGATAATTGATTTAATTTAACTTATTGGTTACGGTCCCGATGAATAGATGAATGGACGGATAATATAACGATGGTTGTAGGTTCGATACCCACTCAAGCAAATAAATTATTATTTATTAATATTTTTATTTTTTCACCTTAGCACCAAGCCAAAAGCTAGGCGTTGAGTTCGGCATTCAACACGTAATGCCGCGATAAATTCGGCCGAAAGTGGGGAAAGGAGTGTCTTTACACTAGGTTCTCTCTGCCTATCCCACTGTGTGCGAGATACGGAGTGAAGCTGATTTAATTTATTTTTTATATATAATACGTTTTTTTTCCATGGAAAATAACAAGGAGACATAGGCTCATATGACTTGTGCAGTTATGATTGGTTACATCGTCACACTAGGCCTGGACTCCACCAAAACGGAGATGTCCGTTTCCGCAGAAAGTCCGAAGTGAAGACTTACAAAACAAGCATGGCAATCTCCATTGGGTGAATAATGAAATTCTATTGGTTAATAAAAAACATCTCTCTGCCCGTCTCGTCTTCGCTTTATTGGAGTCCGAGGCTTAATGTGATGTCATAATATTATAGAACTGAAGACTTTCTTTAGTTGAATGCGCTATCCTCAGAACCAATATGCTAAATAATCTATTTATCGAGATAAATAACTTAACTTAACTTAGCACACGCTTTATTCCTAGTGGGGTAGTCCCCGTCGTAAGCCCGTTCTCTCTGACTACAGAGAGAACGGAGCGAGGAAAAATATGGATCTATACCCAAGCCACTGTACCGTACCAGCTGTCAGAGTTATTTAACGTAACCACCGTGTCATGTGTCATACGCAACTCTCAATTTTTTTTCCAATTGGCTAGGGAGGCCACAGGCAAAGGCTAATTGCAGATTATATGCGAGAATTGAACCCATAATATTCACAGTAAGAAAAAATGACCTCTACGTACCAAATATTAATATTTTTAATAGCACAATAAAAAATTATAACAATACAATAAAACAGACGATCAGTATTCAATGTACGATTTGAATTACAGATGACGCAAATAAAGGACTTATTGTTTATATTTTATTATAATATATAACTAATGTTTATACTTCCTCGTGTATCCTAAATATACAGAGAGGGAACTTACTTGCCTTGTTTGAAGATTTTTACTTCATACATTTCGGAAAGTGTGCCTTGGAAATGAATAACGTAATTCCCTCTATCCCATTTTGCCATAGAAGTGTCAAGCTTCATCGTAGATACATTTTGGAAATTTCTAATATAAGAACGGAATCCAGGCTTGTGTGGTCAAATTTATTTTAGTATAAAAGTAAATATAAAATATTTATAAATATTATATCGTGTTAAATTTTAATGTACAAAACTTTTTACTATAATATTTATAAAATATATTTTTTAGTTTCACACTGTATCCCGCACATTGCGGGGTAGGCAGAGGGAACATGGAAACCTAGTGCTAAGACACTCCGTTCCCATTGAAACACTTCGATTCCCCACTTTCCAGCGCACTCTCGTGGCATCTCGTGTTGAGCGGTTGTTGGCGGTGTAGGCGGAACTCAACGCCGCGTTTTGCCACGTTACTATTATTACCTTGAGTGGTAGAGTGGGAAAGCAGAGTTGAGTTTGTTACTCAACACGCAATATCTCAAAAATTCGGCGGAAAATAGAGAAAGAAGTGACAAAATGATTACTATTTTTTTTCTTACTTTTTATATAATAATAAGAATAGCATTTAAAACATTACAGGCACTTCACCAATGCTCGTCACGAGGTCTTCCAGAGGAAGACTCAGTAGTGAGTGTGTATACCACACAGTCCACTACAGATGGAGTGACGCACGTCGACGTCTACCACCAGATAGCTAACAATATTGCTGAGAGGATCACTTCGCCTATATATAAGTAAATACTCGTATATTAATATGATAATAAGTATAAGTATGAGGCCAGTCATGGCGCAGGGGCATAAAGTGTAACTGTAAATCGACTGGTTGTGGGTTCGATCCCCACTCGAGGAGATGAAATATTTACTTAAATTTATATTTCCATTTCTTCGCTCTGGTATCGAGGCAAAGCGTGGCGTTGAGTTCTGTCACTCAACACGCAATGCCTCCAGAATTCGGCAGGAAGTGGGGAACGGAGTGTCTTAACACTAGGATCCCTCTGCCTATCCTGCTGTGTGCGGGATACAGTGTGAAGCAGATTTTTATTTGATTTAAGTATAAGTTTTAGAGAAAAGTATAATTAGTAGGAAAGGGGAAAGAACAGTGGCACAAACGTGATGGTTGTGGATTCCAATTCGTGGGAGTGAATTATTTAATATTTTCAATTCCTTCGTACAATGTACAAGACAGAGCGTTGAGTTACGCCTCTCGACAAGTAATGTCTCGAAAATTGGTCAGAAGTGGTGATCCTACAGACCATCAGTGTGTTATTAGGTGTGTACCTATTAACAAGTGTGTATTCACATATTATATCTAATACAGAAAGAACATGAAATTTGCTCTTAGAAGCAAAATATTTTCCTTTCTGTTCATATAATTACAGCAAAGTAAAGGCCAGTTGCGGTGCAGACTGCGGAGATACAATCGTGTGATTATAAGCGTTGTGGGTTCGATTTCCATTCAAATATATGATATATTAATATTTAAAAAAAACCGGGCCGCGAGTCGGGCTCTGCCACCGAGGGTTCCGTGTAAAAATTTATAGGATTTAACTACTAATGTATAGTTTTCAGATTTTTCCCTGAACTAGTATACCTGTAGATGCTAAGTGCTACTTCTAGTACGTGATCTTATATCTGTAGGGTTCCTTTTTTCATTAAAAGATACGAAACTCTAAAAAGATCTAATTTAGAGTAAGCAGCCTTGTGAAGTGTTTTTCACTTTCCGTTTTTTTTTCAAGATATTGCTGGTTGTATTGCAAAATTCAAAGCGGAATCTTGTCTGCCAAAACTGGAATTGAATAATTTTATGATTTTCCCGAATGAGAATCGAACACGAACACCAGTCGCGTGTTAGTTAGCGAACGCTGCGCTTTTTATGTATACTACTTGGAAAATCTAAATAAATAAAATATGAACATTCCTGCAAGTGACTGTAGAACTAATATCATTCCTTCTTAGTATATAGTACCAGTTTTATTTCTCAACAACACGATAGTCCAGCAATAATTTAAAACTATAAATATTAAAAAGAAAATTTACTTTTTTCAGATTCCTAGGCCTCAATAAAAATAAAACGGAAACAACAAAAAAACGTTCATGGGACAAAATCGAATTGTTAGACGAACCTGAAGAATCCACCAAAGTCATAGCACCAATCAATAATGATATATCTAATAAAGACGTAGAAGAGCTATCTGCTGAGGCTCTAAAAAAGATAGATAAGAAACCAGAAAAGATAACACTATACTCAAGTTATTTACCCTCAGAAAAGGTAGAAGTGAACGAGACTATTAACGAAGTTGATAATGAAACATTTGGCTTAGATGATATTGATGATACTGATGATAATAATGATGATATAGATAATAGTAAACCTGAAAGTAAAATAGGTCCTCTAGTAATAGTACTGGAGGCGATCGGTAGTTTCATACAATTAATCTACGGTGGATTAGTAGGGATTTTCTCATCTTATAAATCTAGTCCTAATTAAGCTTAACGAAAAGAAGAAGTTTATATTATTGTATAATAAATGAAATATATATTAAAGATTCCAGAATAATGAAATGTCTGTTTTGTTTAATTTATGTAAAGGTTTTGTATAATTTGGCTATCATATAACAATAAGTTAATTAAGCGGGCGAAGCCGCGCTTAGGTCGCTAGTTACATTATAAGTTTATATATNTATATATATATTTCTGTGTGTGCCTCCTATTATTCCGTTCTTTTGGTTAGAGACATAGATAGGATGGTTTTTAGGTTACATTTTACCCGAGGAAATTAAATGTTTAATATTTTCTTTTCGCGACGAAGCAAAGCACGACTATAGCATTCGGTGGGAAGGGGAAAATGGGGAAATGGAACAAATGGGGAAATGGAATGGGGAGTGTCTTATCACTAGATTTATAAGTTCCCCTTTGTCTGTACTACTATGTGCGAAATACTAATACAATAATATATATTTTGTGATGATAAAAAAAATTAAAAAAGGCATTAAAATTAAGAATTTGACCATCTTAAATGTGCAATGTTATTTCTAATTATTTAATAAATGTTTATTTTTACCGTATTTTCATAAATACTTGTTTTAAAAATATATAATTTATTTTTGCAGAAAATAAATTATATTTTTTTTATAAAAAAAATAATTTTAATAAAAATTGTACTTAATTATCAGAAATGTAAGCTTAAAATATTTAAGTGACGAGTTATTGTGTGTGTATGTATGTTCATTTGGGTGTGCCATACAAAAAGTGTATTATTGTAATAATAAACCTTATTTATTCACTCAATATACAGCCTTTCCTTTTACTACTATAGGTCAGTCGTGGCACAGAGGCACAGGCGTGCAACTGTCGGCGTGACTGGGTTCAGTTCGAGGAAATTAATTGTTTAAGATTTTTATTTCCTCGTGCTAGTAAAGAGGTAAAGCGCGGCGTTGTGTTCCGTCACGCAATTCGCAATGCCTCAAGAATTCGGCGGAAAATGGTGAACGGAATGGGGAACGGGAGACGGGGTCTTATAACTAGTATTCCAGATTCCCTCCGCCTACCCTGCTATGAGGATACAGCGTGAAGCTAAAAAAAGAAGAAAAAGACATTCCTCCAAATGGGTATCAAACCCACAATTATCGCTTACAGATCGCTATTCCTTTGCATCGATAAAAACAAGTTGTGACAAAATACACCCTTAAAAGTTTACAGTCTACAAACGAGCTTTGTAAAGTTCCTCTCGAAGTATTCTCAATTTACAAACTTTATGCAGAATTCCCCTCTTTGTATCGAGTTTTTATAAATTTTTAAATGTTTTTTTTTTTGTTGAAATCATTCTTTGTTTTTTTATTAGTTTTTTTAAATCTATACAATTAAAATATATGTAATATATACAGTCTAAGCAGGAACGAGAGATATAACAGAAAAATCTTAAAAAAAAGTAAATATCTGCCTGTTCCATCTTACCTCCAAAACTTACTTTGCATTATTTTTCGTTTTAAAGTTCTTTTTAGTAGTTTTCACGGACACTATGGATATTTTTAGACAAACTTAGAGAACTCAGTGTTAAATCTCTCAGTTTACTTTATATATTTTTTTTACTTTTTAAACCATGGGCGTAGGGGATGGGGGAGCTGGATGAGCCGTGTCCATCTCGGAATAGTTTGATGCCCATCCCAGATTTATTTTTCATAAATTATCATAGTTTGATAGGTGAACTTTACAGATTGATGTATTTCTTTTGCCGGTATAAAGCAAAGTGTTAATAAATAAAATAAACTAAATATCTAAGAGGCTCATATAACAAAGAAAGCCGTCGTGGCCTAGGGACACAAGAGTGTGACTAAACGTGACGGTTGCGGGTTCGATTCCCACTCGAAAAAATTAATAATTATTTCTTAATATTTTCATTTCTTCGCTCTGGCACAAAAGCTACAGCCCGGCGTTGAGTTCCACCACTTAATACGTAATGCCTCGAAAAAAATCGGCGGAAAGTGTGTTGCTGTGTGCGGGATACAGCGTGAAGCTGATTTAATTCAATATAACAAATATGATTTTAAGCAGTCAGAGGAAGGTCAGTGTGTTGCACCTGCCGTTTAATTTTAGAGACACACCGTGTTGAGTGGCGGAACTCAACGCCGCGCTTTGTATAAGACAAAGCGCGACGTTGAGTTGAATGAGTTCTACCAATTTATGGTTTCTTACCATATTATAAACTAAGGATATAATAAAAGAAATGTAAGTTATATAATTTTTATTCTTCACTAATATTTAATATTTTATCACGTTTTATAACAATGTAAAATTTAATATGTTTAAAATAAAATTTTGAATATTATTAAATGAGACTATAATACGTGTATATTTGATTGTACAAGAAATTGAAAGGGTCAAATATACTTGAACTAATTTATTAATTTATATCTATAATATAATATAATTTAAATATGAGAAATGAAAGTTAGTCATTTCCTTGATTGGGAATCGAATACACAACTATCGCGGTACATTTCAAGGCAGTGTAAAGAAAACTTAATATAAAAACCCCTGTTATCAATTTTTTAGACATTAGTTCAAGTATAAATATGAAGGAATCATAAAAACATTTTGGATTTAACTTAAATATTTAAAACTTATACACGAGAGGCTGTAAATATCTTAACTCTGATGATAATATAGATTCGTCTTTAGCCAACTCTTGGACCATTTCCTTGGCGCGGTTGTTGGCGTACTGGTGGGTGCAGTCCTGTCTCTCCACCATCTTAGATAAGGCCAAGCTGAGTTGGGCTCTGGCACCGCCGTCGGATGAATCCACTAGGGTTTTCATTACACTAGGTGAGAAACCCTGGAATAGAAAGAAAAATCTTGTTTAATTTTTTTAAGCTTCACGTTGTTTTCCGTATAGCAGGGTACACTAGAGAAACAAGTGTTAAGACTCTCCGTTCGCCTAGCACTATCTACTTAAGCCCTCGAGTGAGAATCGAACTTAAAACTGTCGGATTTACGTTTATACGTTGTTCCACAGCGCTTCAATGGCTCAATATTGTATACAAATGTATTTCCAATGTTTTAGTTTTCATAATCTGGCCATATAATATTTGGGTAGTGGAACTCTACAAGTTAAGTTAAAATTAAGCTGAACGTAGATATAATAATAATAATTTTCAAAATAAGTATGTGAAGTTAAAAATAATGATCAGGAAATATAATTAATTAAACATTTCCTTTCAAAAATTGGTATTATCGGGGCTTTCTCCATTTATAGATCCAAATAGTGAAATGATGCATAACGTTAGAATAAATATAAAGCTTTCCACTTTATTCCTTATATAACAGGGTATGCAGAAGGAACCTAGCGCTGAGACACTCCGTTCCACATACACAACCCAAATTTTCGAGACATTGCGTGTTGAATGGAAAAACTCAATGCTGGTCTTTCTTTTGTGACTAAAGAGGGTATAATAATAAAAAAAAAGTCCCCGAGTGGTATTCAAATCCAAAATCGTTGAATTCACAGCCAGATGCTGACCCGAAAAAAATCTAAATCTCCAAGATAATAAATCTGACCCTATCTAAGTTTGTCGGACATTAAACCAGCCATAAACCCAAAGTGTAGAATACACCAATAAAATATTTTATTGATCCAACTATCAAACCCAACAATTACGTAGTATATAAAGATAATTTACGGTCCTAGGCAGTTAGCCATTTTATGGCACTTTCATTTTTCCCGAATGTTTCCTCTGTGTTCCGTCACCAGAGTAAGTCAATGAAAATAATTTTAACATAATCGTTCCTCCGACTGGAAACCGAACCTATAACAATCTTCCTAATAACCAATCACTGTTCCATTATGCCACAATGGGTTTAATCGTAAGAAAGTTCCTTGAGGCGCAGGGGTGGAGGCAAGCGTGTGGTGACGCGATGGTTGTGGCTTCGACTTCCAATCCTGAGAATGAAATATTTAATATTCTGATCTCTTTCGCTTTGGTAACAAGATAAAGCGCGGCGTTGAGTTCTATCACTGAACAAGTAATGTTTCGAAAACTAGGTGAAAATTGGGGAACGGAATCTTTACGCTAGATTCTCCCTATCTACCCTGATATATGCGGGATACAGCGTGAAATTGAAAAAAAAAGTGCAAAGCAAAATATTTTTGACATAATGAAATAACGTTACATCATATTAAAAAAAAGGTTCATCGGACTTCAAGTGTGTTCAGTTTTCGCAACAGTTTTAAAGACAAGTAGTGATAAAAGATCAATAACGGAATTCCCAAATGACTCAAGACCCAACTAGGCCAATTTGTGTTCATCAATTTAAAAAAAAATATGGTTGTCGTTGTGTGGTAGTGCGGCGCCTAACTGTAAACACGACGGTTGAATGTTCGGTTCTCTCTCGGAAGAAGGAAGTGGTTTAATTTTCTTGCTCCGATGAAAAGACCTCTCATTTCAGTATAAAGTGGGAAACTACTATACAGATTTTTCTACTATACTTCATCTTTAAAAAATTATTAGTTTTATAGACACTATGTGTGAATATTGAAAGATTCCAACGCTATTTTCTTAGTGGTTAATCAGATTTTATTTAGTTTCATCCCGCATATAGCAGGGACCCTTAAGACGCTCCGTTCCTCACTTTCCGATTTTTCAAAGTTAACCCCGCGATATTACTAGAGTGATTTTAATAGACTTCTGTAAAAGGAGAAGGTTCTCAATTCGACTGTATTTTTTTTATGCTTGTAACCTCTGAACTTTCGACTGGGTGGATTTTGATGTTTTTTTTTTATTTGAAGTTTATTTCAACTGTCCGTGTAGTCCCATTTTATTTTGGTCTAGTTCTAACAATGTGACCCATGAGAAAATCATATAAATTTTAAAATTGCATAGCTTACTCTTTGAAGTGGTTTTTTTTGCTACAAAATATTCTTATTATTGCCTCGACTTTGGATTGAACCTACGACGGACGCTTTTAGAGTAAATGAGACTACATAAAGTTCCTTTACGTAAATTTTAAACGATAACTATTACGCATAATTTATACATCCTAACAACATAATTATGGCGTTAAAAATAAAGTACTTAACGTAATGTTATTAATTTATATGTTATGGGAAAGTTTACAGCTTTTAAATATAATTGAGTCATCCAAGAACTCCGGGTCGATATCCGAGAACGACGCTAATTGCCAATTACTTATGCGAGGAATCGATTCCCTCTGTACGTTCTCGTTTATATTCGACATCCATTGTTGAAATTGTTATAAATGAATTATCATGTGTTGTTTAATAGCCTACATTAAAATATCAAATTAATTAGAAAATGTGTTAAGGACTCCTTAAATTCAAGTTTATGAGTTGGGCCACTCCGCAGGCTCAAATTTGGGTAGAAAGCGAAGAAAGAGAGATTTAATATATGCCTGATTCCTTCCATTTTCATAAGACTAAGTAAGTATACTATAATTTTTCATAAATATACTCACACTGTAATCAGATAATTTTTGCTTCTTGGCATCTCGACTTAGAAGATCATACAATAAGAGAAGTCTCAAGTTAGAAGATGAGAGCTTTCCTTTCGTCGACGGTTCCCCAGGGTTCGCTCTCAAGCTTTCCCAAACCTTCACCACTCTTTCTTCATTAGGATCGTGGGCCATTTTGATTAAATCTCTGACATTTGGAGACAAATGTTGCAAAGATTCTTCATTTATCTCATCTTCATAGTTATCTGAGCGACTGGATATCTTTAAATCTTTATCATAAGGCAAGAGCTGGTGTGGAACATCAGGTATCGGCTCCAACAGTGGTTTAACTTCTTCGTTGTGAGCAGCAAGAAGAGGTTCCTCTGTTCTTACTTCTTCAGGTTCTATTACGGTGTGCTGTGCGTTGTTCTCAACAGGTAAGAGGACGTAATTCGCAGATTTTGGGATCACTCTGTCTGATGGTTTTGGTGGAGACGGTGGGGCGAACAGTCCAGGTTTGTGGAACGGTGTAGTCAAGTCTCTGAAAATTTGCGCTCAAAAATGAATATTAAATAATTAATAATGTGTGATATATTTTTTTAATTTAAAATAAACAGAAAGTAAAGCATACTTTTTTTTCATTATTCAGACAAATAGACAATATCGATCTAGATCTATTAACCAATAGTTCATTTTCATGACTTTATTTATTGCTATCCAATAAACATGCTTCAATGACAGATTTTCTAGATAAGCTCATAAGAAAAACATATTTACAAAGAAAATAGCTATAAAAGTTACCATGATAATAGTTTTGTAAACAGCAAAATTAGGAAATTGTGATTACTATGCGATATATTATAGTAAAGTAGATTTTTTTAAACATAAAGATTTTACGAATTAAATTTAGATGTTAAAATACATATTCAAAATATTCTTTAGAAAATATATAAAAAATTTAACGTAGCGGGATTTGAACTCGCACCTTTTGGACGATTACCAAAAGGACGCGGGTTTAAATTTTTATATATTTTTTTAAAAAGTATTTTTCTTTCCTTAGTGAGTAAATAGCACTTTATACTATCTATTGAATCTCATTTACTGATGACTTGATGAAAATTAAAATCAACACAACTTAAAACAATAAAAATATAGATTATTTTTAAAATTCGCTGTTTCAAAACTATTAAAAGGCAGAAAGCAAGAAGTAACCATCACCTCAGTATACTATATCTCATCCACCAGCCATTAGAAGAGGGTAAGCTGGCAAAGTAATCAGAAGAGACATACAAGAGTTTGGGTGTTGTGGATTTTGGGGGAGGATCATCCTTGACCTCGAAGGCCATCTGGTCGGTCAGGTGGTGTATTATTTGCATTGCAACTGGTAGATATGAGTCTGATAGCCGGACCTGTTGCGCTGATTGGACCTGGAATGTAATGATTATCTTATTATTATATGAGAAATTAAGATGTTTTTTTTTCAGTTTTTTGCTGTATCCTGCATGGAGCAGGCTAGATAGAGGGAGCCTAGTATGAAGACACTCTGCTACCCATTTTCCGCCGAATTCCGGAGGCATTGCGTGTTGAGTGACCGAACTCACCGCCGCGCCTCGACACCAAAGCGAAGAAATGACAATATTCATTATTTAATTTTGTCGAGTGGAAATTGAATCCACAATCTGTCGCGTTTATAGCCTCGCTTGTGCCCCTGCGCCACGAGTGGCCTTTATTATTATTTTTTTATATTTATTTTTTTACTTTTTGTATTTTTTTTTTCTACAAAAAACCAGAGGAACTTCTCACTGTGATTTATCGTTTTAATAATTTTTAAAGTGTTATTCCACACTAAGGCCTTTTATTTGACAATGTCCGTTTTAAATGAGCTAAGAACGTATGGTTTAGTAGCCAGACGGTTTTCAAGAGGCGCAGGTTCGAATCCAGCTACTTAAGTTTTTTATGTTTCCTAAAAATATTTTGTTCCTTAGTGTGGAATAATTTTACAAGTGTTAAAAATATTTAATAAACAGCATCCCATTTCCCATTTCCAAAATTTTTATTAATTTAATTAAAAATCTCACTATAGAGATAGATACAAACAACAATCTTATAACCAATTTGTGAAAAACGTATAAGAAATTCGTCGTTGATAAGAACATATAGATTATGGTTAGGGAGCTCGGACGGTTTCCAACAGGCGCGGGTTCGAATCCCCTAACAGTAAAATTTTTAAACATTTCCTAAAAATAAATATAGATTAACTTTCAAAATATAATGAAACGAATGGAATAAGTGATGCATAAAATGAAACACAAACAATATTATGATATAATACTAATACTAATTAATATCAAATTGGTCTCGTTTTACTGACACAAATCGTTTTAGTTATTAGTTTCTCTAAGAAGATTTCCGAAAACAATATTATGAACCCAATTAACATCTTTTATAAAAGCCGCTAACTTTGTCCAATAAATAAGGCTTTGATAAGAAAAAAAATAGTGACAATAATGAGACTTGCAAAAGGTAGTGACTTAACACTAAGTCTTCTCTAGCTACAATGGAAAAAGCAGACGACAAAACATGTATGACGATGTAAACAATGCTCTATCGAAAGTAGTACATTGGTTTAATGTTAACAACTTACTATTGAATAGTAAAAAAACTAAATGTATAATCTTCAGAACACCTAACACAAAAATTGTTAAAGCTGATGTACTCTTGAATGATGAAACGTGGATCTTGTCGATTCTACGGTGTTTCTCAGTATCACCATTGACTCTAAATTACAGTGGGGACCTCATATCGGTGGATTGGCGAATAGAGTTAGCAGCCAAAATTGGTGATGTACATAATATCAATACTAGAAATAGTATTACTACTATTTTAGTACACCTGTAACCCGATTACATCGGGTCCGCAATTCTTTTATGGGACAATGTGTACGCTTTTACAATAGGATCCCAGAAAACGTCCGAGAATGTTCTATATCACAATTTAAAAGAGTTGTGAAAAGACGTTTGTGTGTTAAAGGTTATTACCAAATTAATGATTATATAAATGATAACACGCCTTCGGGACGGGAATGAAATGCTCGCTCCAGTCTGTTTCAAAGTACCATTGTCAGAAATTTTTAAATATGATTTAAAAAAAAGTCCCGTCTCGTTTCTTGCGCCGGTTCTTCTCATGCCTGGGGCATTAACTTTAGTGAACTGGTAGTAAATTATTTGACGTTCAAAAAATGAAGCATGTAACTTCTTATTTTGAATAAAATTATTTGACTTTTGACTTTTTGCAGGTAATGTAAAGATAAAACACCAGCCAATGCGAATGTGAATCGGACTCCCTCACGAAGGGTTCCGTACCATGATCTATCAGAAGAAAAATCGCGTTTTTTATATGGCAGCCCCTTAAATATTTGTAATATTTTATTATTATAATTTATATTTTATAACAAATATATAATCTGTGAAAACTTAAAAAGTCTTACTATCAAGGTCAATGAGATATAGCCTGGTGACCGATGGACAGAAAGACAGACAAGCAGGCGGAATCTTAATAATAGAGTTCCATCTTACTCTTTGAGTGGAACCCTAAATAAATCACAGTATAAGTAACAATAAGCAAAATGGAAAGTGTAAAAACAAACGCATGGACAATCCATTGTTATAGAAACTGTAAAAGTGAAAACATTATGAAATATGAATATTCATAAGATTGGTGATTGTATTTTGAAAATAATAGGGATTTCACTTTTAAAGTATGTATAAATCATATTTTTCTTTAGATTTTTTCCGTATAGCAAGCAGAGTAGGCTGCGGGAGTGAGAATCGAACCCCAACTATGGTTTAGTTTTTTTATTTGATATGATACGCAAATGTAATGATAAATTTTGGTCAAATTTTTTCTTATAAAGTATATAAAGGTCAACGTTTTTTTTCTGTGTTGATTTTCCTTATTTTGCGGTGTATAGGCAAAAGGAATTTTGATATTCCGTTACATTCGTAATACGTACAAACTATATATATTACAAATCGACGCCTGATGAGAAAGAAACTACATTTTAGAAACAGAAATTTGTATATCTAAGCTTAAAATTGTAAATCACTCGGAGAAACTAATTATTTTCATTTCTCCGCTTTGGTAACAAGACAGAACGGGGAGATGAGTTTCGCCACTCAACACGTAATGTCTTAAAATTTGGACAAATAATGGAGAACTGATTGTCATAGCATTAGTTTCCTCCTGCCTACCCTGCTATATTCGGGATACAGGGTGAAGTAAAAAAAAAAAATGATCCCAAAATAATTTAAAAAATGTGAGGATACATTTAAGAAAAGAAGATAAAAAAATACTTACCACATTTCTAGTAATTTGAAGGAGAACTGTAAAAAGCAATATTTGTCGCAGCATGATTGTGATCTGAAATTAATACATCATTTTTTAGTGTTTTAAACATTGTTGAAGCAGGAAAGGCAAATTTTGGAATAGGTTCTCTCTTCCCTGCTATGGGGAAAAAAAAAAGCTACATTCATATAGTATTTATCAGCTTCACGCTGTATCCCGCACTTAGCAGGGTAGGCAGAGGGAAACTAAATGTTTAGACACTCCGTTCCCCACTTTACACCGAATGAATTTTCTAGGCATTACGTATTGAGTGGCGAAACTCACCCCAACGCTTTGCCATGTTAACGAAGCGATGAACTGAAAATATTCATATATAATAAGTCATTCCCCCAATTGGAAATCGAACCCACTACCGTCGCGTTTACAGTCATACACTGTGCTACTGCGCCAAGACGACCTCATGTAGTTAGAACTAATTTTTCTTTCTTAGCAATGCGTTTTCTTCTTCACATATAATTTTTTAGCTTCATACTGTATTTCATGGAAAGGAGGGCAGGCAGGCAGAGAAGAGAGAATCTAGCGTTAAGATACTCCGTTACCCGCTTTTCGTCCAATTTTCGATATATTACAGGTGTCGGATGTATGTGCTGGTTTTATTAGTAGAGCAAGGAAATGTAAATAATTAATTCTCTCGAGTTAGAATCGAACCCACAATCGCCGCGTTTAGAGTCAGACACTGTACCAAGACAACAACAAAAAAATAACAAGAACAAAAACTTCATAAACGATTTTCAATTGCAATAAACACTTGGAAACAAGAAATAAATGCAGTTTTGGTCAAAGTTGTTTAAAGTTTATAAATTGTAAAAGTTTCAATGTTAATGTTATATTTTATTTACTCAAAGAACTAATATAATGCTTATTTTCTTTATTGTTTGGGTAAAGTATAAATATTTTTGGAAAAATTCGATTATACTTCCTAGTAATATCCAATAATCAACTTGATGTTTTTTTTTTATCCCGCGCATTGCAAGGTAGGCAGAGGAAACTTGGGAAGCTCATATTAAGACACTGTTTCCATTAAGACACTACCGTTCCCCAAGTTCGCTTTATTCAATTCTGGAGGCATTGCGTATTGACTGGCGGAACTCAACACCGAGCTTTGTCTCGTTACAAGTTCCTGAATATAGCTAATTTAATCTTTTATGTCCAATTATCTATTATTTTGTTGGACTTATAATATTAATTACAGATTTCATAGAATTCAGCCTTCCTAGAACCCTTCTCCGTGGATAGATAGCTATCTGAAAGTACTAAAGCCGTATCGATGCCTGCAGTCAAAGTCAAAGTCAAATAATTTTATTCAAAATAAGAAGTTATATGCTTCATTTTTTGAACGTCAAATAATTTACCACCAGTTCACTAAAGTTAATGCCTCAGACCTGAGAAGAACCGGCGCAAGAAACGAGACGGGACTAATTTTTTTTAAATCAATTATATAAAAACACATTTTAACATTTCTGATAATGTGCAGGATAGATTCCCTTTCGTATATTTGTATAATGTATAAGCTCAGCTCATTCTGCGGGAATCCAGGGAAGTACGCGAGGCTATTAAAGAAATCGTTGGCGGTAGTTTGATATAATAATTATGTCAACTGACAGACGAATGCCACTTCAGTCTATCACCATGTGTGACCACGGACTACTGCAAAGTATTCGAAACATCGGATTTCCAAAAAATGTATAATACTAAATATACATTATAATGTTTATATTTCCATTTCTTCGCTCTGGTGTCGAGGTTAAGCGCGGCGTTGAGTTCTGCCACTCAACACGCAATGCCTCCAGAATTCGGCAGAAAGTGGGGAACGGAGTGTCTTAACACTAGGTTCCCTCTGCCTACCCTGCTGTGTGCGGGATACAGCGTGAAGCTAATTTAATTTAATTTTTTACATTATAATGTATAGTACTAAAGTCAGTCGTGGCACAGGGGCACAAAGAGTGACTGTAAAATCGACTTGTGGGTTCGATGAAATATTTATTTACATTTATATTTTCATTTGCTCGCTCTGGTGTCGAGGCAAAGCGCGGCGTCGTGTTCCGCCACTCAACACGCAATGTCTCCTGAACTCGGCAGAAAATGGGGAACGGAGTGTCTTAACACTACATTCCCTCTGCTTACCCTGTTGTGTGCGGGATACAGCGTGAAGCTGACAAAATATATGCGATTAATCCTATCGATAATAGTTTCATATAAAATCTATTAAGGACTTTATTTAGTTTAACACTTCAAGTATTAATAGAATGTATAGATAGTATAGAACTATATCTAATAAACCGTTACTTTGTCCTAGCAAACGGGTCAAGTGGAAGGCAGTGTAATTCGATATACATAAATATATTTATCTATTAAAATGCTATTGTGGCGCAGCGGCATGGAGTCTGGCTATTAGCCGCGACAGTTATGGGTTCGATTACCAGTCGGGGGTATGAATTATTTTTTTTTTCTCGCTGTGGTAATAAGTCAAAGCGTGACGTTGAGTTCTGCCAGTCAACACAGAATATCTTGAAAATTGGGAACGGAGTGTCTTAACACTAGATTCACTCTGTACACTCTGCTATCAGGGAAATCGCTCAGCTTAACAAAAATGTAAGTTTCTCTGTCTTTACGCAACTACCCCAATGAGAGTAAACTGCTACATGCGAGATACAGCGTAAAGCTAAAAAAATACACTTTTCAATACAAAATCGAGTATAAATATATATAATCAAATCAGCTTCACGCTGTATCCCGCACACAGCAGGGTAGGGAGAGAGAACTTAGTGTTAAGACACTCCGTTCCCCACTTTTTGGCGAATTCTGGAGGCATTGCGTGTTGAGTGGCAGAACTCAACGTCGCGCTTTGCCTCGACACCAGAGCGAATAAATGGAAATATAAATTTAAGTAAATATTTCATCTTCTCGAGCGGGGATCGAATCCACAACCAGTCGGTTTTACAGTCACACTTTGTGACCCAGCGCCACGACTGGACTAAATGGCTAAATATATGTAATCATTTTTATTACTCATTGCTTGAGTGGATGTCGCACCAAAAAGCATTGTTTTGTGCCACTTGCTGAACTATTCAACAACTAGATGATATATAAGATGGATAAGAGGAATATGCGGAGAATCTTATAAAGTTAAATAAAATATAAGAAAAACAAATAATATAAGAAAATAATAATAAAACTGTATTTATTTCAATAGTAGAATTAAATACAACTCTTTAATACAATAACGAGTATGTCAGTCATGTCAGGTATGTCAGCAACAAAAAGGTTAAATGTCTTCAAATACCTTGGAAATGCTAACGAATGACGGGAAATTACAATAATTAACGTCCACTTAATTAAACATTTGAAGCCGTTTAGGCGTAGCGTTTACAGCTTATGGCTATAAATAGGACGGTTATGAGTTCAATTCCTACTCGAGAAAATTATTTATTTTGATGTTTTTGGATTGGTAATAAGACAAAGCACGCTGTTTAGCTCTGCCACTTAATATGCAATGTCTCGAAAACTGTGTGGCGCGAGAGCATCGGAGTGTCTCAACACTGGGTTCACTCTGCCTACCCTGCTATTTGCAGGATACAGGGTGAACATTCCTCTAACATCATTCATTGGTCTTTAACATAAAATTGCAGATTTCTAACTTAGGCCACTTTAATTATATAGGGTACAATGTCATAAAAAGGGTTATGGACCATCTAATTGTATGGGAATCCCAAAAAAGGCCTAATAAAATATGATTATGTTTCATTGGAACATAAAATCGAGACCTGTTCCAATATAATAAAAGATTTCCTCGATTTTTAATTTTCAATACAAAATTGTAATGATATACATTTTGTTTATTAAACAAGTGTAATAAAATTAAAAATACCTCAGTTTGGCATGTATTTAATGTAGGCGATGGTTATGGGTTCCATAAACACTCAGGGTGATTATTACATTCAAAACTAGTTAATTTTTAGAAATCCTTTCTTAGTGCTCACCTACAAATGAAACTCTCCAAATGAACTTAAATGCCAAATTTCAGCGTTCTACGCCACGCAATTCCGGCTACAGACAACGCAAGTTGTCTATTAGTCACTCAGTAACGAAAGAGTGAATCTGTTTTAAGTTTTAACCTAATATTCAGTAATATGATAGTTTATTCCTTATAGTCATTTTGCGACCATTTTTATTGTACCACATATTTATGTAATAATTGCAGGGAAGGTAGAGGGAATTTGGGAACAAGGGTTAAGACACCCCATAACAATCAAGACACTTCCGTTCCACCAAATTCTGGAGGCATTGCGTGTTAAGTGACGAAACTCAACGAAACACCTTGCTTCGTCGTTGCCAAAGCGAGCAAATGTAAAAATGAAATATCTCATTTTCTCGAGTGGGAATCGAACCCACCCATCTGTCGCGTTTGAAGTCGCATAGTTATACCTCTGCGCCACAACTGGCCTTTAATATTAGTTTACTGTAGGATCGTTTAATGTAATGCTATGACAGCATATAATGATATGACAGATTAAAAATTAATTATTTTACGTCGAAACGCCCTTGATCTTAAAATAAATAGTTTCAACAAGCTGTATACTAGCAAACTGGCATATCCTGATTTTTACACGATGTGATTTATTTTTTATTAATCTTATATTATTTTTTTTTCTATATAAACTATTTTTATAATTTTCGCATTAGTAACATTATATGAATTAAAAAATGTGGCATTGGGTTCCACCACACTATACATAATGTCTTGATATTTGGGTAGAAAGTAGAAGACGGAATGGCTTAAGAATAAGTTCCCTCTGCCTATCCTGTTATTCGACGTAAAACGTAAAGCTGCTATTTGTTTTAGTATTGTTAATTCATTCATATTCATCATCATCCCTACCCTTCTCACTATGAAAGAATAAGCGTGAAACTGTTTTTTTTTATAAAAATAAAAGAATAAATCTTGTTGTTATACCACTTTACCATTGTAAATGGTATGTAATTTAGATTTGAATATCAACATTTATAGATTTATTTTTTTAAAATAACAAACGTTTTTTATTATTATGCATCGAAATTTAGTATATGTATATTAACTTTAAATTATGCTTAAAATCACTCATTCTCACATGTAGTTTAAATAACTTATGACATTACAAGTGGAAATCGAACCCATAGTCATCGTGTTACCCACTTACACTATACTAACCTCAATTAATTAAAATATTAAATTATATAAAAAATATAACGCACAATTTATTTATTTACTATTCTTCTTATAGATTAAAGATATATTACAAAAAGATCCACTTACCATATATGGTAAAAGTACAACGCGTGCTGTCGACGCGCGCGCACGCCATACAGCCTCCAGGATACTGACCTCAGAACTTGTTCAAATCGACTCAAACGAAAGATCTGTTACTTGTTTTGCTTAGTTTTTGTTTTTTTTTGTTTTATCAATTTTTGCCTTTTTTTTCTTGTTTCTAATATATTGAAATATTTTAATGCAATTTTGTGTTTTTCGTTTTAAATTATAGTGAAATGTGATTTAGTAAAATTGGATTAGGTTTATTTTTTAGCTTCACACTGTATCTGTAGGCAGTGGGAACATAAGAACTAAGTGTTAAGACACTCCATTCTCCATTAAGACACCACGCAACCCTCTTTCCAACGAATTCTGGAGATATTGCATATTGAATGGCGGAACTCAACGCTACGCTTTGCGCCGTTACCAGAGCGAGAAAAACGAAAATATTAAATGTTTTATTTTTCGAGTGAAAATCAAATCCACATTAGTCGTGGTTATCGTCGCATGAATTTGCCAATGCGGCACAAATTAAAATTTTAGTAAGTAAGTAAAGTTAATTCCTGAGTTATGATTACATAATTGATAAGCATAATATATATAATATATTTAAATAAAATAGTAATTAAATAAAACACAAAATTTTATATAAATATACATTTATACAATTATCTATATCTAGAATTTACCTTTAATCAAAATAATCTAATAATATACCTACACCTACTTTATATGTATAGTGGAGGAGCCGTTCAACGACTTGCTATTAGCATACTCGAAAAATATTTGCAAATACCGATTCATGCAAACCTTAAATGATTTATACGATTCAATGGCGTTTAAAGGACAAAATATGTAAATATGTGCAAAATTTAGTTGATTCGAGAAATGTTTTTTTAGAAAATGTTTTAAAATTTGAACAGTTTCCGTGAGATGCGGGTATAAAAAATAATTAAGAATTTCCTACAATTTTTTTTTCATAATTATAATCCCCACATGACACGAACATTTTAAAAATTTTAAAAGTATTGGATTTTTGTAAAAAGAAATATGTTTGAATCAAACTCGCAAACATTTCTGAATCGTCAAGTAACACAAAAATATCAGTAATATCAGTCTTAAAGGCACCTTCTACCCACTTGGTAGGCAATTCTATTGAAAAGCATGCGTGATAACGATTGCCCTCTTAAAAATATAATTTTACAACAAATTTATACCAACTATCAGCTTCTGTTGTGTAAATTAACAGCATTTATATAAAAATAACATAATACACTTAGAATAGATTGGATATTTAGTCACCGAGGCAGGTTAACCGAAACGTAGGACGATAGCTGGACTCATGATCTTATCAGAACTTTGGGCCGTCAATAGATGAGAAGAGCAGATAACCGAATCGATTGTAAAATTCGATCAGGAAAACGCTGAGAGTGAGCAAAGGTTGGGTAAGAGTTAGAGAGAGAGAGAGAGAGAGAGAGAACTAGACTGAGAGAAATAGAAAATATTTTTATCCTTAACACTCTCACTCCACATCCTCTCGGGTAGAAATTCTGGCGTACCTCTTTCGCCTTGTCCACTGTCATCAACCTCTTTGTACATACAATCTGGGGGTCCACATACATTTAACATGACTTTCTTCCTATGTCACCGACGAAATGAACCAAGCCAGCCTTCTTTTAGCCATGCCACTCATTTTTGCATTTTTTATAAGTCCATTATTAAGCTAGCTGAGACAGTACATTTATTACACAAAGTTACCCAAATTCGTCTGTTGTTTCTCCAAGTGGGGATGGAGTAGGGATCGAATACACAACAGAGGCACCCCAATGTTAAAATAGCGTGAATTTGGTGTCAAAACACTCTTCTCCTCCTTCCAATTTGATACATTACTAATCGAGCGGCGTAACACAACGCCGCGCTTACTTTACAGAACGAGGACAAGAAAATAATTCATTCCACCAAGTGGGGATCGAACCTACTACCATAGCGTTACAAACAAACGTTTCATTCAAATTCTATGCGTAAAAATACGTATATTTTTTGTTACAAAAAATATATAATAATATCACATTCGCATGCATGTCACGTTGCGACGTGACAACGTGAAAGTTTGATAGCGTAGCGAATTCGGCGGTTAACGCAATTTTTTTTACTGCTTCTATGAAATTATTGTCTATTGGATTTGTATTTGTTACCTTTTTCATTCTCGAAAATATAGTAGCTTTACGCTTTTTCCCGTATAGAAAAATACGTAGAGTGTTAAGATATTTTGTTATAATATATTACGTACTAAGGTACTCCGCACTTTCCGCCGTATTTTCAAGACATTTGTTATAGAGTGGCGGAGCTCAACGCGACGATTCGCCCGGAGTGGGAATGGAAGAATGGAGGGGAAATGAAAATAAATTAAATATGATATTTTTACTGAGTTAATATCGATCCACAATCGTCGTATTTACAATGCGAAGGCATCGACGATGACCTTAATTTTTTTTTACAGTTTCACGCTGCATCCCGCTAGCAGCGAGTAGGAAGAGAGAGCCTAGCGATCTTTACTCCCAATTCCGATCTAAAGTTTCCGGCCTTAGATAATACGTAGTTATTAATACATGTATTTTTATTTGTTAAATTTTACAATTTTTTTCAGGAGCAGTGATTTGAGCCTCAGCACGTTTAAAATGTCATACGTTTTCTTTACCATTTTTATTTATTAGTGTGAATAAGCAATTTAAAAATGTAATAAAGTAAGTATTTTTAATAAAATAAAAAACAAACATGCATTTTGTTTTAGATATGTACATAAGCAAAGAAATTAATACATCATTTGAAATACGTTTAACTAAGTAGATATCAAACTCACAACTATCACAGATTAATACTGTTTTCACTAATTTAAAAGTTTTTTTTTTTAATATAATATTTCACGCTTTGTTGTGAACCGAATGTTACGTCACTCCATTCCCCACAAAAAGCCCACATTTTGATATATTGCGTGTCGAGAGGCAGAATTCAACGTTGCGCTTTGTTTTTGTACCGGGGCGAGCAAAGGAGAATAATTAATTTCCCTAAATGAGAATCAAATCCACCGACATCAATGGGAATGAGTGCCCTAACATTAGGTTCCCAGGTTCCCTCTGTCTGTCTAACCTGCTGTGTGCAGAATACGTTATATGTATTCAATTTAATTATTTTTAAATAATACCTCTTTAAAATGTAAGCTATATCTATAAATAAAACAAAAACTTTCAGTAAACACTATAATGTACACCGTGTAATAAAATTAAAAAAAAATCGCTTCACTGAAAAAAATCAATCAACTTCCAAAAATATCATCGAACTTCCCTCCTAAAGTACTTCTAAATTTATGAGCTATATTTGAACTTTTTTTATGTATTTTGTCCAAAAATGTCACAGGTCCAATATCTTCTGGTTCAAAATCTTCTACATGTTTATTTCTATGAATAATGTTCTTAAATCCACTAACAATACCTTTCTTGATGCCATCAAAATAAGCTTTTATGCCATGAACTTCGGGTACTTTATCAAAATCTAAATCTCCTGAACTTATTTTCTCTTTTTCATCATTAAATTCATCTTTAACATCGAGAAAAGTTATACAATTCCTCTTACCTCCTTCTCTAGTTATCTGATTTGGATTTCTTTCATTTCCAGACGCAATATTGAGAGGTCTAAATATAGTGAAATTGGCATGAATTGGCCCTTTAAATCTGTCATCGGGTATATCTATAACGTTTTCAGTAACTTCGTATGTATGTATAGGTCTTTTTGCGATAGGATTGGTATTTTTATTTTTGTTTTCTTCGACTGGTAGGATATCTTCATATTCGTCTTCGAAACTTGATGTGAAGTAAGTATCGTCGTCTTGTTTTCTAAATGGCAATGCTTCGCTGAAGTAACTTATTACTATCTGTAATGAAAAATAAAACTATTATTTTTATTTATATCTTTATCGAATAAAGCAATGAGGGCAGAGGGAACCTAGTGTTACATAATAGACACTCCATTCCCCACGTACAGTCCAATTGTCAAGACATTGGTGTTGATGTTCTACTAAATAAAAATTCATTCCCTCAAGTGGCAATCGAACCCTTAACCATAGCGATTACATTCAGATAAGGTGTTGACGGCGAACGACGGCCTCTCTTAATGAGCTAATAAAGAAGAGACAAGTTGAATTAAATCAATAGGTGCGATCCCATTGACTTAGTCTAACAACATGTGTCTTAACACTAAGTTTCCAGGTTCTCTTTGCCCACCCAGCTTTGTACGGGATACAGCGTGAAGTTAAAAAAACTAAATACTGCGGGAACACAAGAGTCTATAGTAAAATAATGGTCTATTTTTCTGAAGCAGCCCAGTGGTAATAAAAAAAAATGCTTATAATTTAATATTTTTTTTAATTTAAATTTTAAATTATTTTTAAGTTAATCTATTTTAGTTCTGTTTCTTATTGTATTTTAGTTTGTTTCGTTTATTTTAAACTAACAAAACAATAAAAAATTGCAATTTAAGTATTTCAAATATCATATAGCTTCACGCTGTATCCCGCACACTGCAAAGTAGGCAAAGGGAACCTGGAAACCTAGTGTTAAACAACTACAATCTCCACTTTCTGCCGAATTCTTTAGCCGTTGCGTGTGAGCTAGCGAGGAAATGACAATATTAAATGTTTATTTCCCCGAGCGGTAATCGAACTCACAACGTTGGGTTCACAGTCGCACACCAGTGCCTCTGCAACGCGACGGCGTCATTATTACAGTAAAATAATGTATTTATAGCTTATATAGTATGAAAGGTCGCTTCGCTTTCGCCCGCATGACCATGTGAAAATAACTAGGAAAAAAATGATACTCGTATATGTAAAATGACACATTCTTAGAGCGGGAGATAATTCTGAATGTTTTACCGTACCCTTAACGTACCCTTCCTCAAGGAAGCCTTCCTCAACGACTATCCGACGCAAAAATATTTTTTCAATTTATAAATACTGCAATTGTTTCTGAGATCATCGAGCTTAATAAAACAAACCCTTTAGCTTTATACTAAGTAGATGAGAAGGAATATGAATAGATTTTTTATACAATACCTGAATCGCGGTATTGAAATATCCTCAAAGCTTACATATATAACGATGTACTAAATCACCTTGTACAGGATCCGCCGCCTTGAGGGTAGCCAGTTGCCAAACTGGTCGAAATTGGCATGACTGTTCAGATGAAACTCAGATGAAACTCACTAGATTAAGTTTACAACAATACCGAGTCCATTGCAAAGTATTTCTCACCTCAAGGGGAGAGCCAGAGGCCTAGCTTTGGCCAATTTGATCCTTTTTTTTATTTTTTTCTGTACGGTTTTTTTGGTCTAATAGGACGTTAAAGTATAAAAAAGGACATGTTTGTGGGTCCGAATAAACGAAAATAAAATATTCAGGCCGATTTATGTTAGATGTATAAAAACAGTAAGCACTAATAGTCAGTGAAAGAACGTGTAAAATAAAGTTTCCCGTATATTTTATTATACAAAAATGGCATTTAGAAAAAAAATCGCATTTAGAAAAAAAAGTATGTGGCGTACAGCAACTCAAGAATAGAAATATTAAAAGTCAATATAAGAAATATTTCATACAATCCCTGAATCGCGCTATTGAAATATTCTCAAAGCTGAGGTATATAAAGACGCACTAAAGCTCCTCGTCCGGGATCCGCCTCCTTGAGGGACACCAGTCGCCAAGCTGGTCGAAGTTGGCAAACCCGTTCAGATGAAACTCACTACAATCAGTTTATAACAATACCGAGTCGAAACCGAGTTCTTTGTGAAGCCTGTGTGAAGCATTTCTTACCTCAAGGAGGATGCCATAGCCTAGCTTGGCCTGATTTGATCCTTTTTTATATATTTTTTATTTAGATTTTTTTTTATTTCACCTGTACCACATATAGCGATCAGAAGAAACTTAATATTAAGAGACTTTGTTTCCCAATCATCGTCCAATTTTCGAGACATTATGTACTGAATGGCACAACTCAACGCCGCGTTTTGTCTCGTTTTCCGGTAGGAAATGAAAATCATTAATTCCCTCGATCTGTTTTTCATAGTAAGTGCTCCTTGCATATCCTATATGCTATATGCAGAATAAAACGTGAAGCTAAAATAAATAAAGTTTTTTTTTAGCTTCACGCTGTATCCCGCACACAGCAGGGTAGGCAGAGGGAACCTAGTGTTAAGACACTCCGTCCCCCCAAATAAATAAATTTCTTATATAATAATTGAATATTATTAATTCATTCAACTACAAATAGTGTATTAAAATACAAGAAAAATATTCACAACATCGAGGACAAAATTGTTAAAAATTTGACATTATAACATTTAAATATTACTTTTTTAAACTATTCTGAACAAAAAGTACGCAATGGCGGAACAGTAAATAGTTTTTTATCGCTTCTTTAGATAAGATTCAATGACTCCGATGAATTGATGACCTTTTTCTATTAGGTGACCTATTCCATCTACATATTCTTTTTTAAATTCACGCTGTAACCGGGTAGGTAGAGGGAACCTGTGAGAACTTAGTGTTAAGACACTCGGTCCCCATTAAAATACTTCTGTTCCCCACTTTCCGTCTAATTCTGGAGGCTTTGTCTTGTTACCAGACCGTGGTAATTAATTAACCCAAGATAGAACTGAACTCACAGCTGCAATATTTATCTCAAACACTGTGCCGCTACGCCACGACAGCCTCGATCTGCATATTAAGCAATAATAATAATAAATTTGAAGTTGTCGTGGCGTCTGTCTGTAAACGTGACGGTTGTGGGTTCGATTTCCATATGGTGGAACTACGTGGTATTATTTTTTCGTTCAATCGATGTACTGAGTGTTGAGTAGCGGATGTCAACGCCGCGTTAAACTCGCATTGGTATATACATAACCGGACTGATGAATAATTGCATAATTAATATATGTATTTCATAATAACAACAAACTGATGCCACTTTTAAAGGGGATCAACCCCCTTTTATAATGGCTGCTATTGTTCAAAGTCGGGTATCGCATGCGAAAATTAAAAACCACGTTTTAAAACTAGTCACTGAAAATGTAAATTAGATAAAAATTAAACCAAAAAAAGTTTTTGCTTAACTTTACGCTGTATCCTGTACATAGCACGGCAGCCAGAGGGAACCTGGGAACCTATTGCTAAGACACTCTCTTTCCGTTAATGCTGCCTCGTTCCACACTTTCCGTCAAATTCTGGAGGCATTGCGTGTTGAATCACAGAACTCAACGTCACGCTTTACCTCCTTACTAAAATGAGGAAATGAAAATGTTAAATATTTCATTTCTTCGAGTGGGAATCGAACCCACAATCTAAGCCACTGTGCCACGACTGGCCTCAAAATAATATGTAGGTGCTAGTAAAATTATATATACTAAACTAAACACACCATGAAGGCTGTATCTAACAACCATAGCCGGCAAAAAACGTTCACGAAAAGCTAATTAAAAAATAAAAGTGTTACATTATAAAAAGCTCAGCCTTTTATGTCATTTTGTAAAATACTAGTAGCTTAATCGGACTTTACTTGTTAAAATATATTTTTCATTTGTAATTTTAGAATTTTGTTTTATTTATGAGATCTGTATTAGATTAGAAAGCTAAAGATTTAGTTTAGTTGAACTAGCTAATCTCAGGAACTACTGGTATAAATCTTCTTGATGTAGCCCACTGTATCTGCGGTCTTATACCTCGGGGTCTAATATCTCGGGTACTTAGAGTGAGTTTTCAAATATATCACTATTTCTATTTTTTTCCTGACACTTAGCTATCACTATTTTCAAACAAGAGGGAAGCCGCAGTTTAAAGCTACCTAATTCAATTAAGATTTTATTAAATGTTTATATTTTTTTATCGTTTTTATTTTATAATTAAATTATAATTATTTGAGACCAGTTGTGGCGCTGAGGCACATGTGTGACTGTGTGACTGGTTGTGGGTTCGATCAGCACACAAGGAAACGAAATATTTATGTTAATTTATACTTCCATTTCTTCGCTCTAGTGTCGAGGCAAAGCGCGGCGTTGAGTTACATCACTCGAACGCCATCACGAAGGGAGTGTTTTAACACAGTATTCTTCAGCCTACTCTGTCATGTGCGGGATACTACGTGAAGCTAATTTATTTCTTAGATTTTTTAAATTTTATTATTAGCTAGGCTGACATTTGGTGCGCAGTCAATAACGTGGTTATGTAGTTAAAATTTCATATTGTCTTATCGGATTGGGAAACCAAAATTTTAAAACTTTCCCTTTAAAGGGTGTCGAAATCACAATAATGCTATGGATGTGCAGTCGGACACTTTATAACTGTGCCACAATGGCTTCATTCTGATATATTTTCGTATTTTTAAAATAGTCTTTCTTAATAAGGATCAAAATATAAATATTTTGGTAATAGGATCTATTTATAATGTGGCAGGTCCTATTATTTTTGTTTTGTAATATTGGTATAAATATAGATTATCTTTATGTAATATAATATATTTCAATCGCATTTTAATTAAAGTTTTCTAGGTAAGCTGCTACAAAATCTTCAACCGTTGCTAATGTTTAAAATTTCAACTACGGGTTTTTTTAGCTGACGAAGAAATCAAAGGTTCTGTTCAAAATAACCTCCACGCTGTATCTCGCCTATAACGGGATAGGCAAAGGGTTCCTTCCCTTAACTTCAATTGCCAAATTTTTTGAGGCATTGCGTGGTGCGCAACTTAACGTCGGGCTTTTGCCTTGGAACCAGAGTGAATTATTGAAAATAATAATATATAATAATTCATTCTCCTGAATGAGAATTGAACCGACAACCGTCGCGATACAATCACACCCTTGTGCCCCTGCGCCACGACGGTTGTCTATTTGACGCTTATGTTCTTTTATGCTTAACTTCATTTTCTAATAATATTTTTTTTTGAGTTTTTCTCTTCTTCACTTAATATTGCATCTTTTTTTGATAATAAAAGAAATATATTTTTTTATTTTAGAAATATATATTTTTTAACAAAGAAGACAAAGAAGAAGGCAAAAGACAACAGGGAAAGACAAAGAAACATGGGATTTTTTTAGCTTCACGCTGTATTCTGCATATAGCAAGGACCTATTCTGCTCTAGGAGCAATTAATAGTTACCTTGGAACCTGGGAACATAATGTTAAAGTACTCTGTTCTTTTTAAGACACTTTCGTTCCCTACTTACACCTGAATTCTGGAAGCATTGCGTGCTTAGCGGCGGAACTCAACGCCGCGCTTTAATCTCGTTACCATAGCGAGAAAATAAAAAAAGGCTTTGTAGATTAAAATCTTAAAATATAATTTAAAAACATATTCATACGGAATAGCCACTATAGACATCACAGCCAGTATTTTATTTTCTCAACATTTATATGTTTATCTTATTTTAATCTTTAAAGTAAAATTTACAACTATACTTTAACAGAATTGTATGATTTGTTAACCTATAAATACACCGACGTGACTCATTTAGTAAGTCGTTGATTAAATACACGTTTGTAGATTCGAGTCCACTATAATATATGAAATATAATAATAATAATACTTTATTACATCAAAAAAAAACAAAGAAAAATAAAATTACGTTTCATGATATAAAAAACGTGCAATGGCGGCCTTATCACTTAGAGCAATTTCTTAAGGACAACCATTAGAAAGGATTTATTTCGCTCAGTTCGAAATAAGAGTCCCGTAAAAAAAATATTATGAATACGAATTTATTGCAAGAAATAAAGAATAGTTCTACTCTGTATCCTACATATTGCAGCGTAGACAGGAATCTAGTGCTAAAAAACTTGATTTCCAGCTTCGCACCTAATTTTCTAGCTAAGCGTAACCGGCGGAACTCAACACCGCATGATGTCCTTTAAAAAAAATTACATATTTAAATCAAATAACTTACAAAATATAGTAGAATCTTGATATCCATGTCTAGTTCATGCGGATCTTCACAGCCAACTGACAACTTCTATTCTCGAACTTCGGGAGCAAAAAATGCGGGTTGTTTTTTATCAAAGAAATAAATTAAACAGTTTCACTCTAAATACGTAAGGGAAATGACGATAATAGTTCGAGAGCGATCGTTTTATAATCTCGATGACTCATTGTCATCGGGGTATGCCTTTGTTTTAAGGGATTGTCCAAGGTTCTTTTCTGTTTTGGGTATTTTTTATGTTACGTTGGGGTAAATCTGACAATACATGTTATGATTGCAGGTTAAATTTGAAACATTTTACTGTCATCTCATTTTACTCTTTTAATCACTTGGTTCTCTATTTTTATCATTCACTCCGAAATACGAGAGAGAAAGAGGGAGAGAGAGAGAGAGAGAGATGTCGGGAAATAAGGAATGTCGTTTTGACACTAGGTTTTCTTTTCTTAACTATGCTTCTGATCTGAGCAACGCAATCTGTATTCATTAGTTTTTGCAATATAACTGCATTTGTCTATAACACTAAATCAGCTTCACGCTGTATCCCGCACACAGCAGGATAGGCAGAGGGAACCTAGTATTAAGACACTCCGTTTCCCACTTTCTGCCGAATTCTGGAGGCACTGCGTGTTGAGTGGCAGAATTCAACGCCGCACTTTGCCTCGACAACAGAGCGAAGAAATGGACATATAAATTTAAGTAAATATTTCATCTCCTCGAGTGGGGATCGAACCCACAACCAGTCGATTTTAAGTCACACTTTGTCCCCCTGCGCCACGACTGGCCTCAACACACCACCTGACGTCATATCATAGCAACATGGCATCCAGCGTTTTCATAAAAAAAATGAAATTGTATAATTTAAATGCGTTTTACTTATCAATTCAATAATAAAGTCAGGAGGCAAGTGGTAGCGCAGGGGCACAAAGTGTGACTGTAAATGTAAAAGCGCGCAAAGCTTGCACGTTCGATTTCTACTCGAGGAAATGAAATATTTAATATTTTCATTTCTTCTTAATCAATATTTTTATATCACGTGACGCTAGAAAAGAATCTATAATTATTTCGTTATACAATAAGGACCTTGAGATCTTTAGGTATGGGTTTGGAATACATATGGTATGGATAAACATCGTAAAATGGAAAAAAAAACGGTTGAGGTATCTTGATTAATTTCTTTAGGTATGGGTTTGAAATATTTTACCCTACATGCTGCTCCCGTAAAAGGAGCGCAGACGCTTCCATTCTGTATACTTTGAATTTCAACTCGATATCTCCAAGCATTTCTGAGATAAAGACTCTTGACAGACAGACGGACGGATAACGAAGTGATCTTATAAGTGTCTCTTTTTTTCTTAAAATGTACGGAACCCTAAAAATAAGTAAATCACTGACCACAAAATATTTATTAGTTATAATTATAACAATTATAAGGCCCAAAGTCGCGCATTGCTTGCATTTTTGCCACATCCGTATTGTATATTACTCATACTTAAAATCGATTCCCTTCATTCAGATGACTAAATCTATTAACACTGTCACAGTTTTTTTTAATAAAATCAAACCATCTTCACGTTGTATCCTGCACACAGCAGGTTAGGCAGAGGGAACCTAGTGTTAAGACACTCTGTTCCCAATTCTTTGGAGGCATTGCGCGTTGAGTGGCAGAACTCAACTCAGGGACACTTCGACACCAAAGAGAAGAAATGAAAATATAGATTTAAGTAAATATTTTATTTCCTCGAGTGGGGATCGAACCCACAACTATTCACACATTTGTGCCCCTGAATCATGGCTGGCTTTAATTTATAAATGTTGCCCGACTGTTTGTCTATTTGCACACGCATATCTTCCGAACTATTGTTGAATGCTGTTATTAAACTTGGAAAGGACGTAGACGTAATCGATTTTGAAAGCTGAAGAACTAGGTATAAACAATAATAGTCCTGCAAAACTTTGATAAATAAAGAAACAGTTCTTTGAAATACAAAAACTGAAGAATGGTTGAATTTTTTTTTTCACGCGTATCCCACACACTGCAGGATAGGCAGAGGGAACCTAGTGTTAAGACACTCCGTTCCCCATTTTCTGCCGAATTCTGGAGGCATTGCGTGTTGAGTGGTAAAACTCAACGCCGCGCTTTTACCTCGATACCAGAGCGAAGAAATGGAAATATAAATTTAAGTAAATATTCTCTCTCTCATTATCTCCTCAAGTGACGATCGAACCCACAACCAGTCGGTTTTAGACTCACAATTTGTGCCCCTGAGCCACGACTGGCCTCTGAATTGAATTTAAATAGTTTTCATTTCTCTGCTCGGGTAAAAAAAGACAGCATTATACAAGCGTTGGACTGAAGCGCGATAGGCTGTGGATTCAATTTCTACTCGAGGAAATGAGATATTTAATATTTCCATTTTTTAGTACTATTGAGTTTCCCCACTCAATACCCAATGCCCAAATTCAGAGGAAAATGGTAAACGGAGTGTCTTATCTCTAGATGCCCTGTGCCTAACCTGCTGTGTTCGGGATATAGCGTGAAGCTAAAACAAAAATATTCAATGTAAATTGTAAACCCATATATGGACATGTAGTGAGAAGGATCTTAATCAAAGTTACTGTCGAGAACTAGTTAGTATAATATGTTCCTTTCTGTAGTCTCTAAACATGGTGTGGGTTGAGTTCCGCCATGCGCCATGTCACGATCTTAGGTTGATCGTTGTATAAGGAAATAGGTGGAGTTAAAGTGAAATATTTTAAGAAATGTTTAAAAGAAATTATTTTCATTAGAATTTTTTTTTAATATTGTATTTCAAAGACACTAAGTAGGGTAAGAAGTATGTGGAAAAATTTTACATATTGACTTAACACTATGCGCTATTTTATTTTGAAGATATACTTTGAGATCATTACGATATATTACAGAATTGTATAGACGATGTAGTTTTAGGTACGATTCCCTTTCGGGGAAATATCAGATTATTATATTATATTAAAATATGGAGGTATCCATCTCACTTGCTTCGATAAAACTCACACGGCGTTCGATGTCGCTGTTTACCTATACATTTGGGTGGAAATCGGAAAACAGAATGTCTTGACACTTTTTTATATTTTTTTTAGTTTCACGCTGTATCCCGCACGTGTACGGGTAGCTTGAGGGAACCCGGGAACTGAATCCGGGAGTTAAGACACTCCGTTTCTATTAGGACACTTGTGTTCCCCACCTCCGTTTTCTATGCTTTTTTTATATACAAAATATACTTTTCTACGTAAATATGGATAGAATTATTATTCGTTTACTTTCAAGAGGAAGCTATTTATATTTAACAACCGGACTTTGAATTTGCTTTAAAATCATATTGGAATATTTGAGAGTAATTTTAAACTTAGTTTGTATACAAAGTTAAAATGTTATTAATATGGAAATAATCTTTGTTTAGAATGAGAATTTGCATTGAGTTTTTTTAAGTAAGTATATTCTGTTGTGTTTATCATCTCAATTCAAGATTGGAGATATCGAGAGGGGAGAGACTGACAAGACACTCCGTTCCCCACTTTCTGCCGAATTCTGAAAGCATTGCGTGTTGAGTGGCAGAACTCAACGCCGCGTTTTTATCTCGACACTAGAGCGAAGAAATGGAAATATAAATTTAAGTTAATATTTCATCTCCTCAAGTGGGGATCAAGCCCACAACCAGTCGGTTTTAGACTCACAATCTGTGCTCCTACGCCACGACTAACCTCTGTATTGAATTTAAATAGTTTTCATTTCTCATACGAGACTTTAATTTGGTATGGATCTGGACTCGATTTGTCATTCGGAGTGTAAAATTATTATATAATAGCTTCTCCGTTTTAGTAAGACTGGGCATGACACGGACATTGAGTTCCGCTACTCAATTATGACTAGCATTAGTCTTAAATTTGGGCAGAAAATTTGCTCGTCACCAACTAAGTTGGATCGAAATTTTTTTATATTACAAAACATAGCCCTGCTGAACATAGGCCTCTCCCAAGGATTTCTGACGATCAAACGATCTGGACATAGTCAGACGTTTCGCTGCTGTACCAGAGTGGCACCTTGTAATTATATAAAGGCTAAACTAAAAGTAATTACAGAATTTGCAACTACAAACTAAATTACGTTGGTAGACGAGTTTGTAACTGCATTAGTTGAAATTTTGTTCGCAAAGTGAAGCAAAATGGGTCATATGGCACAGTTAGTAAGGCATAGTGTATAAAAGTGCAGCTTCGAATCTACAGTGCCTAACAAATGTTAGCGTATTTGGTGATAAGAGATTAAGTGTTAAGACACTCTGTTCCATGTGTTCTTCTAAATTTTCAAGATATTATATTGAGTGGCAGAGTACAGTGCCACATTTTGTCTACCTGTGTGAAGAAATTAAAATAGTTTAATTATAAACATTCCACGCTGTATCCCGCATATATCAGGGTAGGCAAAAGGAACCTGAGAACCTAGAGTTAAGTTAAGCTCCCCGTTAACACATTTTCCTTGTCCACTTTCTGCTGGTGCTTTGCAGCCCTAAAATATAAAATAATTAATTCATCTAAATAAATTAAATATTTAATATTTTCTATCTCTTTCGCTCTGGTTAGTTCCGCTCCTCAACACGCAATGCCACTAAAATTCGGTGGACAGTGGCGGACCCTGCTATGTACGAGATACATCATGAAGCTACAAAAATTCCTCGACAGGGATCGAATTTACACCAACTGTGCTTAAAGCCCCACGGCGCCACGACGGCTTCGACTATCTATTAAATGAACTCTACCGTTAGTTTAAACTTGTTAAAACTTTTACATAAAACCTTAGTAACTAGTTGCGTGACAATTTAGTTATAAACTTCACCTTTACCGACGTAGGTGCAATTTAGAAGGTTACTTTTATCCTCATAGGGTAAAAGTAGGTTTGGTATGGTTTACGAATTTATAAAATTTGATTTAAGTTTGGTCCTCTCGTCTAAATAGTATTAATTTGAAGGATGAATTAGTAATGATTGAGGCCACTCGTGGCGCAGCGGCACGAGGTGTGACTGTAAAACCGACTGGTTGTGGGTTCGATCCCCACTCGAGGAGATGAAATATTTACTTAAATTTATATATCTATTTTTCGCTCTGGTGTCGAGGTTAAGCGCGGCGTTGAGTTCTGCCACTCAACACGCAATTCCTCCAGAATTCGGCAGAAAGTGGGGAACGGAGTGTCTTAACACTAGGCTCCCTCTGCCTACTCTGCTGTGTGCGGGATACATACGTGAAGCTGATTTGATGAATTAGTAATTGACGCCGTTGTGGCGTAATGGCAAGAACGTGTGACTGGCAACGCTACAGTTGTGGCTTCGATTGCCTGTCGGGGCAATTAATTATTATTTATTAATATTTTCATTTGGCAAAGCGCTACGCTAAATCCCGCTTCTCTACACGCAATGCCTCGAAAAATCGACTGAAGTGGAATAAAGTGTCGTAATACTAGGTTGTGAATGAAAGTAGTAGTAGAATGTGAAGCTAAAAAAATAATTATATTTTCAGCAAAACAGTGCGGTGTCCAATTTCTTCACTAAACATGTCGTTCTCTCCGTTCCTTCCCCAATTCGGAGGAAGAATCTTAAAACTAGGTTATATATCAAATAAAAAAAATCAATATAAACTGCAGTAGTTGTATTGGATCTGGTGACAAAGTGCAACATCGTCTCTAACTGTAAACGACGACTATGAGATCTATATTTAAATTATTTTCATTTACCCGCATTGTTAGACTGCGCGGCGTTAAGTGCTCCGACACTCAACATTTCAATCAAAAATTGGGCGGTGTGTGGAGAACGGAGTATTTTAGCAGGCCAGTATAAGGCCTTGGTCCATTCTCCTTGTATCATAAAAGATTTTGGCTTGACCAAAGGAGATCCTGGCACCAACACAAAATTTCAAGATATAATTTATTTTAATTGATTTAATCATCTTCTTATCTTTACTGATGGAACGAAGCTTTCTAAAGAAAGGTACATTGGTGAAAAATTTTAAATTATTTTACAATATAAATATCTTCCAAGTCTTCTGCGCTTACAGATAAGGCTGTTGCTTTATTAGAAACAATCCTGTTCACACGCTCCTATGACTTCAGACAGAAGGCTATTTTTACTGATTCGCTAAGCTATTTAATAGCGTTAAGAAGTAACTGTTTCATAGTAAATTGAGATCTTCAATTGTTTTAAGGATTTGCGAAGAATTATACTCATGTCTTCTACAGAGTTTAGATATTACTTTAGTTTGGATTCCAGGACATTCAGGAATTAATGGAAATGAATCCGCAGACTTCTGCGCTAAGCTAGCTATCCAGTGTGGCACTTTAGATTATTCTATTATTATTCTAATTCGGCCCACGATACATCAACAAATCCTTGATCTCATCTTGACGAGTCTTGGAGAAAACTCTGAAAAAAATCAAATGCTCTGAAAGGTAAATACTATGCTTCTATTCAACCTACTATCCCAAGGCGACCTTTGTTTTATTCTCAGAAGATTACTGAATGGAGGATTATATCAACAATTCGTCGCTTGCGCTTTGGACATGCATGTATAGCTGTCCATCTGGCTAAGATCAGGGTTTGTTTTTAGTCCGCTATGTAAATGTTTATGTAAATAAATATATTAAATATAACAAAAAGCTCAAACCAGTCAGAGGCTAGTCGTGGCGCAGCGGCACAAAGTGTGACTGTAAAACCAATTGGTTGTGGGTTCGATCCCCACTCGAGGAGGTGAAATTTATTTAAATTTATATTTCCATTTCTTCGCTCTGGTGTCGAGGACAAGTGCGACGTTGAGTTCTGGCACTCAACACGCAATGCCTCCAGCATTCGGCAGAAAGTGGGGAACGGAGTGTCTTAACACTAGGTTCCCTCTGCCTACCCTGCAGTGTGCTGGATACAGCGTGAAGCTGATTTTATTTAAAAAGCTCAGTCGTGGCGCAGTAGTTCAATTGTGTAAGACTGTAAGATCGACTGGTTGTGGGTTCGATCCCCACTCGAGGAAGTGAAATATTTATTTACATTTATATTTCCATGTCTTCGCTCTGGTGTTGAGGCAAAGCGCGGCGTTGCGTTCTGCCACTCAGCACGCAATGCCTCCAGAATTCGGCGGAAAGTGGGGAACATATTATAGATATATGACGTCCATTTACTCCTCCTTACTTACATCGCTTAATAATAAAAGTTTTTCGAGTCGTTTTGGTGATAGGCGGTTTCGGGTTCAAAGGAAGGTGAGTGTGAGTGAGATGTTACTTCATCATTCAAATGTTTCAAGTTAGTTGGTAATTTATTCGATACAATACCTATTAAAAAGTACTTAATAAGTACAAGTATCGAGTACAAAAGTATCGGTATCGAAAGGCAATGTACTCGATACCACAAAGTATCGATACTTTTTTTTCGTGTTTCTATACACTGTTACTGAACTGCAATGAAATATAAAATAAAAAAACCCGGTTTAGTGCGAGTTGTACTCACCCACCGAGGGTTGCATATCAATTTTAGGATTGTAGGTCAACGAGAACTATACATTCTAAAACTTGACAACTTCAGGTTTTTAACTTTTATATGTATAGTATTTTGTATGAAATTAACTACAATTATAAGCTCGTAATAGTTTTTGTGATTTTTTTTGTTTATTTGTTCTACAAGTCCTCACTTTTTATAGGTCTATACGTATTTTATTTAAAAAGCTAAAAATAAATAAAATCAAAACAAATAAATATACAAAAAGGATCAAATAGCCAAGCTAAACTATGGCACCCTCCTTGAGGTGAGAAATGCTTCACAAAGGCTTCACAAAGAACTCGATTTCGACTCGGTATTGTTATAAACTAATTGTAGTGAGTTTCATCTGAACGGGTTTGCCAACTTTGACCAGCTTGGCGACTGGTGTCCCTCAAGGAGGCGGATCCCGGACAAGGAGCTTTAGTGCGTCGTTATATACCTCAGCTTTGAGAATATTTCAATAGCGCGATTCAGGGATTGTATGAAATATCTATACCAATTTAACTACTTTTTTTTATATTACAAAGCTGAAAAGTTTGTAAAATTAAAAAAATAATAATCTTAGGACATACTGGTTTGAATTTCTTGTTGTGAATGTAGGGATTGCAGTGACTGAGTTCACTACACAGTAGGTTCTCTCTATCTACCCTGCTCTATATGAGATACAGCGTGAAGCTAAAAGCAAAAAAATATTTATTTTGCACTGTTAAATTAAGCCGTCACGTCATGGTGTTCTTGTAAGTTCGTAGTAGTTGTCACTTCAAATATGGACACATATTGTTCCGAAAAATGGACAATCATAGAAGTTGAAAAAATATGTATTACAATTTTAATAATTATGTAAATATGGAGGCTATCGAAACGGAACGTATCGAAAATAGGCCAGTCGTGGCGCAGGAGCTTGTGATCCTGGTCACAAGCGTGCGACTGTAAACAGGACACATCGTGGGTTTGATTCTCCTATTCGAGGAAATTAATTATTTAATATTTTTATTTCTTCGCTCTGGTAACAAGGCAAAACGTGGCGTTTAGTTCCTCCTACTCAACACTCATAGCCTCCAGAATTTGGCGGAAAGTGAGAAATGGAGTGTCTTAGCATTAGTGTTGGGCGTTACTGTTATATTTTTATAATGCATTATTCATTATATTATATTTTTTTAACTGTTATTTTAAACTGTTGTAATATATATTATATTATTTTCAACGTAAATATAATACAATGACAAAATGTACGAAGTTCAAACTAATATTTTTGTTATTAGTTATTTTAATGTAAGTAATATTTGGCCTTTCTGCCATTGAGTTATACGATGTGAAGTTCGCCATCATTATTTTACTTGATCTTGGCTGAACCCGATGTAGGCCGATCAACCACTAAATATTTCCGATCATTGCCGAACCGAGGCGCCACACACCATTTTATAGCAGATAATGAATATTATAAATAACAGTCAGTGTTGAAAATAATGATTAGAACATTAGAAATTTATAATGAATTATATTATCTGTTGTTTGTTATAACGCCCAACTTTACTTAGCATTAGGCTCCTAGGTTCCCCTGCTATGTTCAAGATACAGTGTGAAACTAAAAAAAAAACATAATTCTCCCAAGCGAAATTTGAACCCGAGTTACATTCATACACTGTGCTACTATGCTATATTAGCGTGTTTTATTTATTTAAATTAAATAAGATATGCTACCGTTGATCCCTCTTTGCGGCCATCTGACACGGTGCAGCGCAGTTCGTGTAATTAAACAATAATAATATTTTGTTTTGTAAAATATTCAGAATTTCAGATTGAAAATTAATCCGTTACAGTATTTATTATGAAACTGGCCTTTTATATGTAAAATTTATAAACCCGTACATATTTCAATTTAACGGGAAAGGCTATAAGCAGTATTATGGCGTAGTATGAGGCCGAGGTGGCGCAGGAGCGCAAGTGTGTAACGTAAAGCGTTGATTGTGGATTCAATTCCCGCTGGGGGGAATAAATTATTATTTATTAGTATTTTCATTTTTTCGCTCTGGTGCCAAGGCAAAAAGCCCGGCGTTGAGTTCCGCGACTCAACACACAATGCCTCAAAAATTCAGTGGAAAATGGGGAACGGAGTGTCTTAACATTAGGTCCCCTTTCCCTAACCTGCTATATGCGAGAAATATANTATATATATATATATATATATATATATATATATATATATATATATATATATATATATATAGTTATGTGAGTTAGGCAGAGAGAACCTAGCAACCACGCAAGATCCACATTTTGAGGTACTGAGTGCTAAGTGACGAAATGCTGCTTTGTCTTGTTACCAGAGCCAAGTAAAAATCATTCCCCTGAGGGGAAATAGAACCCGCAACGGTTCAGACCATTGTGCCGCTGTGCCATGGCGGCCTCAAAAAATTGTTCAAAGTATTCTTTTGAAATCGACGAAAAGTTATACTTCCAACAATATTACAAAGACGGATCCAGCCCTCAAAAAGTTTGTGGTCCCAGCCACCTCAAATCGGTCAGGTGCAAGGCGAACTACGAGCAGTTAGCTGTTGCCCGCGACTTCGTCCGCGTAAATTTCGAGTTGAATGTTAATAATCTTATCTCTATACATAATAAGACAGTAAAAATATTTTGTTTGTATATTTAGTAATTTTGACTGAAATGGATAGATCCCTCTATCTCTCTTAAAAAGAATAATAGAAAGCAAAAATATATTTTTTTAATTATTGTCTGTCTGTCTGTCTGTATGTATGATCACGCTAATCTCCAAAGTACTGAACCGATTTACTTAAAAAGTCAAAAATAATAATATACAGAAAAAAAATTATCGTTTTTTTAATATTAAATTTTACCTTGTTATATGTTTGCATTTTGTATTAAATTAACTACAATTATGTGCTTGTTTGTCTGTAATTTATAAATATATAATTTTTTGAGGGTTTTTAACTTTTTGTTTATTTGTACTGCAAGTTTTCACTTGTAGGTCTACGAGAAATACAATATAGATTTGGTTTACGCGGCGTATAAAGTTATAATTTTTTCTAATTTTTTATAAAAAAAGTTAAAAATAAAGAAAATAAAAAAATGTTACAATAAAAAAGGATCAAATCAGCCAAGTTAGGCTACGCCATCCCGCTTGAGGTGAGAAATGCTTTGCAAAGAACACGTGTAATCTTGTATCGGTATTGTAAACAAACTAATTGTAGTGAGTTTCATCTGAACGGGTTTACCAACTTCGACCAGCTTGGCGACTGGTGTCCCTCAAGGAGGCGGATCCCGGACGATGAGCTTTAGTGTGTCGTTATATACCTCAGCTTTGAGAATATTTCTATAGCGTGATTCAGGGATTGTATGAAATATTTCTAATTTAACGACTTTTAATGTTGTCTATATGTATAAGATTCTTGCGTACTGATAGACAACGCACAGCCGGAACTACGCGGAATACAACGCTAAAAACATATTCCTTGGGAGTTTAAGACAACACTGAGAGACCATCGTGGAGCAGGTGCACAAGGGTGTGACAGTAACGCGACGGTTGTGGCTTCGACCCCCACTCGAGGGAATGAATTATTATTAATTCATAATTTTTCTCTCTGGTACAAGACATAGACATTTTGTTCACAAAGTGAAAAAAAGGGCATCTGGCCTAGTTGGTTAGACTTACTATACAAAAGTGCCGCTTTGAATCTATAGTGCCTTTACTTAAATGTTGGCATATATGAGATTAAGCCGGACAGTCTTTCTGCTGAAAAAAAAACATTTACCCGAAATAAGGCTCGAAGCCACAATCAGGGTAAAATGATTTTTTTATAGAAAAGACAAGGCAACGAGGTACTGTTCATCTGATGGTAAGTAATCACCGCCGACCACAAACTTCTGTAACTCCAGAGCTCGGAGGAACTATCATTGCAATATTTCATCAAAATAAATTAAATATTTAATATTTTTAATCCTCGCTCTAGTAAGTTCCGCCACTCAGAATTCAGTGGAAAGTGGGGAACGGAAGTATCTCAATGGGGAACAGAGTATCTTAACACTAGGTTCCCAGGTTACCTCTGCCTACCCTGCTATGTACGGGATACAGGGTAAAGCTAAAAAAATCATCGAGAGAGATCGAATTTACTCTAAGCGTGGTCACAGCCCCACGACGCCACGACAGCCTCTACTATTTATTAAATGAACTCTACCGTTAGTTTATAATTGTTAAAACTTTACATAAAACCTTAGTAACTAGTTGTGTGGCGATTTAGTTACAAACTTCACCTTTACTGACGTAGGTACAATTTAGAAGGGTACCCTTACACCCTTATAGCTTGTTAGAATATTCATTGAGATTTGCACGGTGAGAGTGGGTTTGACATGTTCAAATAATAACAATTTAAGCGATGAACTATGAATTGAATCCGTCGTGGCGTAGTGGCACAAGCGTGTGACCGTAAAAGCGATGGTTGTGGCTTCGATGCCCACATAATGTACCGTAGCGTTTGGAGCTCCGTTCTCTCTGAATATCCCGCTAGGGATAAAGCGTGAAGCTAAGTTAATATTTCTTCTCTCTGGTGCAAGGCAAAGCGCGGCGCTAAATTCCGCAACTTAACACTCAATGCCTCCAAAATACGGCTGAAGTGGGGAACGTCTTAACGCTAGCTTCCCAATGGCTGGCGCAGTGCAACAGCGTCTGACTGTAAGCGCGACGGTTCAGGGTTCAATATTTAAATTATTTTCATTTACCCGCTCGCCTGCTGTTAGACTGCGTGTCGGTGAGTTTTCCATAAATTAATGTTTGGAAAATTGGGCGGTGCGTGGGGACCGGAGTGTCTTAATTAGGTTCCCTCTTTCTCTAGGTTCCCTCTACCTATCCTACTATATACGAGTTACAGCATGCAGCTGCAATAATATCTGAATGCAGAATGAAATTACATTCAGTATTTAGTATTCAATATACAGGTTTAATTCTATTCTAGGAACAACGTCGACTACATTTTCAAAGGGGATTTGATATAATGCTACTAGGAACTGTATGTCGAGTTTATATGAAATTTATAGCTTTGGTGTTTATTTACGTTGCTTAATATTTAATTTTCTTACTTTAAAAGTAAATTATTGAATGTAAATTTTATCATTTTTTTATTGTCACGCTGTGTCCCTCAGGCAATAGGGTATGTATAAAGAACCTAGTGCTACGACACTCCGTTTCCCTTTTTCCGCTGAATTCTGGAAGCGTGGCGGAATTCAACGCCGCGCTTTGCCTCGATGCGAATAAAATAGAAATAGTAAATAAAATAGTAAATGTTTATTGTGAAATTGTGAAATAGCTGTAAGTTCACAGTAGTTAAATTCTTATTAAGAAAATGTATAAAAATTTGAACGTAGCGGGACTTGAACCCGCGCCTCGTGCCGGGGGGACCTCCTCCTCGAGTCCCGCTACGTTCAAATTTTTATACGTTTTCTTTATAAGTTTGGAATAACTTTCTAAGGTTTCTTTCCGAAGTGTGGAATAACACTTTAAAAATGTTAAAAATATTCACAGTAGTTGTCAGTGCAAATATAGACATTTGTTGTGTGTGGAGTGTCCAAGTGCCTCCAAAATTTAGCGGAAAATTTGACGTGTCGAAAATTTCGGTGTGTTGCATGGCGAAATTAAACGCCGCGCTTTGCTTCGACACCAGAGCGAATAAATGAAAATAAAAATTAAATAAATATTTCACTTTCTCGAGTGGTGATTGAACCTACAACCAGTCGTGTTTACAGTCACACACTTGTGCCTCTGCGCCACGATTGGCCTCCTATTTAATCGTAATAGATACTTCAACTTATATGATTTCATCCACTGTTCGAATAAACAAATGTTTATATTTGCACTGACAACTACTGTGAATATTTTTAACATTTTTAAAGTGTTATTCCACACTTAGGAAAGACACCTTAGAAAGTTATTCCAAACTTATAAAGAAAACGTATAAAAATTTGAACGTAGCGGGACTCGAGGAGGAGGTTCCCCCGCCACGAGACGCGGGTTCGAGTCCCGCTACGTTGCAAATGGTCTTAATATTAGGCTTCCTCTGCCCTACTGGGTGAGAGATTCAGCGTGAAGCTGATTTTGTTTAAATAAAGTGAACGTCTAGGCTATCAAAACCGTACGTGATTTTCAGGAAATCTTTTAAATGACACGTCGCTCCCGTAAAAATTGTATTTTTGGAAAAAAAAGAAAGGAAAAGATCCGACGTGAGATAGATACCTAGAGCATATAAAAGAGAACCAAAATTAAAGTAGAAACATATATTTTATTTTTATAATCATCTTTATGTCGTCAAAATACGCATAGACCAATAGTGTTACAGGAGAGGGCAGAAGCGTGTGACTGTAAACGGAGCAGGTTGTGGATTCGGTTCCTACTCAAGGAAATTAATTATTTAATATTTTCATTTCTTCGCTCTGGCGTCGAGGCAAAGGCTTCACACTGTATCTTGTATACAATAGGGTAGGCAGAAAAAGCCTAGTGTTAAGACGCTCCGTTCCTCACTTTCCCCTGGATTTTTCGAGGCATTGCGTGTTCAGTGGCGGAAATCAATGTTGGGCTTTTGCCTTGGTGCCAGTGCGAAAAAATATTAATAGTAGTAATTCATTCCCTCGAGCGGGAATCGAACCCACAACCGTCGCGATACTATGTTGTTGCATATAATATGGGATTGAAATATGTACGGGCTTATGAATTTTAAATATAAGAGTTCAATGTCATAATAAATACTGTAACGGATTCGTTTTCAATCTGAAATTCGGAAAAAAAATATATATAGATTGAATTATTCATAACTATGTTATTTTTGATACTATTACAGTGTGTTCTGCCATAACTGAACGCCGCGCTTCGCCTGGGGGAAAGCGTCTTATTGGATATGGAGTGTCTACACGCTAGGTTCCCCCTGTCTACCTTGATATGTGCGAGATACAATGTGAAGCTAAAAACAACAAGATATAAACATTTACCCAAGCGAAATTTGAACCCTTGTTTACATTCACTACTACGCTATATTAGCGTGTTTTATTGCTTTAAAATAAATAAGCTGTGCTACCGTTGATCCCTGCGGCTCTCTGACACGCTGCAGCTTAGTTTGTGTAATTAAAAATTAAAATTAAACAATAATGACAATTAGTTTTGTAAAATATTTTTAGAATTTCAGATTGAAAACGAATCCGTTACAGTATTTATTATGAAATTGAACTCTTATATTTAAAATTCATAAGCCCGTACATATTTCAATTCCATATTACATGCAACAACAAAGTATCGCGACGGTTGTGGGTTCGATTCCCACTCGAGGGAATGAATTACTACTATTAATATTTATATTTCTTCGCACTGGCACTAAGGCAAAAGCCCAACGTTGAGTTCCGCCACTGAACACGCAGTGCCTCGAAAAATCCAGCGGGAAGTGGGGAACGGAGTGTCTTAACACTAGGTTCCTTCTGTCTACTATGTTGTATGCGGAATACAGATGAACTATGAAGCCTAAGTTTAGCCTCCCACGTTAAAATATATTCAATACAACAACAAATTCGTCCGCATGATTTTCGTGACGTAGTGACACAAGTGTGTGAAAATATTACGATAGTTGTAGCTTCGATTCCCACTCGGGGGAATGAATTAATTTTTTATTATATTTTCATTTCTATCTCTGCTACCAAGGCAAAAAGCGCAGCGTTTCCTAACACTAGGTTTCCTCTGTCTACCCTGGAACACAATAAATTTTCAATTCGGACACAGTAGTTCGTGAGATTGGGGCGTTAAAACGAACAAACTACTTATAATATTAATATAGATAAATAAAATAGATATATGTTAAATAAGGATATAGAACTACCCTGTTCGATACGATTAGTGCGCTTCACAGTGCTTTAATATCGATCGTTGCAGTTTAATATTCTATTCGTTAAATGAAACTAGTATTCTTGGATCTTTATCTAGAATAAATAATTCTTAGCACTAAAAGTAGTTGATATTCTACGGGTTAGTTTTATAGAAGGTATCATATTCGACATTTTTTTTGCTTTACGCTGTCTTGCAGGGTTGGCAAAGGGAACCTAGTGCTAAAACACTCCGTTGCAGAAATCAAAGCCACTTTTTCTTGCTACCAAAGCGAGGAAATAAAAAAAATCATTCATCAAATCGAACCCACAACCATTCCGCGAACAGCTAGACTATTGCGCCGCTGTTCCACGACGGCCCCAAAGTATTGTTCCAAGTATTCTTTTATTGATCGATCAATTCGAGATCGATAAAAAAATATATATGCATTAAAATATACCACCGAGGGTTCCGTACCATTTTTAGGATTGTAGATCGACGGGAAGTAGTTAAATTAGAAATATTTCATACAATCCCTGAATCGCGCTATTGAAATATTCTCAAAGCTGACGTATATAACAATGCGCTAAAGCTCCTCGTCCGGGATCCGCCTCCTTGAGGGACACCAGTCGCCAAGCTGGTCGAAGTTGGCAAACCCGTTCAGATGAAACTCACTACAATCAGTTTATAACAATACCGAGTCGAAATCGAGTTCTTTGTGAAGCATTTCTCACCTCAAGGAGGATGCCATAGGTATAGCTTGGCTAATTAGATCCTTTTTATATTTTTTTTTTATTTTATTTTTTTTTAACTTTTTGATAAAATACGCCGGTAGTATTTTTCGTAGACCTATAAAAAGTGAAAACTTGTAGTACAAATAACCAAAAAAAACCTCAAAAAAAATATATTACGGACAAAACCTAATATAAGCTTATAATTGTAGTTAATTTCATACAAAATACTATACAAAATATAAAAGTAAAAAAACTTTAAGTCGTCAAGTTCTAGAATTTATACTTCTCGTTGACCTACAATCCTGAAATTGATATGCAACCCTCGGTGGTTAGTACAATTCGCACTTAACCGGATTTTTTAATTTTATATTTCATATCATTGCAGTTCTGTAACAGTGTACGAAGTGCTTAGATTATAAACCTGTCATCAAGCACACAATCAAGTGGGGAACGGACGTCTTAACACTAGGTTCCCTCTGCCTACCTTGCTGTGTGCGGGATACAGCGTGAAGCTGATTGATATTGTAGTAATGTATAAGGTTGTTGTAGCAGTAGCTTGACACCGACTTTCTATTATTCTTTTTCAATTCATTTCGGTCAAAAATACTAAATTTCAGACAAAATATTTCTACTGTTTTATTAAATTATCTACAATTATATGCTTAAAAGTTTTTGTCTGTAATAGATATTTTTTGAGGATTTTTTATCTTTTTGTTTATTTGTACTGCAAGTTTTCAATATTTTTAGGTCTACGAGAAATACCATATAGATTTGATTACGCGGCGTATAAAGTTATTTTTTTAGTTTTTATTAAAAAATAAATAAATAAAAGAAAATTGTAAAACAGGATCATATTAGCCAACCTAGGCTATGGCACCCTCCTTGAAGTGAGAAATGCTTCGTAAAGAACTCGGCTCGACTCGATATTGTTATAAATTAATTGTAGTGAGTTTCATCTGAACGGGTTTGCCAACTTCGACCAGCTTGGCGACTGGTGTCCCTCAAGGAGGCGGATCCCGGACAAGGAGCTTTAGTGCGTCGTTATATACGTCAGCTTTGAAAATATTTCAATAGCGCGATTCAGGGACTGTACGAAATATTTCTAATTTAACTACTTTTATTGTTATATAGTTATATGCATGTATAACCGTTAGCGAGTGACTGATGAACAACCCGTAGCCGGAACTACGCGGTGTAGAACGCTGAAAACATGTTTCTTGGGGAGTTTAAAGCAACACTAAGAGAACGTCGTGGCGTAGGGGCACAAGGGTGTGCCAGCAAACCGACGCTTGTGAATTCGACCCTAACTCGAGGGAATGAATTATTATTAATTACTATTTAAGTTTCTTTGCTTTGGCAACGAGGCAAAAGCCAGGAGTATTCCAAGTGAGTTCCGCCACTCAACACCCAATACCTCGAAAAAATCGGCGGAAAGTGGGAAACGGAGTGCCTTAATTTAATTTTCTTACTAATAGTTAAATTGTCTATGTAAATCGCCTTATTATTTGTAGCTATTAGAGACTAAGCTTGTATTTATAATAGTAAACTCACAATATTAGTGTACAGCGATTATATATGCGTGAGCGTAACCTCTAACTATACTCGTATTATTAAGTAAGACTAGCTGCAACACCAAGGTCCCCCTGTAAACGCGATAGTTATAAATTCGATTCCCAGCCAGGGAGACATGTTTTTATTTTTTTGCTCTGGCACGCAATGTCTCGAAAATTGGGTGGTGTGAAGGGATCGGAGTGTCGTAACAGAATAAATTTGTTGTGTGTATGTTATGTGTATGTTTTCTCTGCTTACTTGCTAATTATCGCTTATACCGTGAAGTTAAAAAAATAATTATTATAATAGGCAAGATATACTTACGGAAAAAATATTAAAAAATATAAGCAATTCGTAGAGTTGCACCTCTTCAATTAATATGTTCAATATGGAGATTTAATTTTTTTTTAAACTCTCTCTGGCAACGAACAAAACGTGGGATTCCGCAATGCCTCCATAATTCGACGAAAAGTAGAGAACGGTATTTTCTAAATGAGAACGGAGTGTCATAACACTAGGTTCCCTCTGCCTACCTTACTATGTGCGGGACAGAGCGTTAAGCCTTTAAAAAATGCAATTCCGTTAGTATAAAAATTAAACGTGTTATTATCACAGTATTTTACATAAACTCATTCCAATTACTCTCTATTTATAAACGTCATTTATTCAACAGCCTTAATATATCAGAGAAACAATCGAGTTTTTTGTAAAGATAAATTAAACCTTAATTGACATGAAAGGGAAACATTTTACTGTAACAACAGAAAATATAAATTGTTCTCGTATCTATCTACCATCTTACTAAACGATACTGGGTGTAGGTTCGATCTCCGTTCGTGGAAATCTAATATTTATTTAAATTAATATTTTTATTAATTTAAATAAATATTAGATTTCCACGAACTATATATAGCTCTGGTGTCGAGGCAAAGTATGGCGATGAGTTCCGCCACTTAACACGCGTTGCCTCCAAAATTCAGTTGAAAATGAGGAACAGAGTGTCTTAATACTAGGTTCCCTCTGCCTAGCCTGCTGAGTGCGCTTATTGCTTTCTCCTTTTTCATTTTCTTTCTTTTGTCATTTAAGTTTCTTAAGAAGTGTAGGGGATCACTAAGAGAAGATTTCCAGGTTTTGTAGTCCACACAAATCAAGTTACGGGCTACAATTAGTTTATTGTCAAATAAAAATCAGCTTCACGCTGTATCCCGCACACAGCAGGGTAGGCAGAGGGAACCTAGTGTTAAGACACTCCGTTCCCCACTTTCTGCCGAATTCTGGAGGCATTGCGTGTTGAGTGGCAGAACTCAACGCCGCGCTTAACCTCGACACCAGAGCGAAGAAATGGAAATATAAATTTAAGTAAATATTTCATCTCCTCGAGTGGGGATCGAACCCACAACCAGTCGATTTTGCAGTCACACCTCGTGCCACTGCGCCACGACCAGCCTCAATTGTCAAATAAATTTTAAATTAAAAATATTTAAAATTGAGTTAATTTCTAAACTTACAATTATTCACTCAGCTTTTGTCTCTTCTCATGTCATAATATTTTGTACTACCAAATTCCTTAATTCATAAAAACTGTTTTCTTTTTACAAACATTTGCTATATTAATTTCTTAAAAAAAAATCCTTCAATTCATCCCGGGATAATTATCACTACTGATAAGATAACTACTTATACTGATTATCAAGCTACAGAATATATAAAAAAAATGTAATTTCACCACGTTACCATGGCAACCGGGCGGCGCGCGCACCCAGTCTCTTCCTTACCCCGGGACGGGCCGGTCGCGTTTCAATTCAACGTAAACATAAGAAAAAATACACGAAAATATACATTTTTGTTAAATTTTTTGACTTTTTGGAAAACTGCAATAGAAAATCGATTTTTAGAGTGCAAGAGAATAGTATGTAAATGAGTGAAGACGTCAAATGTGGTGGCGGAACGGTGAGTGTTAGTTCATCATCATCATCAGCAGTTGTAGGTTGTATCAAGATAGGCAGAGGGAACCTAGAGTTAAGATATTGCGTGTTGAGTGGGGGAAGTGAACGCCGCGCTTCGTCTCCTATTATTATCAATTATCTTATTGTTAATATATAGCATATAAATGCTTATATTGTCAGTTTGTTGGTAAATAAGCGTAAATAAATTATAATAAATAGTTACTTTACATTTTCATAGAAATTACTCAATTGAATTTTTCAATTATACACAAATATAGCACGTAAGGCGTAATTAAACGGCGCGTTTATCTAAAAAATATGTATAAAAAATATTCAAAATATAAATATTTACCCCTTTGCGAATCGAACTCACAACTAACGTGGGTTTGACCAAGACTATCAAAAGAAAAATATATATTAAAATGCAAAAGTGTTAAATATTATTTACTCTATATTTGTAGCAACTAGATTTTACTTGTGGCATCCCTGGTGGACAAACGGAAATACGGAAACGGACACATATTAAGAGTAAGTCTTCCACAGGTACATGAGTTATCGAATATACTAATATAATGTAATATAGCCAGCCTCCTTGATACAAATATGGATAATCTCAAATACTTATTAATAAAACGTATAAAAATTTGAACGTAGCGGAATTTGAACCCGCGCCTCTTTGGAAACAGTCGAAATGCTCTGGCCAACTAAGCCATACATTCAGGTGAACGTAGCGGGATAACGGGAACGTAGTTGGTCAGAGCCCTCGGATGGTTTCGGTTTCGATGGGGAAAATTATATTTTAATCATTTTCATTTCAATTAAATTGTATTTTTATTATATTCAACCAGCTCTGGTAGACTAAGCGCAGCGATCAATTTTCCGCCACTTATCACAGAGTGTCTCGAAAGGTTGGTGGTGCGTAGGGAACGGTGTGTCTTTACACTAGGTTCCCTCTACCTACTCTGCTATGCGGGAAAAGGCGTGAAGTTGTTTTACAAAGGTTTTTCCTCGGCTTATTTATACAAAGTACAACTTGAGATTTATCACGTCACGTCACGTCACGCCACTCAAAGTAATATGTGGAAAGTAATTATTTAAAAAAAATGCAAACGAACCAGTGACCTTTACTTTATCTTAATAATATTTTCTAATACCCTCTGCCTTTATACTCGTATAATATAACTATAATAAAAGCGGAGGCTCTATTTACACAGCCCTCGCCAAGCTCGTATGTTTATTTAAAAGTTCTTAGAACTTCGTTATTTTGTGTGTTTCTAGCAATTTTTTTTACGATACGTTTTCTCTTGTAATTTCGTGTAGAAAGGTTTTTTGAAAATATAGTAGCATAATATATAAATAAATATAGTAGCATAGTATATGAGTAGCTTCTATATTAGATTTACTAGGTCTTGGAGTTGATTCTCGTCGACGAAAAAAAAATTAGGTTTAAAATTAGTACTTGTTTTTAGTAATGTTACGTTTCGGCAAAAATAAGAAACTAGTTCCAGCTGCTCAATTCCGGCTTCGGAACATGTTCCAATTTTCTGTTCTTTTTTAGGGTTCCGTACCTTAAAAGGTAAAAACAGAATTGTATATTGGCAATGGAATTCTCAATAGAATTCTTCTTTACGTTTTTTTTCTTTTGATTTTATTTTTTAATGTTTAAAATAATGTTTCGTTCCGGTCGTAACATGATCACTTCACTGTAATTATTTACCTTGGTATAATTTTTATTTTATTTATATTTTAATAAAAAAATTTAATCTGTTTATTTTAATTAGGATTTTTATTTCTTATGTATATTTTTAACTTGCCTTTACCCGCGACTCCGCCCGTATAGTCCAATGGAAATAAATAAGAGTTGTGTATAACACATTCTAAGATAGCTGTAACTCTGATAGCAGGTGCAGTGGCTTACATCGAAACTTTTAACGTAATGTAATATAGCTTATAATAGCCCTCCTCGCTAAATGCATTGGAAAGATTTTTGTCAATCTAAGCCAGTATATAGGTAATCAATTTTGTCAAAAAGCATTTATTAGTAGATAAGTACCATATCTCGCCGCCCGCGCCCGTTGCCTACACCCGTTGACACCCGCGAGTCGTCAGGAGGCGCAGGCGCGGGCGGCGAGGGCGCAGACGGCGTATTTTAAAACTGTGATATCTTCTAAAATATCTATTTTACAAGGTTTTATTTTGTTTCACCCGTCCCGATGTTTGTTTGTTTCTTTGTAATCAAATCTTAGTAACAAAATTTCATCCACTTACCAGTGTCCGATTGAGCTGAAATTCGACAATGCAATGATATAAATTTAGTTTCGTTGTTAATCTAATATGGGCGTCGTAACAAAATGGTGGCGTAGATAATTCAAAACAATCAACTCAGCATAGTATTAAATGTGGGGGCTTGACTTGTAAAATACAATATATTTAAAAATGGCAAGTACAAAATGACGGATTAATTACATATTTTTGTTCAATCAACCCAATAAGAGTGTAAAATGAAAGGGAGACGGATTTTATTTCATCTAATAATTTGGTGCTAATAATCAGAGTCCGATGATGCTGATAAAAGACGCAACTCCATCGAATTTGGGCTCGTATGATTCATCTTAACGAGTACTTTGGTGCTAGATGGTAACCAATATCTGATGATGGAGCTAGAAGATGTGAAAACATAAAACAGTAAAAATAAAATAAAAAGAAAAAATAGACGACATAGTAAAGTCGACATAGAAAGATATTATGTGTCTTTCTATGTCGACTCTGACAACGGTAGTGGGTTCGATTTTCCCTAAAGAATAAATTATTTTAATTAACTCAGTCTAGAAACAAAAAGGAGAAGACAGAGCTTGAGTTTCAGTTCCGCTATTCAACACGCAATATTTCGAAATTTTGGTATCGAAGTGGGGCAGTAAAGCTTTTTTATAATATAAAAAAAATCTGTCATATATATTTTTTTCAGTTTCACTATAGTATGCAGAGGGGGCCTAGTGTTAAGACCAGAGTGAAGAAATGAACATATTAAATATTTCATTTCCTTGAATGGGAATCGAACCCACACTTGTCCACCTGCCTACCTGTGGCGTTTACAGCCACACACTTGTGTCCCTGCGTCATGATTGGCCTCTGTATCATATATATTTATACTAGATATATAAGGAATGAAAGTATAATTTGCGTTATTCTGAGCTGCTATAAATTTTATATTTCAGTACCGCCGGAAGGCATGGGGGCTAAATTAGAAAAATGTGTTTTATAAAAAAAGTTTCCGCATCCCTTATTTGAATATAGCACCTATTAATATATTTTTTGTATTTAAGTCAATACAGGGCTTAATTCTTGGATTAAATATACATATAATCATTATTTCGAGTGAGTTCAACCTACAACCATACATTTTAGAGTCTGCCCACTGAGTCATGAAGGAGACTAGGAGACGCGAGATCAAATTCAACTCTTTTCGATGTTCTTTTCAAACGTCCAATATTCTTCTCTTAATTACAATAAAATTACATTTTATTCTTTTCCGCTTACTTATCAATTTATAAGTAGCTATTTTAAGAAATAATTTGAAATAATAATTATGTCAACTGATAGACGAACGCTATTTCAGTCTGCCTTTCATTTCCGCGAATGGATATCGAACCCACGACCAGTCGGGTTTACAGTCACACACTTGTGCCCCTGCGCCACAATTGAATTCAAAAATAATTTTCTTATTATAAAAAGTTTCATTACTTAATAAGAATATTAAACGGCGTTGAGTTCTGAGTGAGAGTCAAAAATAAATTTGTGTATTTATTTGGCATACTAAATAATATTCTATATATGATAAGTATTCCAATGTCATTTCACACTATCCAATCAATCGGGGCTTTATCTCAACGATAAAAACATTGACACAGTGCTGGAGTGATAATATTGAAACAGCGTAGAATATGTTGTAGGTTATATGCATTTTTTATAGCTCTATCCCGCACAGGGCATGGTAAGTGCAGGGAATTCGGGAACCTTTAGGAACCTAGTGTTAAGACACTCTGTTTTCCGCTGCTCACTGCTTGCGCCACGTGCGCCACGGCCTCAAATGATTACCACCCATTTTTGAGGCATTCTATTTTGAATGGCGGAATTCGATGCATCTTTGTCTTAATCACTTTGTCAATAATTTAATATAATAATTCCCCCGTATGAGGCTAGAACTCGAAACTATCGTGTTGACACTGTCACACTGACACACGTCCATTCTCCACTTTCCGCTGAATTCTCGAGGCATTGCGTGTTGAGTGGCCGAACTCAACGTCGTCACTAGACCGACGAAAATCGAAACATAAAATATTTAATTCCCACACAATTCTGTAGTAGCAGAAAGAAGCAGAAAGCGGGGAACCGAGTAACTTTACATTAAACTCCCTCTGCTGACTTCCCAAAATGCGGTACAAAATACACCTAAAAAAAACATAAAATCTGTCTGATATTTTCCTCTACAAGTCTTATTTTATGTCTAGATTTAATCTCAACGACGAGCGTTGACACAAATCTTTACAACTAAAGTATTTACTAACAAAACTTAGGTACTATATTTTTATATAGAATAGTTTTTTTACTAGTCTATTTTGTGACATTTTCTTTTATAGATGCCTTTCTGGCTCAGTTATACGGTTTCGACTATGGATAGGATGGTAGTGAATTCGATTCCCTTCTGTGTAAATGATGATTTATGAAATATTTTCCTTTTTGCAATGTATAACAGTGTCGTGTCGGACTCAATGTGACAATATAAATACGATAGTTGCGGGTTCTATGCTCGTACGGGGAAATTATTATGGTATATTATTGCGGCAGTGTTTCCAGGTCTATATGACTTGGGTACCTTCAAAAAGCGCGTCAATCGCGTAGCTCCTCTGATAATACACGAGGTCGTGGGCGGCGGGCGTTGATCACTTAGGTGACCATTAGGGATCCATAAATTCAAATTCAAAATATTCTTTATTCAAATATACTTATTATAGGCATTTTGAATCGTCAAATGATCATATGAACAAAAAAGCTACCACCGGTTCGGAAGGCAGTTCTGCTGAGAAGAGCCGGCAAGAAACTCAACAGTTGCTCTTTTCAAAGTCAATGGTATAATATATAATTTTATTACATTAACTGGCAGCTATACTGCATCACATTCAATAGACATAATTCCATACATGTTTATCCTGTAAATTGTATGAAAAAACAGTTTTATTACAAGCATAACTATTTGAAACATAGCGTGCGACTGTTACGCGAGTAGTAAGAGACAGGATGCGGGTTCGGTTCCCACTTGAGAAAATGAAATATTTAATATTTTAATTTCTTCGCTCTAGTAACGAGTTAAAAAGGTTAAAGCGTGGCGGCGAGTTCCGCCTTTAAGCACCCTCTAGAATTCTCTCCAGAACGGGATTATATCAATGGGAACGGAGTGTCATAACACCAGGTTCCTGAACCCCTCTGCCTTCCCCGCTATACGCTGAATACAGCGTGAAGCTATAAAAAGGCAAAAAATAAATTACTATTTCAAAATCGCAGTAAAATTAAAATGGCAAGGGCTAACTTATCTGTCATTCATATTCATACAAAGTGTATGTAAAAACCTGTTTCCATCAACCCTCGTCCAAAGTGGGGTTTATTGTTACGACGATAAATGTAATCTTTGGTATCTTCCCTGGCTTGTGACATACTTGTTATATTAGATTTAGGTTCCAAGGGCAAGGGTTGGTCAGACGCAATTACTTTTGATATATTTATATTTTAAGCTTTGAAATTATTAACCTATATTTTATTTTAAGTTTTGAAATTATTAACCAATATTTTCATTTCCTCGTTTTAAAATCAGTTTCACGCTGTATCTCGCACACATCAGGGTAGATAGAGGGAACCTAGTGTTAAGAAACTCCGTTCCCCACTTTCTGCCGAATTCTGGAGGTATTGTGAGTGGCAGAACTCAACGCCGTGCTATGCCTCGACACCAGAGCGAAGAAATCGAAATATATTATATAATAATTTAAGTGCCCCTGCGCCACGACTGGCTTTAATTATAATATTATAATTGAAAGTGAAATATGGATTCGTGGGTTATCTTATTTTTTCCTATCTTTTTTTTTTGGTTTCACGCTGTATTCCGCATGTAACAGGATAGGTGGAGGGATCCAACTGTTACGTGATCCAATTGATCCAATTATTGCGTGATGAGTGGCAGTCTAGCTGGAAACGCGATGGTTATAGTTTCGATTCCCCCTCGGGGCAATTAAATATTCAATATTTTCATTTCCTCGTTTTAAAGTTTCAACACTCAAAACACAATGCCCAAAGTGAATAAAGCTATAAACAAAGTTTGTCGTGGAGTTGGGCTCAACGTCTCCAGTCTCCTAAATTCAACGATATGAGGGGTACGGAGTGTCTTAATATTAGATTATCCTTCTCTATCTACAAAAAACTATTTTAATTTATTTTTTTATAAATATTGTTTTCAGTAAACAAACATCCTCTATATACAATTTATAACAAAACCAATAAGTAAAAAAAGCTTGCCAAGTATAGGTTTAAAGCATGAAAATAAAAAAATTATATAAGCTTATTTTTTAATTAAAGTTTCAAATCAATTCTGAAAGTGAATCGTTTTTAATTATGAACACGTACTTTTACCACTATTTGTAAGAGCGCGAGCTCTCTAAGTACGGCTGAGTGGAAAGTAGTTTACAAGTTTTAACTAGCAGCCCACTCGCGGCTTCGCCCGCATACCACCTATAGTTATTTTATTATGCTGCATTTGCCATAAGATTGATTATATAATTTATACATTCAATGATTTTACATAATTTTGAGAAAGTGCAAGCACAACGCTGCTACTTGAGTACGAAACCGGCGGTAAGGGCGCGCTCTGCGGTACTCGGGACTATGCTTACGGACGTAAACAGAGGGTTGAACTATTTTAATTTTACATTTTCTCGAAAAGTATACGCATTTAAAGTAATACGATGAATGGCGTTTCTTAGTATAATTATTTAAGGCTAACTAAGAATTACACCGTAGTGTTATTGCCTACAGCACTCCTGAGAAATGTAGCTTTTATAACCAGATCAGTAGTTCCAGACATCTTATCGTTTAAAGAAATAACTCTTCTGTTTTATTATAGTACATTAGTATAGACACAAATGGAGGAACCTTTTAGCAACCAACTTTAAGGGGTTCGTAATATAAAAGGAGAAAACGGAACCCTTAAGGTATCACTGTTGTGCGTCTATCGGTCTGTCAAGACATTATTTCGAGACAGTTTGGAGATATCAAACTAAAACTAATGTTATATGGTTATTATATGTCTAAGTATAATGTACTAATCAATAGATACGAACAAGCGTTTATGCATCGCATCTCTGTAGGGAGATTTTTACAAATTTCCGCTCTCAAAATAACACTATAAAAATGTTAAAAAGTACAAGTATGGGGAAACAATCCGAAAAAAAATGAAAATTTATATTTATATTATAGATAAAAACTATTATAAACTTACAATTGTAGATCAATTCACACAGAATGTGTGTTTGTCAACTTGTATAAGTTGTACTTCCCGTTGACCTACAATAGTTAATCTAAAACTCGGTAGTTTGTGAGTCAAGCGTGTTCAACTAAAATAAATTCATAATATTATATATTTTCTAGCATGATCCAGCTCACTTCATTCTTCGCTTCCCACCCGAATTCGAGACATTGAGTGGCGACACTCAACGCTGTGAATTATCTTTATATTGTACCTATATAACAAAATTATAGATTACAAGAGGTGAAATGCGAAATTCCATTTAAAATAGCTGAATACACTTTGTGTAGTCAAATATCAAATAATAACAAAGTTCTCCAGTATCTCTCCATATTTAAAAAAATCAGCTTCACGCTGTATCCCGCACAAAGCAGGGTAAGCAGAGAGAACTTAGTATTAAGACACTCCGTTCTCTAATTTCCGCCGAATTTTGGAGGTATTGCATGTTGAAACTCAACGCCACGCTTTGCCTGACACCAGAGCGAAGAAATGGAAATATAAATTTAAATAAATATTTCATCGCCTCCAGTGGGATCAAACCCACAACCAGTCGATTTTACAGTCACACTTTGTGCCCCGGCACCACGACTAGCCTCTTTTTTTCTTTATTTTATTTATAATTTATTTTTTTTCTTTATTTTATTCTTACATTTAGTAGGAATAAAATAATTTGATTTTAGATTTTTTTAAAGTTCACGTAGATAAGCCACTGTAAATTACACCGCTATTCCCACGCGCGCATCCTACGTATATAGAGACAGCTGTAAGCCTGACGGGCATACTCTACCGCGTATTGAAAATATAAAATATTTTAAATGAAACTCTTTTTTATTTACCTAGAATTAAACATTGTATATCAAATTGATATTGATCACGCTGTATCCCGCAAACAGCAGGGTAGGCAGAGGAAACATAGTGTTAAGACACTCCGTTCCCCACTTTCCGTCGAATTACTATAATTTTAACTGACCGAAATTACTAGAAATTTAGAAATACTTAATTTTTCGAGCTGCGCTTAGCCTCGACACTGGAGCGATTAAATGAAAATATAAATTTAAATAAATATTTCATTTCTTCGTGTGGGGATAGAACTTCGATCGACTAGTATCAAATTACCGCCGACGGTTTCTTAATTGCATCGCTTAATTCCCTGGGTTCTGGCGGATAGAGCTGATTATGTCAACTGAGAGATGGATGAAAAGTTGGGGTTTCCAAAAAGGTAAAAGTCCCGAAAATTAACCATCTTATATATAAACTGCTTCATTTGTATAAACTGCTTCATCATCGTCGTCAACCGTGGTCCTGAAGGATAACGTCTGGCTGTATTGATGGTTGTGGGTTCGATTTCCACTTGGATGATTGTTTTTTTCCACTTGGTATGTGTGAAGAATATATAGNTATATATATATATATATATATATATATATATATATATATATATATATATATATATATATATATATATATATATATATATATATATGATGATATAAATATACGATGTCCTCCAATTGTTATTCATCATTTTATAAAAGAACACTAGGTGCACATTTATAAAAGAAAAAATCTTAGACTCGCACTTGGTCCACCGCAGTGGGAAAATGGTAATAATTGAAGATTAATCAACTCCTGACTACCGCGTTTGGTCAAGTATTGCCCTAAAATACTACGATGGTCTAAAAAAAAATTAAAGATTCATACAAAAATAGCAATAACATAGCTGTAAGATACGGAAAAAGTGCCTATAAAAATGTCGTAAACCCAAGTACTAATATTTCAAGGCAGTAAGTATGTAGGCCTAAATTTTTCCTGTAATTTCAGCTTGCGGTATTCTGTGGGAAAGCTCTTTTGATGGTAGTAGATGTTCCATTTGCCACTTTTTATTTCAAAATTTTGACTTTTAAATGGTTAAAAGTCGTAAAATTTTTCATCGGATATTAGGAACAAAAATATGTGGATTAGTTGTCAAAAATGTAGCGATAATGTGAAGATTGAGTTGTATTATGTTATTTTTCAGATAAAAACCATTTGATAACGTTGAGAACGTTCTAACCTCAACTTTCGACCGTCTTAAGAAACAAAAATTATATGTTCTAAGGGCGAGGTGGAACAGTGGCCCAGCGTTTGACTGTAAATGTGACGAGTGTCTGTTCAATTCCCACTACAAATTCAAATTAAATCTCGAAAAAATTAAATAAATTCAGCATATCAACATAAAATAACCATACTTAAATATTATAATTATTTAAATTTATATTTCTGTTTCTTTGCTGTAGTGTCGAGGCAAAGAGCGTCGTGGAGTTCCGCCGCTCAACACGTAATGCCTCCAGAATTCGGCGGAAAGTGGGAAACGGAGTGTCTTAACACTAAGTTCCCTCTGTCTACCCTGGTGTGTGCGGGATACAGCGTGAAGCTGATTTATTTATTTACTAATATAACTAATATTTTCTTTTCATATACGTTTAAAATAAATATTCGTATAGTTCAAGCGGGCGAAGCCGCGTGGAGTCAGCTAGTAATATAATATAATAGATGCCATTTCACGATTTATACAATGAAACTTGTTCAATGGTTCGAAGTATCGCGTAGGAAGGCAGAATTAATTTCAATATTATCTACTGCACTTAACGGACTATTTGGTAGCGATAAATATTAAAGCTTGTACTTGAAAAGTATACAAGTGTTGTATTGAAATTTTAAATGTAGGAAGCGCGGCGTTGAACTCCACCGTTCTTTATGTATGAACGAAATCTCTAAGTGAGGTCAGTCGAAGTACAGGAGCACTAGTGTGTGACTGTAAACGCGATTGGTCGTGAAATTAAATATTTTTAAATTTATATTTTCGTTCTTCCGCTCTAGTGTCGAGGCATAGCGCAGCGTTAAGTTCTGCCACTCAACACGCAATGCTTACAGAATTCGGCGGAAAATGGGGAACGGAGTGTTTTAACACTAGGCTTCCTCTGCCTACCCTGCTGTGTGCGGTATACAGCGTGAAGCTAAAATCACAATTAAATAACACTATAAGCGCAAGTAAATTTGTAAAAAAGTGTTATGTTATCCGAATAAGGAAAAGAAACAGGAATCGAACCCACAGCCGTCACTTTCACAGTATTTGCTATGTACAGTCATACGTTGTGCCGTTGCGCTTCTTCGGCCCTTAATTATTATTAGGAAAGACACATTTTCCCCTGCTAATAGTGGTACAATCCTCGGGGCGGTAATCCAATCAATCACTAATAGACAGACCAACTTAGGTTTATCTTTTTCTATTAACATATTGAACTATACGAAATTCCGTACAAAATAAAGAAAAATTTAACCCAAATCTAAGCCAAGAGACGCGGGTTCAAGTCCCGCTACGTTTATTTTTTTAATATTTGTTTTTAAATAAATCTTTTTCTTTCCTAAGTATGAAAATTAATTAGTTTTGTACTGAAATTTAAGAAAATTTTTAAATTGTATGATGAAAATAAGAATTGATCAAACTATATTATAATTTTAATCAGAATAAAAAAATCGAAAAAATGATTTGTTATATCCATTTTAACGTTCTGGTAAACAAAGCTATTATTAAACATAACATCAGATAGAAATCGAACCCACAACTATCATCTCAAAGAAGGCATTTCTCCATATATACTCGTAAATATAACTAGTTTGACCTAGTTCCAACATGACTTTATATTAGAGACAATGTTATCTCATCTCGCGAAGCTTTTGAGAGAGTCATAATTTGCTCTACGATATTTGTCACGTACTAACAAAATTCTTCGATTGAATCTATAAGTGAAGATAGTAATAAAATTACTAAATTATTTTTTTGAGGCCCGTCGTGGCGCAGAGGCACAAAATGTGACTGTAAAACGACTGGTTTTGGGTTCGATCCCCACTCGAGAAGATGAAATATTTATTTAAATTTATATTTCCATTTCTTCGCTCTGGTGTCGAGGCAAAGCGCGGCGTTGAGTTCTGCCACTCAACACGCAATTCCTCCAGAATTTGGCAGAAAGTGGGGAACGGAGTGTCGTATCACTAGGTTCCCTCTGCCTATCCGCTGCCCGCACGATACAGCGTGAAGCTGATTTATTTTATTATTATTTTAATATATTGAAAATGAGAATATTTAGACACCAATTTAGGTATTATTTCAGAAATAAATAATTTAGATAATTTCTACACTTTCCGTCCAATTCTTGAGACATGCTGAGATGCGAAACTCAACGCCACGTTTTGTCTACCACAGTTGCAAATGATAATAATTTGACTGTCAGCATTCCCCCGAGTGTCCGCGGTATTGAATTCAAGCACTCCCAATGTCTCGAAGATCGGGAGGAAGGTGGGGTAACAGAATATCTTAACGTTAGGTTCCCTCTTCATATCTTGATATGCGGGAAAAAGTAGTTTTTAATTTTGATACTACCCATAGAATAAACTAATAGAATGGGTAGGGAGAGCCGTGTTTTGAAGAAAAAAATGTATTAAAACATCAAATGTATTAAAACATCAATCAAATGATTATTGATGTTTTAATACATTTTTTTTTCTAATACAAAACAACATATTACGAAAATTTAATTTTCTAAACAGTTTTTTTTGTAAGTTGATAAAAGATAAAACATAACTTCTTTTAAATAGTACTTGTAATAATTTAGTAAGAAAATGATTTTCCTGTCTCATGTGTCTTGGTATGTTCTTTGATTATGGCCTTCCGAGTGTGCCAGTAGAGCACATATCACTTCGCCAATGTCACGTTGTGTGGAGAAAACACGAAGGAGGTTGTACGGTAAAAGAGATAATGTTACACAATAGGAGAATGCGTGTTAAAAAAAAGATCCTGTTAAAAATTGCCTTCAGCTATAAAAAAAATATAATATATACATTATATACATAACACAGAGGGTTAGTTATAAGAAATATAATACAAAGGTGTTAGCTTACAATTTAATTTTGTTATCTCTATATATAATAAGACAGTAAAAATATTTTGTCTGTACATTTAGTAATTTTGACTGAAATGGATAGAGGGACACTTAAAAAGAATAATAGAAAGCAAAAATATATTTTTTGAATTTCTTGTCTGTCTGTCTGTCGATATTTATGTCCACATTTTTCTCTGAAAGTACTGAACCGATTTACTTGAAAATTTCACCAATTGCTTTGTTTTAACTCAACTTAACAACTTAAGTTTGGTTCATCAAAATC